>SZWC01001111.1:26503-38448 GCA_023375785.1 Penium margaritaceum
CCTAGGCAGAGCATGACGATGCAGACGCGATGAGATGCGCTGGGCGCATGCAGACAGCAACTGCGGTGACAGTGACCCCCGTCAGCACGACCGCCGAGGAGGCTTGCCGATGGAGCTGAGTACGTCGCCAGAGAGAGGAGGCTCCAACGAACTGCGAGTAGACCTCAACGTGCGTCGGCTCCACCGGACGACACTCCATCAGCGTCGAGTCTCACAGTCAGTCATCTGCACGCCGATGTACACAAGCCGGGAGGACACAACAGAGCACAATGAGAGATGCGCAAAAACCAACACTCCCCCATGACTCACAGGCGTAGTGCACATGGGCGGGCAGAGACACGGTCAACATCCAGACTCCCCCAGGGCACGCAGAGACGCACGCAGAGACAAAGAGGGCAACTCACAGACGCACGCCGACTGAACTCACAGCCTTCTTGAATGAGTCCCGCTTCAGTGCCTTGGTCAGGAAGTCAGCCAGCTGCCTTATTGTCTCAACCCACAAGATGCTGATGCTGCCGTCATGCAACAACGAACGCACATAGTGATACCCAACATTGATTTGCTTTGTGCGTGTGTGATGCACACCGTCATTGTCGGCGATGGCCATCGCACTCTCATTGTCACAATGCAAGGTGATGGATGCAAGAGACTGACGCAACTCGAACAACAGATGACGCAGCCACAGACTCTCACACGCGCCTGAGCCAAGGGCCACGTACTCAGCCTCAGCAGTGCTGGGTGCAATGCACTCTTGCTTGCCACTGCGCCAGGACACAGCTGTGCTGCCGATCAGAAAGATCCAGCCGGTGCGACTCTTACCGTCTGGACTGCCGGCCCAATCATTGTCGGTGTAGCCCATTGCGACGACGGACGGCTGGCGGCGGAACATGAGACCTCGCCAAGGGGTCGAGACGACATAGCGCATCACTCGGATCGCGGCCTCGAAGTGGAGGTGATGCGGCTCCTGAGAGAACTGGGCTAGGAGATTGACGGCGAACGCGATGTCTGGACGCATCGTTGTCGCCAGGAACATCAGTGACCCGATGACCCGCAAATGCGTGGTCACATCAATTGGCTCCCCCACAACAGCTGGGTCAGGACTCTTCAACTTCACCTGGCCATCGTGTGACATGGGTGAAGATGCACTAGGTACGAGGGGCAGGTCATCGGCGAAACAAGTGGACGGGGTCTACACATAGGCAGCCTGGTGGACGTGCAGGATGCCCTGGGATCGATCATGCTCGAGCTCCATGCCCAGGAAGACTCGGGCAGACCGGAGATCCTTCATCCGGTAGGCGGCGTGCAGAAGGTCCTTGACACGCTGGATGGCGGCCGTGTCTGGCGACGTAATGAGGAGATGGTCGACGTAGACCAGAACTGCGGTGAAGGTCTGACCTCGCGGGCTGACGAATAGTGCGAGGTCACCGGTGCTGCGCTGGAGGCCGCCACACAGAAGCGTGTTGTTGATCTCCTAGTTCCAGCACCGAGGCGACTGCTTCAGGCCATAGAGGGCTTTCCGCAGCCGCCAAACTCTCCCAGTGCCGTCGTCGAAGCCTGGGGGCTGCAACCATGTAGAGCTCCTCACCCTCCAATGAGCCATGGAGGAATACGTTGCTCACGTCCATCTGATGCAGCTCCCACCCATGCTGGGCAACCAGGCTGAAGAGCGCTCGGCTAGTGGAGAACTGACCGACTGGGGCGAAGATCTGGTCGTAATCGATCCGAGGGACCTGAGAAAACCCCTTTGCTGTGAGGCGGGCCTTGTACTTGTCCAAGGACCCGTTAGGCTTCCACTTGCGCCGCAACACCCACTTGGCACCAATGGCCTTCCGACCTGGAGGGAGGTCGACGAGGTCATACACGTGGTGCTGCCGGATAGCAGCGAGCTCCTCGGCGCAGGCAGCATCCCAATGTGCGGCCTCAGGAGAGGCTCGAGCCTCACGTAGGGTGGCTGGGTCCTCCGGGCGTGCTGTGGACGGGACCGAGAGGGCGTGTGCATCACGAGCTCCGGGTGGGATGCGGGCGAGTACAGCCACAACAGCATGCNTGCGCCGCAACACCCACTTGGCACCAATGGCCTTCCGACCTGGAGGGAGGTCGACGAGGTCATACACGTGGTGCTGCCGGATAGCAGCGAGCTCCTCGGCGCAGGCAGCATCCCAATGTGCGGCCTCAGGAGAGGCTCGAGCCTCACGTAGGGTGGCTGGGTCCTCCGGGCGTGCTGTGGACGGGACCGAGAGGGCGTGTGCATCACGAGCTCCGGGTGGGATGCGGGCGAGTACAGCCACAACAGCATGCCTATGCTCGTAATGAAGCATGGCATAGCCCAATGCAAAGCCCGGGTGAAGGTCTGCGATGATGGTCGAAGTGGTCAGGCTGAGAGCTTTCGTGCCAGGGTCCCCACTCATGACCGTGGGAGTGGGGGAGACACGTGGAGCCACAGGGGGTCGAGGCACCTGGGGACGCGGTGCGACGGTTTGCGCGTTCACTATCGGCTGAGGTCGGAGGCTGCCGCTTGGGCCGCGTGTGTAACGCGGTCGAGCAGGAGATGACACTGAGTCCGACGGGCCAACGGAGGCGGACGGGGCTACTGGCCCAGGGGAGCCAGCAGACGCGACTACGGCTGCTGGCCCGGAGGGGCCAGCGGACGCGACTGGGGCATCTGGTCCGGAGGGGCCAGCGGACGCGACAGGAGTTGCAGGCCCAGAGGGGCCGGTGGACGCGACTGGGGGTGTCGGCCCAGAGGGGCCATTGGAATCGACTGGGGCTGCCGGCGCGAAGGGGCCAACGGACGCGTCTGGGGCAGCTGGTTCGGAGGGGCCAGCGGACGCGACAGGAGCTGTAGGCCCAAAGGGGCTGGTGGACGCGACTGGGGCTGTCGGCCCGGAGGGGCCATCGGAAGCGACTGGGGCTGCCGGCCCGGAGGGGCCAGCGGACGCGACTAGGGCAGCTGGTCCAGAGGGGCCAGCGGACACGACGGGGGCAGTTGGCTCGGAGTGGCCAGCGGACGCGGCTGGGCCTGTTGGCCCGGGCTGTTGGCCCAGCCCAGACGCGACAGGGGCTGCCGGCTAAGAGGGATGGAGTGATGTGTCACCCGGAAGCGACAGGATGGAGGACGGACTCACCACTCCCCCACGCGACGGGAGGGACACGGACAAGCCGGAGCGGATGAGGTCACGTGGAAACAGGTCCTCTAAGAAGAGGGCATCGCGGGACTCGACGATGTAGTGTCGGGATGGGTCCCAGAACCGCCAGGCTTTGGACTGACGAGACACACCGAGGAAGGTGCAGGGGCGTCCGTGGGGGGCGAGCTTGTCGCCCTGCTTTGGGGCAGGCAGCCACACAACGGCCACACAACCCCAGATGCGAGCCGGGCGGAGGTCAGCGCGCCGACCGCATCAGTGCTGGTATGGCGTGGACTGGCGGGGAAGGGGACCGTTGGGAATCCGGTTCCAGACCCAGGTCATGTAGGCCATGGCTTCAAAATAGAAGCCATCGGAGAGACCGGATTCGACCCGCATGGTGCGGCCGGCGTCGGCCATGGTACGGTTCCACCGTTCGGAGACGTCGTTCTGGGCGGGCGTGTAGGGCGCGGACGTCTGATGGTGGATCTTGCGGGAGGCGAGAAAGGTCGTGGCCTCACCCATGTACTCTCCACCGCGATCGGAGCGAAAGCGGCAAAGAGAGCGGCCACACTTGCGCTCTACGAGGACAAGCCAGTCCTAAATGACTCGGGCGACATCGCTTTTCTGCTGGAGGCAGAAGACCCAGCGGCAGCGAGAGTAGTCGTCCGTAAGGGTGAGGACATAGCGGCCATGCTCACCGACGGACTCGGTGGGGAGAGGGCCCATGACGTCCGAGTGGACAAGGTCGAGAGGGGCGGACGCACGAGAGGAAGACAAGGGGTACGTGGACTAGTGCATCTTCCCCTGAGTGCAGTCAATACACTCAGTTGGGCACGGGAGAGGGAAAGTCTCCGGGTCAAGGCCCTTGGCCGGCTGTGTGCGGAGCATGCTCTCTATGGCGGCAGAGTAGACGTGGCAAAGGCGACGGTGCAGGAGGCAGATGTGCTGAGGAGAAAGCGTACTGGTGACAAACACATGGCCTGTGGCGGCCGACGGGGAGGAGACGGGAGGAGAAGAGGAGAGGCGAGGAACATGCCACAGGTTGCCACGGGCGGTGGCGTGCAATACGACAAGACCAGACGGACGCAACGACATAGTGCCGACACAACGTGAGTGTGCAACGTCCATGCTCTTGCGATCAAGGGCAGTCACGGACAGGAGGCTGAGGTCGAGACCAGGGACGAAGAAGACATCGGTCAGAAAGACGTCATTGGCAGGACCACGGAAACAAACGACGCCGACACCACGGACAGGCAACACTTGTCTGGAAACCGTGTGGACACCAGAGACATCGCCTACAGGACCGAGCATACTAAAGGCCTCACGAGAGGCCGTCATGTGATGCGTGGCCCCGGAGTCGATGATCCAGGTGTCAGCAGGGTCCTGTACAGGGGTCGCCAAATCGCTAACGGTCACATGGCAGCAAGCGAGGCAAGCGGACGCGGTGGAAGGAGGCGCGAAACGAGACTGCCAATCATCAAGCCACGTAATGTCGTCAAGGAGGGAGGTGGAGGAGACCACAAGAGACGACGAGACAGGAAGAAATGGGACACAACCGCAGCTCAGTCTCAGTCATGCAGGGCTGGGCAGGAGGGCAGGAGGTGACGCAAGTCGCACTTCCCTGGGGAGAAGGGCGAGGCAGGCCAAGCTGGATCGCGATGAACTGCTCCATCTGACGCTCACGAGAGGACGGCCTGGGAGTGTAGACGGAGTGTGGAATGACGGCGTCGAAGCCCGGGTAGGAGGAGGACTGAGTCGGCGAAGGAAGCGAAGGCGCCGACGGCTGTGGGAAGTACTGCTGCGACGCGGGTGTCTGCGGGACAGGCGGAGCTGTCAGAGTGGTAGAGCTGCTGGACGAGGTAGGCGTGTAAGGGCTAGCAGCAGCGACGGCGGAAGAGGCAAGACGACGCTCCCGCTAGCAACGCATGGTGGCGATGACGCGTGCCTCGTCCGTCGGGAGAGGGCACGTGTACCACCCGTGCCCGGGCTGGCCATAGTTGTGGCAGACCGAGCCACCACCGTTGGACCCGGTCGACGACTGCTGCCATTGCTGTTGTGGTGGACCCTCACCTTTCTTGTTCCGGCTTTTCTTCTTCTTCCCCGAAGGCGATGAGGTAGCTGCGGTGGGGGAGGCGACGGCCACGGAGGCAACGGCAGGGGAGGCGACGGCTGGTGATGCAAGAGCCTCCGTGCGATGGAGCTCGGACTCCTGGCGAGTTTCCTCAATGCGGAGGAAGAGCTCGTATGCCCAGGGCATAAGGGTGCCCTGGGCCGCCATGGTGGAGAGGACGCCCTGGGGGTAGTGCATGAAGACGTCAGCGTACACGTTGGTGGCGCCACGCTTGATGGTAAGGAGCGCGGACAGAGGAGGTGGAGCAGATCTGTTGAGACGACGAAGGATTTCCTCCGCCCGCTGCCAGTAGGCAGTGACTGTCTCGGTCTCCCCCATGTGCAGGGAGTTAAACTCCCGGAGCAGACGGCTGATCTCAGTGTCGCTAGACAGGCGGTGGTGCCTGGTGAGGATGTGCCATGCGGCTGCAGGATCTCGGATGTTGCCAGAGGTGAAGTCGCCGAGGAAAGGCTCTAGGGCCAGGCGGGAAGCTGGAGGGGCGACTGGGACGGGGGCACGGACGGCGCAACCAGCGTCATACAGCAGGTGGGCCTGAGTGGAGTCGTAAGGGAGGGTGTAGTATGCCCACAGGCCCTCACCTTGCACCCACATCGGGAAGCTGAGCTCCCAGCTCCGGAACTGCTCGCCGGCCTGAAGCGGCGGCGGCGGTGTCTCAAAGTCCTTCTGCCTACGGCCGGCGCCCACAGTGGGGCCAAGGACGAAGGACACTGTCTGCCGCCGGCGCTGAGTCTGCTGCTATGCCAGGTAGTATGTGGCAGCAGACACAGCTGGGCTGGCGTGCCCTGGAGGGACGAATGGTGGCGGCGCACTGGTGGCAGTCTGGGAGGCTACTGGCTGCAGCGATGCCAGCTGCTGCATCAAGGCAGAGAGCTGTTGCTGAAGAGCGACGAGGGGATCAGGGTTGCTGCCAACAATACCAGTGGGCTGGTGCTGCTACTACTACTGTTGCCGCTGCTGCTGCTGCTACTGCTGTTGCTGCTACAGCTGCTGCTGCTACTGCTGCTGCTATTGCTGCTGCTGCTGCTGCTGGTGCTGCTACTACTGCTTCTGCTATGACGACGGCGGCGGCGGCTGCTGCTGCTGCTGATGCAATAGTGGCGGCGGTGGCTGCTGCTACTGCTACTGTTGCTACTGCTCCTGTTGTTGCTGCTGCTATAGTCATTGCAGAAAAGGGGGGGTAGGGGTCCCCCCAACAGAGGAGGACCCCTCCTCGCCTGGGCTACCAGCCATAGTTTGATGTCCCTTGTGTTTCCTTCTCTTTCTTTGTGTTGCTGATGTCATAGTGGCTTGGGGCGCTGGGGATTCTACCCACCCCTTTGGTCTTCCCCCTTTCCTTTCTTCCCCCTTTTTTTGTTGATGACGTCAGTAGTGACGTCAGTAGTGACGCCAGAAGAGGGGTGCTGGCGTCAGCAGCTGCGATTGTTGGGGCCGCCGCTACTACTGCTGCTGCTAATGCTGTTGCAGCCGCTGCTGCTGCTGCTATTGCTACTGTTGTTGTTGCTGTTTGCTGCTGCTGCTGCTGCTGCTGCTGCTGCAGCTGCTGCTACTGCTGTTGCTGCTGTAGTTGCTATTGCTACGAGCTGTTGCGGTTGCTGTGGTTGCTTCAACTCGCTGTTGCTGCTGCGCGCTGCTGCAGCTCCTGTGTGCTGTAGCTCCTGCTCGCTTCTGCTACGGGCTCCTGCAACGAGCTACCGGGTGGGGGATTTTTTTGTTTCATTTTTGTTTGTTTTGTTTTATTCTGTCACAAAGGCAGCAGCCCGCTGTCTGTTGCGAGCGGCGGGCTGCTGCTCGCTTGGCAGCAGCAAGCTACTACTCACTGGCAGCAACGGGCTTCTGCTCGCTGCTCGCTCGCTACAAGCAGCCAGCAGCAGCAGCCGCGGCTGGCAGCTGCCAATCGCTGCTCGCTGCTGTTGCTGCTGCAGCTCCCTGCTGCTGCAGCTCGCAGCTGCTGCTGCACGCTGTTGCAGCTGCTGCGTGCTGCGGCTACTGCTTGCTACTGCTACGGGCTGCTGGTGCGGGCTACTACAACGCGCTGGTGCTGCTGCAGCTACTACGAGCTGCTACTGCTGCGGGCTGTTGCGAGCTGCTGCTTCTGCCTGCTGATGCTGCTGTTGCACGTAGCTGTTGCTGGCTGCTGTTGCGGCTGCTCGCTGCCGTTGCCTGCGGCTGCCGCTGGTGCGAGTCACTACACCTGGATGACGTTGCAGCTTGCGTCGTCGCCCGCTGATGTCAGACGCCGCCTGCCGCTCACCTCCTCGCGTCACGAGTGGGGGTCAATGCTGCCGAAATATTTCAGCAGCATTTCCCCTGGTCCAGTGGCCGTGGGAAAAAATCTAACGCCGCCACCAGGCGGGTCAATGCTGCCGGAAAAAATCTGGCAGCATTTCCCCTACATTGGCGCGTATGGGGGTCCGCCGACATTGTCTGGCACATGCTCGCCTGTCTTCTGCTACTGCTGCTATGCTCTGGCTCTGATACCAAGCTGGAAAACCTAGGCAGCTGGTTGGGGCAGCAGCGTTGTTGATGCAGTGTGTGGGCCTCCACGCTCGTTGCTTAAGTCAGCTGCCCCCATAGTCTGCTGCTCTAGAGTCTGGAAGCTCTGGGTTTGTTACTCAGAAACGCGCGCGCCAGAGTTAGCGCCAGAAAGCAGCTGAAAACTGAAAGTAACTAGTTAGGAATGAAGATGAAGCAACAATAGGAGACCCCTCCAAGTTCTAGGCCCCCCCCACTAGTGTAAAAGTTGTTACTCAGCTAACCAGGCAATCAGAAAATAGTGCTACACCTGTTTTCTGGCAGGCAGGGTTTTCTTGGTGAGCCCTGCTTGACGCCCGACAGCCCAAAACCCGGGCGTCATCCGTTTTGCCTGAAAAATGGACCATACCATAATACCGACGATGGGAACGCAGTGGTGCGGTCAGAAACAGCTAGAAAAATAGTAGCAAGGAGTTATGGCTTCCCGAACCCAGGCAGTGCCTACGATGGTCCATGATGCCGAACAGGGCCATGCAACATACAACAAGGACCCTAGGCAGAGCATGACGATGCAGACGCGATGGGACGCACTGGGCGCTCAGAAGATTCACCACAGCTTCCTAGCAATGCTGCTGCTGACATGGCGGCACATACGGGTTAGCTTAACGCACTAGCATGCAAGCGGGTGCGAGAATAGCAAGAGTCAGACTAGGAGAGACAAGACAAGTCTGTGAAGCTGCATTACAGTGAATGTGCAGAGAGGGATGACAAATGACAGGTCAACATCATAAATAGCCGCCGCAGCTCACAGCGGGTGGCGCACGCGGCGGCACCTGTCGGTCCTCAACCGGCCCAAAACCACTGTTTTGGCCATAACTCTGCGCACAGGCGTCCAAACAGAGCGCCGTCTGATCCTACGGATGCAAGACAAAAAGACGGACACAGCGACTGGTCACACGCCTATGTCTGGGAGCATCCGGAGGGTGTAAGAAAACAAACATGCAAATCAGCCTGGTAGGGCTGTCCACCGAGAAAATCTTGAAGGTCTCCAAACGGAGTCCATAGGTCGTGGCAACCCTCTGGTGCACCAGGTATGCTACCAGGTTGCCTCCAGCGGGTGGAGCACCACCTCAGGGGACTCCGTCTCTAGCTGGGTCCGCCTCAGGGATCTGCACGAGCATGGACACGGCCGAGTGGTCACAACCAACTGTACAACTGTGTATGACTGACAGCATCACAACACTCCCCCATGACCCGATGGTACGCATGTCCATACACGTGCAGAACGCGTGCCGGTGCAATACAGAGTGCTCAACAGAGACTCGGATAGTCACCCACTCTCAGACAGGGGTCGCAGCCCGACGGAACGAACAGCCCCGAGGAACTTCCCACGAGCCAGTGCCTTGGTCAGAAAGTCAGCGTGGTGCAAGTCTGTGCCCACCCAGATGATGGAGATCAACTGCCGCTCCACCAGATCGCGCACGAAATGATAGTCGACAGTGATGTGCTTCGTGCGTGCGTGGAACACACCAGATTTCTCAGCAATTGCGAGAGCACTCTGGTTGTCCCAGCGGAGGATGATGGTAGGCACCGACTGACCCAAACACTGAAACAGTCGCTGCAGCCACACTGCCTCAGCGACGCCAGCGCCCAGAACAACATTCTCAGCCTCTAAGGAGCTCCGAGTAATGCACCCTTGCTTGCCGTTGTGCCAAGACACAACGGTGCCACCAAGCAGGAACACGTGACCCTTGCGGCTGCGTCCATCAGGACTCCATGCCCAGTCGCTGTCGGTGTAGCCATCTACCACAACCGAGCACTGTCTCCAAAAGCCGAGACCGTGATACGGTGTGGAGACCACGTACCGGACGACTCGTAAAGTTGCGTGCAGGGCGCGAGCCCGAGGGGACTGACTGAACTGTGCAAGCAGGTTGATAGCGAACGCAATGTCGGGATGCGTGGTCGTGGCCAAGTACATCAGTGAGCCAATGATGCGTAAGTACAGGGTCACGTCCAGAGCCTCGCCCAGATCGGCTGGGTTTGTCACCTTCAGAGCGTCCTGCTCGTCGGGAGTGATGGGTGACGAGGCGGTGGGGACAGCGGCAAGGAGGTCACCAAACTGCTCCCCCACAACCTGTGCATATTGTGCCTGATGGAGGAGGGGTGTCCGTCGACGACGATCACACACAATCTCCATCCCGAGGAAAACAGCCGCTGGACCGAGGTCCTTCATCCTATAGGCGGCCTGCAGGACCGCCTTGGCCTCCTTCACGGCCTCCAGTGAAGGAGACGCAATCAGGAGATCGTCCACGTGCACCAGAATGGCAGTGAGGTGCTCGGCTATCCGTCGGATGAAGAGTGACGGGTCGGCGTCGCTCTGGACGTATCCAGCCTGCGTGAGGGTGCGAGTGATCTCTTGGTTCCAGCACCGGGGCGACTGCTTCAGGCCATACAAGGTCTTGCGCAAGCGCCAGACCTTGTTGCCTTCGACCTCAAACCCAGGTGGCTCGACCATGTAGATTTCCTCCTCCAAGGTGCCGTGGATGAACACATTGTTCACATCCATCTGGTGCAGTTCCCAGTCATGATGGGCGACCACACCAAGTAGCACGCGAGCTGTGGTCATGCGGCCAACAGGGGCAAAGGTGTCAATGAAGTCCACCCCCTCAACCTGAGAGAACCCCTTGGCAGTCAAGCGGGCCTTATAGCGGTCCAGTGAGCCGTCAGGCTTCACCTTCTTGCGAAAGACCCACTTTTCCTGCACGACCTTCCGTCCCTCAGGACGGTCGACCAACTCAAAGACTCCGTGCTCCCGGATGGCCCTGAGCTCGTCCTCATAGGCGCCCCGCCACTGCTCAGCATCATCTCCTGAGAGAGCCTCCTTTAACGTGTCTGGATCGGGGACCGCCAAAGGAGAGCTCTGGGTGGCCAGGACACACGCCTCGCGGGTCGGACGGACCACAACCAGGTCAGCGGTAGCTGCATGTGCAGCCTCGTGCTCATCAGCGATCAGCTGGTGCCCAATGGGACAGGCTGGGTGAACCTGCGTGTAGGTGCCTTGGACACTCAGACCGAGAGCCTTCGTGCCAGGGTCACCACTGTGCACGCTGCGCGTGCGTCGTCTGGGTGGCGCAACCGCAGTCAGAGGTGCATGTGAGGCCAATGGGCGGAGACGTCCACCTGGCCCACAGGAGTAGCCACAGTCTGAGATGACCGATGGCTCAGGCACAGGGAGGTCAGGTGCTGTGTCTAGAGACGCTGCACGCGCGGGCGAGTCAGTCGCGGCAGGCACGGGCGAGTCAGTCGCGGCAAGCGCGAGCGAAGCAGGCGCTGCAGGCGTGGGCGAGACAGTTGCAGCGGGCACGGGCGAGGCGGTCACGAGGGGCGTGAGTGAGGCAGGCGCTGCAGGTGCAGGCGAGGCAGGTGCAGCTCCCGCTCGTGAGGCAGGTGAAGCTCCCGCAGGCGAGGCAGGCACCGCGGGGGCAGGCAAGGCAGGAGACGAGGCAGTCACGGCAGGTGCGGGCGAGACAGTCGTGGCAGGCGCGGGCGATGCAGTCGCGGCAGGCGCCAGCGAGGTAGGCGCAGAGACCACAGGCCGGACAGCGATGATAGCCAGGTCAATGGTGATCAGCGACGGTCCCACCCCGGAGGCACCCCGTACGCACTCACCCTGTGGGGCAGACTCCCCCAGCCGGCGGGAGGCCTCACAGGTGGGAACGTGAGACGCTGCTTGGGTGAGAATGGCAGACAGGTCACGGTACGACAGTGCCTCAAAGAACAGCGCGTCGCGCGACTCAACAATGCGGTGTCGTCCTGCGTCCCAGAAACGCCACACTTTGGAGCGCGTGGAGACACCGAGGAAGGCACACATCCGGCCGTGCGGAGAGACCTTGGACCCCTGCTGGTCCTCGGTGTACCAGACGCAAGCCAAGGAACCCCAGACGCGAGCAAGCCTGAGGTCCGCACGGTGACCGACAATAGCTCACACGGCGTGACGTGGTCCGGCAAGGGACCATGCGGGAGGCGGTTCCAGACCCACGTCATGTAGGCGAAGCCCTCGAAGGCGAAGGACTCCGGGAGACCGCACTCAGCGCGCATAGCGCGAACCGCGTCCTCCATGGTGCGATTCCAACGTTCAGACACACCGTTCTGCTGTGGTGTAGCAGGCGCCGAGAGCTGGTGACAGATACCAAGCCGGCGAAGTGTGTGGTCAGCTC
>SZWC01001111.1:54975-77268 GCA_023375785.1 Penium margaritaceum
GGGGGGGCTACACATTCTTTCAGCAGAGAAACCCACTTGGACAGATCTGCCTTGGCCTTCTGATCCTCAGCCACACGGCGCTCCAACGCCGCCTTCTCCTTCTCCAGCCGAAGCACCTTCGCCTCTGCCTCCGCCATCTCCTCCACCCCATCCACCACCCTCCTCCCGCCACCGCCGCCCTCCGCAGCCTCCTCCCTCAGCTGCCTCACCTCCTTCTCCGCTCCCTCCAGCTTTTTCTTGAGCCGCTCCACCTCGCCCCTCAGCCCAGCGCTCTCTTCTTCCGCCGCAGCCTTCGCAGCCCTGAGCTCCGCCACCTCACTCTCCAAACCCTCCCGCACCCTCACCGCCTCTCCCATCTTCGCCGCCAGGTTGTCCTCTGCCGCCGCCCGTGCTTGCTCCAGGTTTACCTCCACCGCCGCATGTCTCTCCCTCAGGGCCGCCAGCTCCCCCTCCAGCCTGCCCTTCTCCTCCCTCAGCCCCGCAACCTCCGCTGCAGCTGCCGACTCTGCCGCCGCCACGACCCGCGCCTCCGCCTCCAGCGCCGACCGCGCCTTCTCAAGCACCCTCACCTGCCCTTCCGCCGTCTCCTTCGCCTCCCTCACCGTCCGGAGCTCCCCCTCCACCGCGCTCCTCCTCTCCCTCAGCCCCCCAACCTCCGCTTCCAGCTCCCTCTTCACACCCCGAAGCTCCCCCGCGGCATCCTCCAACTCCCCCTTCTCCGCCCGCAGCCGCACCAGCTCCTCCCGCACGCCCGCCAGCTCCGCCTCCGCCACGGCGCGCGCTGACTCCGCACCCCGAATTCCGTCCTCCGCAACCGCCCTCGCCTCCGCCAGGCCCCTCACATCCGCCTCCGCAATGTCGCGTGCTGCAGCTGCGCGAGACGTTATGTCTGCCAGGTCCTTTTCCGCTGCAGTCTTGGCGCCCAGCAGCGCCTCCACCTCCCCGGCCAACACCCCTCTCCGAGCCTCCAGAGCTCCCACCTCTCCCTCCAGCCCTTCCCGCGCCTCCTGAAGCTTCTTGGTCTCTTCCTGCACTGCCTTCTTGGCGGCCTCGAGCTCCGCCACCTGCTTCTCCGCCTCCGCCCTCGCCGCTCCCGCCGCTGCAGCCTCCGCGGCCGCCGCAGCGTCCGCCGCGGCCTTGGATTCACCCAACGCACTCACCTGCTCCTCCAGCGCCTCGCTTGCTTCCCTCAACTCCGAGCTCCTCCCCTCCATCTCCACCTTGGACCGCCTGAGCTCCTCAACCTCCTCCTCCAACCCTCCCTTGGTCTCGCGAAGGATCCGCGCATCTTCCTCCAGGTCGGCCTTTGATGCCCGGAGCTGCGCCACTTCTTCTTCCAGCTTGCTTCTGACGGCACTCAGGACGTCATCCCCTTCCCTCGACGCGCCCTGGTTCCCTTTCCGGGCTTCCGAGGGAGGGTCGTGGTGGCCCAGTCCATTGGTAGCTGGAGCTGACTCCATATCTGCCCCCGCTGCTGCTGCCGCGCCGTTACCTGCGTCTGCATGCATTGTCCGCAAGGCACCGCCGGCAACACCAGCAGAACTGTCGGCGGCTGCTGGTGCAGCAGTGTCCGTCTCCCCTACAGCGACCCCGTTCGGTCCTACTGCACCGTTTGCCGCCGCTGCGCCGTTCACTACTGCAGAAGCGGCGGCGTCGCCCTGGCCTGACTCCACCGGTGCTTGCTGCTGCTGAGCCTCACTGGGCCGATTTATGACCGCAGCAGGCTTGCTGGAAGCAGCAGCGCCAGGAGCAGCAGCAACGCCAGAGGCAGAGGCAGTCGCCGAATTGGGTCGTGGGACAGAGGCTGCCTCGACAGAACCGTTGGCGGCGTTGGCAGCTGAGGTCGCAGGACCAGAACTGGCACGTGGTTGCTGCTGCTGCTGCTGCTGTTGCTGCTTGCCGGGCCCCTTCTTACGCCCCATCGCTAGACAATTTGCCGAGACGAACGGGGCGAGGGAGAGGGTGCTCCGGGAAGAGTGGGGGAAAGTGGGAGTGACGAGGAGGAAGCCCGGATTGGTCGTGAAGCTGCAAAGAGGTTGCGTCGGGCGGCACGTTCAACAGCAGAGTGGGGAGCGAGGTGGATCGCTTTACGCAGGGGAACACGTGGTTTGGTAGTGAAGCGTGGATGGAGCGACTTCCCGCAACGCCATGCGTCCGCCGGTTGGGACGCTCAGCTGAAGTGTTGAGCAGCTGCGGGCATGTCCGTTGGCCGGCCGACGGATGCCACGCGCCGACGCCGCGTGAACTGAGGAAGGCGTGGCGGCAGCCGCTGCGTGAACCCAGAATGAAGGGGAGGATGTAGATGGGAGTAGTGCGGGGCAAGGAGACGGGGTGGCGGACACTGATCGGAATGGGCAGGGCACCGGCGTGAGTGGCAGGGCGGAAAGGGGCCGCAGCCGGACGAGCGTATGCAGAGGGCCATGGATGAAGGCATGAACGACGCGTGCTTCGCGCTGTAGGCACCACCTACCCCATACCAAACACATGCCTTGCCCGCGTGATGTGTCCATTCGTCCTTTCGGTCATTAGTCAGTCCCCCTGTCCATCTAATTTGTCCGCTTTGTCCGAATAGTCTCTTTTGAAAACACACCACCTCACCCGTAGTTCCGTGCGGGATCGCCCAAGCCGATGCAGTGCTATGGCACTAACGGTACGGCCCCGGACCCAGCTCCAGAGGTAACCTTTCTTTTTGGCTTTTTTCTTGTTCCCCACGATGGTCCTTGCAGAGGGCTGCGGTGGCACACCGAAGGCTGCTCGCCGCAGTAGGGGCCGCGGTGAAAGCGACCCACCTTGCGATGGGTGTAATGGTCCCGCCCGGCCCGCCCCGAGTCCCATCAAATCCTTTTGCAAACCTTCGGACGTGGTTTGCATCGCAAACCACAAGATGGACCTTCTACCCTCCGCAGTGTAAAACCTTCTCATGAAAAGGCAGACCAAGGGAAAGCCTCCGTCATTCTTAAGGTTTATGACAGCGTCTAAGACGTATCTACATATGCTTCGTTCTCTTCTGGATGCTGAGAAAAACTATGTGCGGTTCGCTGACGTCACGAGACACGTACACAGACGCGCGCGGACGTGACAGATCATGAAGTGAAAGACAAGTCCGTATGGAGGAACGGACAAGTGCCAGCTTGCTGCCTGCAGGTTGACAGTAGAGTTCACATAAAGACAAAAACTTACAGAACACTCCATGCTCCCGCTGTCGCTGTCATGGCTTGGAGAGGTGGTTTCCACGCGGATTACACAACATGACTACAAACATTTGAAAACCAACAAGGGCTGACTGCGGTGTAGCGGTTGTCGCTTTCATGACGCTTTAAATTTTTTAATTTCAAATCTAGCTCTGCCGTCATGCGATTCGAGGAATGAGTATAACATTGCTCCTTTTCCCCCGTCTGCACGTTTCAAGGGAATACAGTTTCGATATAAGGGTCCCTCTTCACTATCTTTCAAGTCGAGTGTTGATGTTCTTTCATTTGCATTTTGAGCCTTAATTCATCACTGTCGAAACGACTCTTCGATGCGTTCTGTTGCTCGAGAGCGAGAATACTCCACATCAGCAGCCAACTGTCCAGCACCGAATGAAAATAAATGGAGGGTGCAAAACCCCTTACATATGTGACTTGACAACCCAAAAAACGGAAATGTCGTGGTAACCCACCAAGACTCTGGAGCCGCACATAGTTTTACTTCTCGGCATCCAAAGAGAATGAAATAATTGTCCAACACTATCTTGCTGCCTCAGGCCAAGGTTCCAAGATGGACTAAGTAGTTTGTAGTCGACCTTCGCCTTGAGCGAATAGAAACCAATGAGTTTGACGAGCTTAGGCGGAAATGATCGGCAAGGTCGTGAAATGATCGTTTGGTTTGCAAGACGCGTGCAATTTCCGCGAGCATTTTCCTTGGTTTTTGCCATCGACTAATAATTTCATAGGCCGAGCGGCTCAAAGAATCAAAACTTCAGTTCAAACTAATCAACTAAAGTGCTCGTACCACGCTACAAGATGACTAAATGATGAACGGGTCTTTTGCAAAGAAGCTTCTGCCACGTCGGCTAACTCGTGTCCTGCATGCGACAAGTGGCGGTAAGAGTTCAGGACCCATGAAAAACTTTCAGAACGACGAAATAGTTTGACTAAATAGTCCATCGATACTCGGAAGGTACAAAAACGACGTAGACTAACTAGTCTGGCTAATTAGTCAACACCTTTGGCGCACGTAGTAAACTAGTTAGTCTAAGTGGCCAAACTCAAAGTTTGAACAACAAACTAATTAGTCGATATGCGGAACCGTACCTTCGTAGCCACATGGAAACAGGTTGAAGAAGTCAATGTGGGGCATCTTTGGGTGACGACACAACCACTGAGAACTCTAAGTGCACTGAGGATTGGCCACTAAAGGACAGCTTTTACACTACCTTTACTTCTAGGAACTCAGTCTGCTCTAAGGCTGTGAACACGCCAGCAAGTCAACATGGTTGGATGCTCTCCTCGGTTTTGGTTGCATATGATAGCGTGAACCGGACTACAAAGTTCCGGGTTACGACTCACTTAAATCGTGACCTCAACTTCCAATGTACCCAAACACACCCTTCATCGACATCGTGACCTAAAAGTGTTTGACCTCGACTGAATGAAGTCCCACAACAAGGATTCCGAATCAAGAGTTGCCCAAAATGCATACAATGTAAAACAACAAACTTTTAGAACAGAACCTAAAATTTACAGTCAAGACAAATTATCACAATCATTACCTCATTGCAACAGTTTGTGGTCACTATTTCGCGACATACTCCATGAGGTCGCGCCAAGTTTGACGCAAGCGCATGAAGCAAACAATGGAAATCAAGTCTAAATGACCATCTTGGCAAAAAATATGTTCATGAAATTCTAGCGTTCTTTCTAACGGAATACACCTTTATAAATAAGAAACAAGTTATGAATTCATAAAGAAAACATAACGTAGCTTTGAAAGGCTTGGCGATCCATGACGAATTGGGGTAGGAAAGACCACTCCGACAAGGAGGGCAATCATTCAGTTTTACTACGTTAACGTTTTATGAGCTTGCCTAAGCCTCTTCGATGCTAAGTCCAAGCGTCCGCGTTACATTGGCATCAGAGCTAGGTTGAATTGCTCACATCGTCGTTCATCTCCACTCCTTCATGTCACCCCTCACACATTGCGAGGAGTGGTGACTTGACTGACGAGCAACAGGTGACCTCGTAGTGGTAGTCGTGGAATGCCGTCTAGAGGTGCCCAAACCAAATCACCTCCATGAGCACACATCCCATCTCCACCAACCACACTTACTTTTGCACTCTACTACTCTTTGAGAGGCTTACTCGACCAGTAAGCTGCCACATCACCCTCTTGCTACAGCAACAAGGGAGACACTAAGGGCGCGCCAGGAACTTCTAGCTATTTTTTCTGCAGGTGCCTAACCCGGATAAAGAAAGGACGCGTCAGTGTCGGCCTCTCCAAGCAGAGGAGTAGAGAACTTGGCCATAACTTGGCCTCTGGTCCTCCATTTTCATCGTTGTAACTTTTTTGGATCCGTAAAATCGACTACTATCACATCATGCTACTTGATTTCACCATTATACTATCTTTCTGTTGCTATCTTTAGAAAATTGGCTTTTAATTTGTAGCTTTGACTCTTGTCGGCAATTCTTCTAGGAACCCACCATTCAATGACTTGAATCACACAGTTGCTGCCAATTAACATTGTCTGTAACTTTCCCTTTTCCAAAAAAGGAAAGAGACAAGGTGAAGGAGGTTCGGCTTGGAGCCACCTCTGTCCACTACGGGTTTTAAGCGAGGCACACATTGTCCAATAGAGTGTCCTCCACCCAGTTTAAAAGAAAAGAGAGAAGGAGGGGGGGGGCTGGAGGAGGAGGTTGGAGAGTGAGAGAGCCGAAGCAAGGCCTTGCCATGAGGATGGTAGGTCTTAGGACCGGACTCTCCGCTGTCTTGGGGCATGCTCCAAGCACCAGCCCCTATGGCTCCAATGAACGCACGCCCTCGGGATCCAAGGAGAATCAAGGGACATTAGCGCCCGTTGCCCACCTCGGAAAGTCGCACCGGGAGGCGATGACTAGACGAGGAGGTGCTCGTCCGACGTCGCGAAGAGGCAAAGCGCCAACATCTCCTAAGCATGGACAATAGCATGAGAATCTTGTCATGGCCACTCGGCAAGGCGATGGAAAAAAATTGGTCACTCCCCATCGAGCTCAGTTTTGGCAACAAGGCTATGCCTGCCCCAATCACTCGTGCAAACGACGAGGGGTTGAAGGCCACCGAGGGGAACATTGTCGATGGTGACAACCCCGACAGGGTTGACAAAGGCGACGAGCATGGAGATGAATAGCCCGAAGAGTTAGCGGAGCGCGTGATCATTGAAGCAGATCGGGAAGTTGATGACGAATTGGACGCACATGACACAGGTAGCAAGGGCAGTGAGGCGCGCAATTCCATGCCAAAGGAACTTGAAGCTAGCGCTAATGTAATGGAATGTGCATCCGATTGCGTGGAAGACGAGGGTCGTGCTTTTGTTTCGGTGGAAGGGGAGAGAACACATCCTGCGAGCCTACAGATTTCGCGCCAGCATAACATGCACTCAATAGCGTTGCGCGTTGCTTGAACATCAACGAACAGCTCGACCACCTCCGTGCCCGCCTCCCCCCGGAGGATTTCACACTAGCCATGACCATCATCGGTGCACTCGCATGCGATGGTGACATGGTGTGCATCACACTTCATGAATGATCGTTCATGGTACAATGGATGAATGAGAAGTTGTACAAAGAGAGCGGGAAGTTGACGCGCGCAGTCGCAGCCACTGACCACCGTGCAAAGGTGGCGGACCAGGCGCTGGAGGAACTCTGTGCCAAAGAAGCCGAAAACCAGCGTGTTGTGCTCAATGCACCATTTGGTGTTGCACGTCACGCTGCCAAGGTGGATTTGGGAAAGATTTTGGAGCACCACGAGCGCAAAAGCGTGGAAAGCGAGCATACGAATGTTCAAGACGCGTGTCGAGCTCCAGTCATCGATTGCCCGGAAGCAAATGTACCTGAGCCATGGGCTTGTGCAGTTGCAACTCGGGCCTAGAAAGAAGGCGGGACTCGCAACCGTATGGTGTCCACATCGGCTGATTACTACGATGGCACATGTGATATCAACAGGTTCTTGATGATTCTTCAGAGACACCTCTACCTTGCTCGGATCGAGGAAGAGGATTGGGGTGCGCATCATATTCTTTCCTCAAAGCTAAAGTCGTTTGAGAAGCTGACGGCGCTCTGTAAGCAAAAGCAACAACACTCGGACCCCACTTGGGAGGGGTAACGCGAATTGATGCGTGAGTTGTACTCCAAGCTAGCTAACCTGTAGAAGGCAAAAAATGAGCTCAAGAGCTACGTGTAGGGGAGAATGTCGGTGGAGCGATATGTTGAGGGATTTTTGAAGACTACAAAGGAGATCCAAGATCACCACCTAACAGAGCAGGCCAAGATTGATCTCTTGTAAAATGGTTTTGCCAGTTCTCAGCTGTAATTGTTTTGCCCTCATAGCAATGGCAAGGAGTGGAAGACCCTACACGCATTGATAGCACGTGTGTGCAAGGTATATAAGCGGAACTCTAGCCCGTGGGATCGCGACGTGTATGAAAGCATGCCGGCATGTGAGACGCCGTGAGCACCAACGGGTAGAGCACAAAAGCGCGTAGCGGAGGCAACTTACAAGTCCTCCAAGAAGAATCATCGACACGGTGGAGAGAACAGCTCTTGCTCCTCTATCATTTGTGGACGCTGCCACCAGGCTGGGTACACTGGGCGTGACTGTCCCCAGTGTGACCACCAGTAGTAACAAGGACAACAGCAAGGCCAACAGCACGGTTATGGCACGCGCCAAGGTGGAGGGCCAAACCGCTTCCACGGTGTTGGCTAGAACCGCTACCATGGGGGCGGTCAGCATCAGAGTGGGCAGTGCGATGGCAATGGAAATGCCCATTTCAACTAGGGACGCCCTCACGGGGGACAGCGCCAAGGCCAGGCATTTGCAACCATCCAGCATCATGGGGCACAAGGTGGTTAGCGTGGACACGGACACCCTCGTGACGATGACCCGGACTTCGTGGTAGGTGCTAGGGGACGCGTCCACCATCCCCAGCTTGGTTGTGAGCAGGATTTACACGATCCCTTGTAGCTACTGGTGGGCTGCTATTTGGGGTTGTTGTGAATCATGGGAATGGTGTGGTCATGACTTTCATGCAATGATGATAAAAAAACTATAATTTTTCACCGGCAAAGTATTTCTCAACAGTTCTTATGCATTTTATGAACCATGAGTCCCTCTACCATAATCGCTCATGCCCACTCTTATACGTCACCAAAGAAAACCTTGAAAATCGTATGAGCCTGGTCGTAGCCACTAAAGCAAGTTGGCCAAATGTGATAGAAGCTAAACACAAAGCTCATAAGAAGAGCTCTTTGACATGAACCAGAGTGGTCATGCTTGTGGGTCTAGAAAAAAGCAAGTTTGCACTGGAAGGATAAAACTTGCTGGCCTTGTTCACCAAATGACATTGCATGTGGGAATAGTTCGATGGCAAGGATGAGCTACAAAGATACACTCATGCTTATCGGATCTACCCCTCAAGGGCAAGTCCCCAGTGAGCCTTTTCATACAAAATTCCAATGCATTGATAACGATACAATTCGATGGCAAACAGGCAGGCGCCCCTGTACGCATCTTGGTGGAAACTGGGGAAGATGACTTGTTTGTGAGCGGTGCATTTGTACGCACATGGTAATTAGAATATTGTGGTCATTGGTGACAACAGAGAGGTGCCCATTATTGATGACTGTGTGGTACAACTCACACTCCGTGGCTTCACAATCAGTGTCCGCCTCACCGTGCTTAATCTCATGGATCCATCCGATGTTGTTCTTGGAGACCCATGGCTTGTGAACCACAAGTCACTTGTGTGCTTCAACTCAAAGACACAAAATATTAGTATCGGAAGGAGAATGATCACCCCGTCTCCTATTCCACAAATTCAACAACCTAAAACGAAGGCTCAATCGAGCCTCTCGGCGCTCCAAGTGAAAATGGCGACTTCGACAAGGGTGACGATGTTTTCTGGAACCCTCAAGAAAATGGACGACAAGACAGAGGGTGGGGTATCCCAAAGGGTCACAAATACACTATTGCAATTCTCAAACGTTTTCGAGGTACCGCGGGATGGGCTACCACCTGGACAAACGGTTTGACACACCATCCCATTGGAGCTCGGGGATGTGCCTCCCTTTCAGTCTGTGTAACGCTTGAGCCTAGTAGAACAGTAAGAAGTGGAAGCCCATATCAAGGAGTACCCCTGGAAGGATTGGATTGAGTCAACCTCTTCATCCTTTGGAGTGCCTTTCTTGTTTATAAACAAGAAATATGGTGGCTTTAGGATGTTCGTAGTCTAGCGGACATTGAACAAACTCATTGTAAAAAACCGGTACCCTCTGCTGTGCATCGAGGACCTATTTGACCAGCTTCAAGGAGTGAAATTCTTCATGTCAATGGGTCTATTGCAGTGCTACCATAAAATCTGGATCATGGAGGAGGATGTACTAAAAACAACATTCAGAACTCATCTTGGACACCACCAGTTCCGATTCTTCTTTTTGGATTCACAGATACGCTTCCGACATTTCAAGTTGTGATAAACAACTTCTTCCGTGAACACCTCGACAACTCAGTCCTGGTGTATCTTGACAACATCCTCATCTTCTCCGAGAACCACGAAGAACACATGATGGTGCTTGAGATTCACTATAAGAACAAATTCTTTGCCAAGAGAACTGCGAGTTTGCCTTGCCTGAGTTGGAGTACCTTTGCCACGTCATTAGTGGAAAGGGGATCCCAGTAGACCCTCGCAAGGTGTAGGTTGTGAAAGAATGGTCGCAATCCAAGAGCGTGCATCCGCTCCGCTCTTTCCTTGGACTCGTAAATGTCTTTCGGCGGTTTATGAGAGGCTACTCCATGTTAGTGAGCCCTCTCAACGCTCTGATCTGGAAGGCGAGTACACGGGTTTGGTTGGCAAAATGCACTTAGGCTTTTGAGGTTGTGAAGGTGATACTCGTACCGGCACCGGCCTACGAGAGCCGCAAGCTTTTAGATGCAGAGACCAAGCACACCACTAGGGATCAGGATCTGCTTGCACTCGTACATGCTTTCAAAGTATGGTGCTGTTATCTCAAGGGTGCAGAGGGACAAATCACGGTGGTCGTAGACCACAATCCTCTCACGTACTTTCAGACGCAACTGAATCTTTCACGACGAGAGGAGCTATGGAGCAAAAAATTGAGCCGCATCACGTTTGCCTGACAGTACAAACTAGGGCGGGCTTACGTGGCTGACCCATTGAGTCGAAACCCTTCACACATGAGTCTCATGTTGAGTGATTATGCCATCACAAAGTGACACTTTGTCACCATTATGGCGGAGACAACATTGCACACAAACCCAGTCCGCCCACCCCCACGACCATTGATTAGTGTGAACCCTTTCAAGAAACGCATTCGAATGGGCTACACTATGGACCCCTGGTTTGCAAAGCTGAAGAACATTGAACACCATGGCCTTGTGGAGGCTGCTGGATTACATTGGCATGGCAAGAAGGTGGTAGTCCCGGATGTCACCAACTTGCGACAACAATTCATGTTTGAGTTTCATAATCCTCCCTCCGTAAGTCATATCGAAGAAGGCAAGACATGCTCTGGCTCTGCATTATTCAGGGTGGAATAGTGACATCAGGTAGTACTGTATGGTGTGCGATCTGTGCCATCATAACAAGACTTTGAACAAGGCATCTATGAGACTCCTCCAGCCTCTACAGCTCCCTGACAACCTATGGGAGCTGTTGTCCATGGATTTCATCATGGGACTCTCGGAGACAAAGAAAGGCCACGATTCCATCTTGGTTGTTGTGGACAAGGCAACAAAAATGGCCCATTTCATGCACACAACAACTCGTGTCATAGCGAATAAGACTGTCGGACTCTTCTACGAAGGTGTCATCAAGTACCACGGCTTACCCATCCGCATCATCTCTGACCGTGATCCACACTTTGTCAAGCGGTTTTGGCTTGCATTGTAGGAACGATTTAGAACGTGGCAAATAATGTCCTTGGTATTTCATCCCCAAACTGATGGGCAATTAGAGCGCATGAACCGCACACTCAAGCAGATGCTCCACATGTACATCAAATCAACAATGGAGGAGTGGGACGACTATTTGGCCCCAGCCGAGTTTGTCGTGAACAATGTGGTCAATGAATCTACTGGTCTTTCCCCATTCTTCCTTACCCATGGTCGGCATCCGGAGGTATCCGCCTCAATGGTGAAGTGCGGCGGCGGCGATGATTAGATGCCCTCTGCCCAGGCCATTCTGGAGCGCATGGAAGCCCTCTAGCAAGACGCCAAGGTCCATTTGTATGCAACTCGACAGCTCCAAGAGGCCTATGCTGATCAGAGATGTTGTGAGTTGACGTTCTCCGTCGAAGATCTTGTGCTTTGAAGCACATGTAGTTTGCAGCTAAAAACGCCGGTTGCATGAAGATGTTGCCAAAATGGTTGGGACCCTTCACATTTACATAAAAGTTGGGAAGTGTGGCCTATGGGTTGGCCCTCCTACCGGCCATGCGCATCCATGATACCTTTCATGTGAGTCTCCTTACACCCTACACATCAGAGGGGCGTGTTCAGCCACTCCCTCTTGTTGTACTTGCCACAAAAGGCTAGTGTGAGGTGCATTGCATCCTCCAACACTGTGCGCGTAATATGCACACACGAGTGGTTAGGGAGTACCTCATCCACTAGGCCGGTTGTGGACCTGACCACAACACTTGGGAGCCAGATTCGCGAGTACCAGTAGCGGCAATTGTGGAGTAATGGGAGGAACTGGCTGCCCATCGAAACAAGCGATTCCTTGGGGGTACCACCCCGGCATGAGTCCCCTTGAGCGGATAACAACATGGGACCTTGGGCTGATCTTTGGCTTACTCCCGACAGGCTGTCATGGGGATGCTTGTGCACCTGTCGTGGCGTTGCTTCATGCAAAGGGGGAGGAAGCGTGGCCACTGTTTACTTCTTTGAAATCTGAATGATTTTGAAATCCTGAAATTTGCCGGATCATGACATTGTCCTCTCCATGGACTGGCATTTATGTTATCAATGATGGATGGTCGTGTGCAAACCACCTCTTTGAAAAAGATAAAGCCGAATCAAGGATGTTTCATAGCCAAAGGGGGGAGGAATGTAACACAACAAACGTTTAGAACCAAAACCTCAAATTTACAATCAAGACATACTGTCAAATTTTTATCTGATTGCAATAGTCAGTGGACACTGTTCTGCGACCGATACCTTGAGGTCAGGTCAATTGTGACGCAAGCGAGTGAAGAAAACAGTGGAAATCGAATCTAAATGACCATCTCAACAGAAAATACATTCACAAAGTCTCTACCATTCTTTCTGACGGAACACATAAAAAACTATAAATAATAAACAAATAAGAACTAAATAAAGAAACAAGAATGTAGCTTCAAATTGTGTGGCGAGCCATGACGACTCGGGCAAGGAAAGACTACTCTGACGAGGAGGGCGGTCATTCAGCTTTACAATGCTAACTTTTGTTTTAGCTTGCCTAAGCATTTTCAACTCTAAGGCCAAGCATCCGTGTTACATGTAATGTGGCCACAACATTACAATCATGCCCCAACTTTCAAAACATACTCCCAAAAAGAAAATGGGGTAGATACTCATAATCACATACACTCTACCGCAATACAGAATGTGAAAGGATCACAATGATGATGTATGGAGAAGAAGACGATTCAAGGAACTGGGATGATTGAAGAACTAGAATGTAGCAGAAAGTTTACTTTGATGACAAGTACTGAACAAGTCAAGTGCATGTATACAATGATGAGAATCACAATTAGGCTTATGTTGGGTCTATAGTGCTCAAGCCGAGCAATGGATGAAACGTCGTGGCATGATTTGTCGCTTTGAGAAAATTCATTGAGAATTCCGAGGATTAAAAAACTATTGAGGCGCGATTTCACAAAATTCTAGCACTATAAAAAAGTCGAGCGAACAACAACAAAACATTGATATTGTTCATGATCCTTCTGTCAACCCTTCTGAAAGGTGGTCAAAAGTGGAAGCAAAATGGCGGAGGTTGATGTAGGTGGCCAAAATGCCCTCGGCTGAACAACAAAAAATCATATTGTTGTCGCGCATTGAGCCATGAATTGTAAGGATAGAAATGCTCACCTGTGGAGTTTTGGCTATTGTGTATGCCTTATCATGACCTGGCTTTGTATCTGTTTGGAACACCCTCTCTCAAGCTCATTGTGGTGTATAGAACTTCATTTAGAGGTGTCTCAGCATCGACGATGCCAAATTGCTCAATATCAGCTTCAACTTTGTCATCCGACCAAGGCCAACCTCCTATCACTGAATACATGTCACATCCCTCAAAGAGCAGCACCTTCACTGCAGCCGAGTGTGTCATGGATGACATTAAGCAATAGCTTCTTAACATTAAGGAGAGGGCAGAATGACCATGTACCACTCATTTTGGACACCAAGCCTGATTTCCCCCTTACTCAGAACAAAAAGCCCCATCCACCCCTACGTTGGAACAATAACCCCCATCCGCCCCTACGTCGGAACAATAAGCCTCATCCACCCCTGTCACAGAACAATAAGCCTCATCCGTCCCTACCCTGCAAGTATAAGCCTGATTCCCCCGTTCTGCACAAACGTAGGTTTAAGGCGTAGAAAACAAAGGATATACCTCTATTGATTGTCAAAAGACAGCATGTCAACGTTGCATGGCTGGCAGCGTCGACATGCTGACGTTACCTTTTTTGGCCTAGCAATCACAAACCCCTATAAAGAGGGGTTTGTGATTTTTTGTGAGTGGGTTGTGGGGAGTTTGCATGGGGGTTTTGATAATCCCTATGTGTTGAAAGGGAACTTGCTGGGTCTCAGAGTAGTGGGACCCAGCAGGTGCCTATGTAAAAATGAAATCCAAAAACTCTGGGTGTAATTAAAGGGTGGGTTTGTGTATAGTTTGTATGTCAAACATGGATACAACATTAAGCAAAATGAAAATAGAAACAAATGGGGAGTTTGTAACTCCCTATTGTTGAAGCGCCAGGGATTCTGGCCGATGGGCGTCGGCTACAATCACCAGTGCTCCAACCCCCCCCTCCCCCTGTACCCCTCTTGCCACCGGCACCGTCGTAGCCCTCAATCGCGAGGGCCTCGATTGACGTGCGGGTGGATGGGCTGGTGGGTAGCGAAGGGGGCGGGGGGGGGGGGAGGGGGGGGCAGTTGACGAAGTGCCAGCCGGCATTTTTGAGTCCCACTCCCCCCTCCTCCCTCCTCCCCCCCCCTCTAGCACCTCTCAACTGGATCGCCGTCCTCCATTGCGACGGTTGCGTTGGAGGGCTGTGATCCAGCACCGCATGCCTGATTTCACCATGCTCGAGAAGAGACATGTATCCCTATTCGAGCATGGTGAAAATGGGTGGGCGCATGGGGCTTCTTGTTTCCGGTCAAGGGTGAATGGAGCTTAATGTTCTAATGCAGGGGCAAATGAGGCTTATCATTCTTGGGCACGGGCGAATGAGGCTTACTGTTTTGATGTAGGGGCGGATGAGGCTTATTGTTCCGACGGAGGGGCGGATGGGGCTTACTGTTCCGACGGAGGGATGTATGAGGGTCATGGGTGACAAAACAGGGGGTGAAGAGCATTTTCACCACTAATGAGACCTACAACACCTTTGGCATTCTTCTTCCCTCTGTTTTGACCTTCTTCCTAAACAACCAGTGGGTGGTTGGAAACCAGCCACCTTCTACTACCTGTTCCAAATTCAAAAAATACCACATGTTGGCCGGCCAATTGTAGCAAGCCATAGCTGGATCACAACAAATGTCTCAAAGTGGCTTGGCTCATAACTACATATTGTGGTTCAACAACACCGTACATATATCAAATACAGTATTTTCTTGCATCTTGAGATTGAGAGTTTGAAGCTCCCCTAAAATATGATATTGACTACGTACCCTAGTGCTTTATGAATTCGTCATTTTCAATAGTTTACAGCCTGTAATCAAAGTTCGTTTTTTAAAACATTTATTTTTGAGTATTTCATTACAGAGAAATTACACCATAATGTTGTCAATTTTTTTTTTTACTGATATGGCCCTGAATCCCACTCAGAAATGGCTCAAAACATGACAATTTGTACCTCTCGGAGCAAACATCATAGACAAACAGAAAACCAATATAAAAACGCATTCGTTTTAGACGAAATAAAAATCAACTTGTAACCAAAATAAGGCACATTTTTTCACCCAAAAATAACTAATAACGAAATCATAAAGCAGTAGGGTATTATGTGGTTGCTCTCTATCCCAGCACCCCCATCTCAAGAGCACTCAACTTCATCTAAGGCCTCCACTATCAAGACCAACATCCAAGGACATTGGTTGTCATCCAAGTCTTCTCATGGGTGATAAAAAACTTGTGTGTGGAACTTTTGGACACAATCTACAAATAGATCAAAGGCATAGACATGGGTTATACCAACAACACCCATTTTTGCAGTTCTGTTTATGAGCTTTTTGGATCAAGAAATGAGTCATCGATGCAACAAAAACCCTTCATGATACATTGATGATGGCCCCCTCTTCTGGAAAAACAACCAAGAACACCTTATTTCACTCTTGAACACCTTCAATGACATTGACAAAAACATGAACATTACACAGAATATCTATACGATGGCCGTTGAATTTCTCGACGTAAATCTCTACAAAGGTAAAAGGTTTGGGACATCATTTATTATGGATCTGGAGACAAACCAGAAACCGATTAATCAATCTCTACCCTCCTTTTAACAGGAACCGTACTCAGAGTTGTCTAAGGACGTTCATCCACTCTGAACTGCAAGGATACCTCATACTAACATCAGCCGCAGAGGATTTTCTTGACATAAAGCAGAATTTGTTTGCTCATCATCAATCCGGCAATGACACTGAGAAAATCCTATGTCCTGCCTTCTCACATGTTTTCCACGCCCGTTGCCACCAAGCACTTCTCCAGCCTCATGGTAAAAATCCTCATGCCATTCAATCCAACAATGCGCGACCCTTGGTGCTAAAAACTCTCCTAACTCCGAGAGTGAAGATGTTCCATCTTGGTCAGTGGCTACAATGCTTTTCTAGACTTCTCCAACGTTATCATTTTTCCATGTTCTCAGGTTCTCCTAGTCTAGCTTGGAGATTTCCTATAAAAATTGTATCCTATGTTTGGAGCTCTAGACTTCAAAGGTGACCATTGATCTACCACCGATTGCCGTAAAGGGACATAGAACCTTGTGCTAAAACCTAGCAAGACATGTTCCCTTTGCGTAAAACCTAAAAGACCTGCTCATGCATTGCACTCGGATTGTATGCTAGCATTTCACTCGCTTGTCTGTGTAGATTTTCTTTAGGCACTGATGAAGGTTCCCACAGCCGAAACCGGTATGCAAAGTATGATTTTCTCTCAGACCCTTGCATGTCCATTTTCTCCCTAACTACAGTCTCTTTGTAGCGCTAAAATGCCTCCTACAATTGAAATGTCCCAGTGTAATAGAAAACGTAGGCCATTGACGCATGCAGTAGACGTCGTTAGGTAATTGATGTCTCAGAGGTCATAGGGCTCCTTGTTGTTGTGTGTGGAGTCGTAGCCGTGCCATTTGACCAGATACTCGATTGCTATTCCACAGCACTGATGTCTGAGGATGTGTTCCATCGAGGTATGGTGAATTGGGGGCCTTTTTTTGCACTGATTTTCAAGTGCACCCGTCTAGTGTGTGATTTTATCCTATATGGAAAGCTCAACCCCCACCCCTATGGGGGGGTCCAATGCGTAGGGCTAGTGTATGAGTGCAGTGCGCTCGTTCTCCACACAAAAGTACACTGATCATGCACTCAGTGCGTGATTTCATCCAGTATAGAAAACTGGATCCCCACCCCTATACGGAGGTCGAGTACGTGGTGCTAGTGTATAGGAAAGTACGCTCATTCCTCACACAAAAGTACACTGATCACGCACTCAGTGCGTGATTTTATCCTCCATAGAAAACTGGACCTTCTCCCCTATGGGGGGGTCCAGTGCGTGGGGCTAGTGTATGAGGGCAGTGCGCTCGTTCCCCACTAAAAAATACACTGATCATGTACTCAGTGCGTGATTTTGTCCTCTATGGAAAACTGGACCTCCTCCCCTCTTGGGGGGGTCAAGTGCGTGGGACTACTGTATGAGCACAGTGCGCTCATTCTCCACACAAAGATACAGTGATCACGTACTCAGTGCATGATTTTGTCCTATATGGAAAAATGGACCCCCTCCCATATGGGGGGGTCTACTTTGTGGGGCTAATGTATGTGGGCAGTGCGCTTGTTCCCCACACAAAAGTACACTGATCACGCACTCAGTGTGTGATTTTGTCCTATATGGAAAACTGGACCTCCTCCCTTATGGGGGGTCCAGTCCGTGGTGCTAGTGTATGAGGGAAGTGTTCTTGTTTCCCACGCAAAACCACACAAATCACGCACTCAATGTGTGATGTTATCTTGTATGGAAAACTGGACCACCACCCCTATGGGGGTTCCAGTGCGTGGGGCTAGTGTATGAGTGCAGTGCGCTCGTTCCCCCCACAAAACTACACAGATTACGCACTCAGTGTGTGATTTGATCTTACATGGAAAACTAGATTCCCACCCCTATGGGGAGGTCCAGTGCGCGGGGTTAGTGTATGAGGGCAATGCGCCCATTCCCCACACAAAAATACGTTGATCACGCACTCAGTGCGTGATTTTGTCCTGTATAGAAAACTTGGCCTCCTTCTCTATGGGGTCTAGTGCGTGGGGCTAGTGTATGAGGGTGGTGTGCTTGTTCCGCAGACAAAAAAGCACTGATCACGCACTCAGTGGGTGATTTTGTCCTATATGGAAAACTAGACCCCCTCCCCTATGTTGGGGTCCAGTGTGTGGGGCTAGTATATGAGGGCAGTGCCCTTGTTCTCCACACAAAAATACATTGATCATGTACTCAGTGCATGATTTTTTCCTATATACAAAACTGTGCCTCCTCCCCTATGGGGGGGGGTCTAGTGCGTGAGGCTAGTGTATGAGGGAAGTGTGCTTGTTCCCCACATAAAAGTACACTGATCATGCACTCAATGTGTGATTTTTTCCTAAATGGAAAACTGGACCCCCACCCCTATGGGGGGGGGAGGTCCAGTGCGTGGGGCTAGTGTATGAGTGCAGTACGCTTATTCCCCCCACAAAATAAAACTGATCAAGCACTCAGTGCATGATTTTATCCTACATGGAAAACTGGATAGCCACCCCTACTGGGGGGTCTAGTGTGTGGAGTTAGTGTATGGGGGCAATGCGCCCGTTCCCCACATATATATATCATGCACTCGATGCATGCTTTTGTGCTATACGGAAAAGTGGACCTCCTCCCCTGTGGGAGGGTCCAGTGCGTGGGGCTTGTGTATGAGGGAAGTGTGCTCATTCCCCATACAAAAGTACACTGATCACGTTTTATTCTCTCGTGTACATATTCCCTCTCCATTGTAGCCATGAGTGTGCAGGGCCTGCTGACTGAGAGAGTGAAGGCAACGCACAGTGAGCGCATGCATCACCAGTGGACTGGCGATATCCTTGTCCGCGTCCCACGTGCTTGCTTCCCTCCTGGGCAGCAGTGCCCCAGCTCCAACCAGCACCGGCCAGACCCTACTCCGAGCTTTGTTCTATTTGAGTGCTAGAGCTGTCACTTTGGGTGACCTAGTTTAGACTCACATGTGACATGAGGTTAGTTCTCACTGGCATAGATGAGTTCCAAACTCGGACTGGTTTGGTGAGGCGTTTTGGGTCTCAAGTGGCTTTCTGCCCTCGCTTTTGGATGAGTGCCAGCGAACTCTGCTCGCCGGCCGACGGGTGAGCTCGGTTAGCGAGCCTCACCCATAGAGACTCTCCCTTGTCTCACTACCTACTTTGTAACTATGACGACGGCCATGGCCGCCATGCAAACCCAAGTCTAGCTTCCTGGAAATTGCACCATTTCAAGTGAGAACAGCCCCATTCGAACCATAGCACTACCCTCATGGTATCAAAGCCCTGATCGCAGGGCGTGGGGAAACTTGCGAGGGACGAGAAGGAGACTAGAGCCACGGCATTAGGGGCAGAGCTGAAAGAGTGCGGCGGATCTGACTGCCGCAGCAGCAGGCCGCAGCTGCTGAGGTTGCGTGCGCAAGGGCAGGCAGACCTCACAAGGTCTGCGCGCTGCCACAATGCCACGAGGAAGCACCCCAAGGGAAGGGCTAGGACCGCCGGCGTCGACTGTCGAGGGCTGACAAGGAGACCCGTCGGTTGACGTGGGACTCGGCTGATGGCAGCCGAGAATCTCGGCCGAGACTCGCAGCCGAGATTCTCAGCTCGAGAGGACCTGCAACCAACCAAAAAAATGGAAAAGAGGGAAAACAACATCGCAAAGGTGAGAGGAGTCACCAGACAGCACAACCGCTCAAGTTTTTACAGATCCGCCCCATTCCTTGGCGGTGCAGGTGTAATGCCAGTGGACAGGAGACCAGCCGCGTAACAAAACAAAAGGATGAGTGCCAACGGATCTGTGCCGGGTGGCAATGCTGCCCCAAATGCAAATCAACCCGCCGGGAGCCAACCGGCAAATCAACCCACCGTGACGATGGGCATAGTGACCTGGGAGGAATTGACCAAGGTGATGGCTCACAAAGATTTGTCGACGCAACCACTAGGCGCGATAGATTTTCTTGCATGGAAGGATATCTTCCTCGCATGGGCCGCAGAGCACGGTCTCGAGGAGCTATACCTCTCTCCGTCGGCCAATGACGCTGAGGATCGTATCCTCCTACGCACCTTGAACGCCCTTACTCGGGCCCTTCCGGATGAGCACGCGTACGCAATCCACCACCTCCGCTTCGGTGGCAAAGGGGAAGATCCCACCAATCCTCGTAGTGGAGCACCTCGCCCGTACAAGGCATGGCAGCACCTCGCCACTTGCCACGAAGAATGTGGTATGGCCTTGGTGATCTCACTCCGCGACAGGCTGCGCCAGCTGTACCCTAAGCCAGGAGCACCAATAGCGGAGTTTTGGGATGTGGTGATGGATATCCGTCGTCGGATTCTGGGGCTTGGCGTGCCGTGCTGCATGCTAGAGTGGCTTGACCCAGTCCTTCTTCATTTCGGCGAGCCATATAGAGAGTTTTTGCGTAACCTGCTGCAGCGAGTGCGCATCATTGACATAGAGAGTACGGATCTAGCGGAGGTGTTTGAGGAGCTATGCCACTACGAGGATATCCTCCGTGGAGAGGCTCAAGAGGCAGACATGGCGACAGCGAGTGCCTTTGTGCACCGGACTGCATCACATACCCCTTCTAGAGCTGGACACGCAGGAAGTCGATGGGGAGTAGGCATTGGTGGAGGTCGGGGCTCATAGTCAGCAGGAGGACATGGTCGTGGCAGGGGTGGGGGGGGGCGCACCTGCAACTACTGCGGGCAATAGGGCTACTTCTGGCGTGCGTGTCCAGAGCTCCTTCGCATCATGACCCCCACACAGCAGCCGCAGGCTCTCCCGCCACCTTGTCCTCAGTTTGGTCCGCAGCTGCACCCACCGGCTTGGTCCACGCATGGACCAGGGGTATCACATCCATCTCCATCTTTTGGGGCAGCCACGTTTGGCCCACACTCCTCCAGCTGCCAGCAGCCGGCCCAGTGGATCAGAGGCCCCTGCCCATATACCAGGGGCCCTACTACGTACCACCGAGCTCCACAGTGCCAGCCCCCGTGCCGGACTGGGTGCAGCGCGCCTATGTAGCGATGGCTGAGGCGCACTAGCCAGTGACAATGCCACCCATTGGGTGGATCACTCGGATGGAGCTCCGGCCACCAGAGCCGACAGCTACACTACAACCGCTAGGTCAGCGGCTTGGTCACACGCATGTCACGACTTCTCATATACTTCCCATGCACGAATGGTTGTATGACACTGCTGCCTCGCATCACATGTCACCACATCACCAGCTCTTTGTGTTGCTGTGTGCTGCGCCTGATGTTGAGGGGGTGAAAACTGGGTCTTGGGAAGTGCTTGTAGTTGAGGGTGTGGGGACTGTGACACTTCTAGCACCTGGCGGGGTGATATGGCTGACTGGTGTCCTATACGTATCCAGACTAAGAGTGAATTTGTTGTCTGGTGGTCAACTTGATCGTCAAGCTAGCGTGTCCGGTGTCATGCAGAACCAACGATGCACCCACTAGTGCGCTGTTGGTTGATGGGCCACTACATGCAGATATGCTCTATTGTCTGACACTCTTTCCTCTTGTTCCTACGCAATCACACAGACCACAAGCACATGTTGTGACTGTCACAGATGCAAACCATACTGAACTGCTTCACCGCCGCTTAGCACATATTCACACTGACCTCATAGTAGACATGCTCAAGAACACTGCTGCAAAGGGGCTTAGCCCAGAGGAATGCCCCCATGGACTGAAGACAAGTACCTGTCTTGAATGTCATGAGGGAAAGGCTCACAGGCAAGCCTTTCCCAAATCAACTACAGAGAGAAAGTCCCTACTTGAGTTGGTTCACGCTGACTTTACGGGGCCCATGCCAGTGCCGTATGTACAGTACGGGTCTCAGTATGTGGTGACATTGACAGGTGATCATAGTCGATTCCACTGGGCTTTCCTGCTTAAAACGAAGGTGGATGCACAGCATGCAATCATTTACTGGATTGCACTCGCAGAACGGCAAACCAAATGTAAACTGCTGAAACTGCGAACAGACCGCGGAGGAGAGTTCATGGATGCCTTGACCGCAACACTCAAAGCCAAGGGCATTGAACATCAGACCACTACTCCCTACACACCCCAACAAAACGGGGTTGCAGAGTGATGGCACTGTTGAATGTTTTTGCCCCTTGTTCAGTGTTGTAGGACGGATCAGGAATGCTCTGCCCCTTGTGGAGGTATCACCCCTAGATCCGTTGTAGTGTGACTCAACTATGCTCTGTCTCTTGTGAGATATGACCTGTGAGTACACCATGTGGGTGAGTGGTTACCTTGGCCATTTTGTTGATTTGGCCAAGTGAGAGGTCATGAGGTCGATCCTGGCCCCATGCATATCTTGTTTGCTGT
>SZWC01001111.1:78276-89047 GCA_023375785.1 Penium margaritaceum
GAAGCTTCCAAGAAAGAAAGTCCGTAGCTTCTTGGACGCTACATGGTTGGTCTGTCACCTTGACACTAGGATGCTTATGTGTCAAGCCCACAGTGCAAGTCTATTGGTGACATGGCTGGTTCAGGCCACTTCACAGGAATGTGCTTTTGAGTTCTAGGACTGGACAGACATCTATAAAAGGACTTGTCTTGCATGCTGATCAATCAACCCTTGCTTGATGCTCTCTTGCGTATTGACGACTTGAGCTCTTCTTGAGATGTAATGCTAAGGCGTTAGTACTCTTGAAGGTGAAGTGTATGCCTGATTAAGCTTGGGGTGCATGACACATGTCAACAAAGGAAGAAGGCCTAAAAACCTTTGTGAGCTTTTTCGGTTTCGCGGCTTCTCTGCCAGAGGTGGTTAGCTCAGTAGCTAACAGGCACCGCACCCTAGGGGACGCTCTGCGCACTCTTTTGACAGAGTCGGGTCTGTCTCTTGGCTTCTGGGAAGTAGCTGTCAAGTATATCACTTGGGTGTGGAACCGCATACCACAAGATCCGCTGCCCAAAGGTGTTACGCGGTGGGAAAGGTGGTTCAAGGAAAATGCAGATCTTCATCCTGCTAGGGTGTGGGGCACAATGGTATGCGTGTAGTATGCACAACCGCAATGTGAAAACAGACTCAGCCCACGCGGCCGTTGGTATGTGTTTGCAAGTTTCTCACACTCGTCCAAAGCATGGAGTTTTTGGGATCCCACGAGTCATTGCTTTTTGGAGAGCATGAATGCATCTTTCCTGGAACACATGCCTTACAAGGTCTTCCGCACCTTGAGGCACGTACCCGACGCCACAAACCCTGAGCACTATCCACACTACGTGAGTGTTCCGGTGTTTGTCCCAAGGGAGGTAACATCATGTCCTCGACCTGCGGAACAAAGGGAGGAGCAAAGAGCTCCCATTCCCACCGACCTCCTGACCCCTGCGGATCTCATGAACAGAGAATAAAGTGCACCACATTCACCACCAGGGTTGTCACCCCAGGATCCAGCTGGGCACACAGAGAAGTCTGTGACACCAGCTCCAGAGCCTGTACGACGCTCCCTGCGGGATCTCCCGCGGGTTAACTACAGACAGTTTTTCCACACAGTCGGTCCCACTAAGATACATCCTACACAAGTGGAACCACAGACACTTGCTGAGGCTAGGGGGCGCATCAACGCTGCTGAATGGGAAAAAGCTATGGCAGCCGAGATCAATGCCCTGCTAGAGCATGAAGTCTTTGAAGTGGTCCCCTTGCCACCCGGTCAGAAAGCCGTTGATGTCAAATGGGTGTTCAAGCTAAAACGGAATCTGGCTGGTCTAATTGACAAGTACAAAGCACGACTGGTGGCCAAAGGGTTCCACCAGGTGCTAGGACAGGACTTCACTGACACATATGCACCGGTGGGCAGATACAGCACCAGCCGAGCGCTGCTTGGAGTTGCTGTGCACAAAGACTGGGAAGTCCACCAAACGGATGTAGAAAATGCCTTCCTTAATGGTCCACTTGAGGAAGAGTTGTATGTCATGCAACCAGAAGGGTTCGAAGATGGAACTGATCGTGTGTGGCTGCTGCTGAAGGCCCTAATGGGCTGAAGGAAGCACCTCGGTGTTGGAACAAGGAGATTAGCCACACTCTAGAATCAGATGGCTTCACACAAAGTGTGTTTGACCCCTCCCTTTTCCTTATGCTGGGAGGGCAATGTTCCCATCGCACTGCTTGTCTATGTGGATGACTTGCTTTTTCTTTCCCCTTCACTCCCGCTCATTGCACAGACTAAGTGACTCCTTACTCAGCACTACAATATGACCGACTTGGGCGAGGCACACACCATCTTGGGCATGACCATTACCAGAAACAGAACCGCTCGCACACTTACTCTGCACCAAGGACGGTTTCTTGCACATCTCACCATACGCTTCCAGCATCTTGTCCAGCACCTGCCTCGTCAGTCCTCTCCCATGAGTCCCAATGTCTACGCGCACCTCCTTGATGCCCAGAATACAGACCACGGACTGGAATGCGATCCCACACTATAGAGACAGATCACTGGAAGCCTATCATACCTCGCATCCACGACACGTCCTGACATCGCATGTGCTCTTAATGTCTTGGCCCAGTTCAGTCAGCAGCCATGCAGCACACATCACAAAACAGTGCTGAAATTGCTTTGCTACTTGCTAGACACTGCTGGCTCTGGTCTCGTTTTTGCCCCAACATCAAATCCGCTGATGGATGGGTACTGTGACAGTGACTACGCACGTGACAGACGAGCACGCAGTCATGTGTCGGGAACAGCTGTGTCGTGGCGCAGTGCAAAACAGTCATGTGTGGCTGGCAGCATGGCAGAGGCAGAGTACATAGCACTGGGTGAGGCAGCCTGTGAAGGGATCTGGTTGGGGCGGTTGTTGGAGGAATTGGGCTTGCTTGTTTCTGCAGTGCCTCTTCATTGTGACAATTCCGCTGCATGCCGCATTGGCGCGAATGATGGAGTGTTGCACCCACGCACAAAGCACATCAGCGTAGAACATCACTTTGTCCGTGAAGCAATTGAAGCAGGCTCTGTGCAAGTCTGCCATGTCCAAGGAAACCACCAACTTGCCGACTTCTTCACCAAAGCTCTTCCTTCTACCTACCTCCACTCTCAACTCCGCCATCTTGGCTGCACACCTGCCGCACTCATGTCCAAGGGGGAGTGTTAATTCTCTTGTGTATGTATTCCCTCTCCATTGTGGCCATAAGTGTGGAGGGCCTGCTGACTCAGAGAGTGGAGGCAATGCACAGTGAGCGCATGCATCACCAGTGGACTGACGATATCCTTGTCCGCGTCCAACGTGCTCGCTTCCCTCATGGGCAGAAGTGCCCCAGCTCCAACCGGCACCAACCAGACCCTACTCCGAGCTTTGTTCTATTTGAGTGCTAGAGCTGTCACTTTGGGTGACCTAGTTTAGACTCACATGTGACATGAGGTTAATCCTGACTGGCATAGATCAGTTCCAAACTCGGACTGGTTTGGTGAGGCGTTTTGGGTCTCGAGTGGCTTTCTGCCCTCGCGTTTGGATGAGTTCCGGCGAGCTTCGCTCGCCGACCGACGGGTGAGCTCGGTTAGTGAGCCTCACCCGTAGGGAGTCTCCCTTGTCTCACTACCTATTTTGTAACTATGACGACGGCCATGGCCGCCATGCAAAACCCAAGTCTAGCTTCCTGGAGATTGGACCATTTCAAGTGAGAACAGTCCCATTAGAACCGCATCACTACCCTCATCACGCACTCAGTGCGTGATTTTGTCCTCTATGGAAAATTGGAACTCGGCCCCTATGGGGGGGGGGGGGTCCAGTGCGTAGGGCTAGTGTATGAGGGCAGTGCGCTCGTTCCCCATACAAAAATACACTGATGATGCACTCAGTGCGTGATTTTGTCCTCTATGGAAAATTGGAACTCGGCCCCTATGGGGGGGGGGGGGTCCAGTGCGTAGGGCTAGTGTATGAGGGCAGTGCGCTCGTTCCCCATACAAAAATACACTGATGATGCACTCAGTGCGTGATTTTGTCTTGTACGGAAAACTGGACCCCCCCTATGGAGAGGTCAAGTGCGTGGAGCTAGTGTATGAGGGCAGTGCGCTCGTTCTCCATACAAAAATACACTGATAACGCACCCAGTGCGTTGTTTCATCCTACATGGAAAACTAGACCCCCACCCCTATGTGGGGGTCTTGTACGTGGGGCTAGTGTATGTACATAATCGATGTGTACATACACAATTTGAGTACACTAGAATTTCAGTACCCTTGCGTAGTGCGAGCACACTACTAGAGCGCCCTCAAAACCCAGTGCGTGATTGGCCCACCATCAACTGTATATGTACTTTGTATCCCCGTCCACTTCGATGGGAGGTGCAAGTGAGACGTATCGGCCAAGGAAGTTCTTGTGGAATTGTTGTGGTGTTTAAGCTTGCTGACATGGGAGAATAGGTGGATCACCACACTGTTTGAAAAGCAAAGTCGAGCAACGAAAGGAGTTTTCATTCACTTGATCTGAAATGGTCCCAACCATTGAGGTTTAAGATTCACAAAGTCCAGTCAACGGATTTTGATATTCACGTCATCAATGTGATTTCATCAGTTGCTCGCTTTGCTATTTCTTGTGTCCTTGTGAGCGTCTATCGCGATTCCTCCTCCCAAACACTTGTGAAGTTCTGCAATTCCTCCCAACCACGGGAATATTTCTCCGGCTTTGAAGTCCTGAATGAACTCAGCTAACTCAGCTGACACACTCTCACAAAGACCGGACTGTATGATGCGGGTTATAGATGTCACCATCCAGGAGGATGCCTTCCTTGTGAATCTCTTCATGGAGAGATAAAAGGTGCATAGGGAGTATGAAGCTTGGATATTTGCCCTGGAGACGTGGTATTGGCGATGGCACATAGTAGGTGGTGGTTCTTGCCGTGCCGGTGCTTCGGATGCTAGTTTTGGAGGAGTACCATGACAGTGTCCTGAGTGGGTACTTCTCCACCGACAAGACATTGAGGACAGTGGCTTGCTTCCTTTGATGGCCCACCACTTGATCAGATGTGGCTGAATTCTGTAGCAGTTGTGACGTGTACAAACGCCACAAGGAGCAAAGGATGAACCCTACCCTTACCCCATCCCCAAGCATTCGTAGCAATATTTCTCCTTGGACTTCATCACGTACTTGCCCAAAACAACGACAAGTCACAGTGTGATGTTGGTGGTGGTGGATCCTTTCAGCAAGATGTCATCGTTCATGGCGACGTGTGATACGGTGAGCAAGCATGGCTCGGCTGTTCCTTGAGCATGTGGTGCACCTCCATGGCATGTCGCGGTCCATTGTGAGGGACCATGACCTGTGCTTCTCGAGCAAGTTCCAATGAGAACTTATAGAATGGTATGGAAACAAGGTGCATCTTTTGGCCAGTTTTCATCTCCAAAAAAATGAACAGAATGAGCAAACAAACCAGATACTGGAGCAGCTCCTTCGTAAAGCATGTGATCCGGACAAGACGGCGTGGGAACAGCGATTGCCGGTTGCTGAACTGACGTACAAATCCACCACACCCGCCTCCAACAGCAAGGTGCCATTCAAGGTGGTAAACGGATTGTTGCCTGCCACACCCCTTGGTTTGCAGGTCGCAAGCAACTTGTCCGTGGTGGAGTCTAACGCATGTGAATTCATGCAGATTTGGGCGGCAACGTGACATGCATTGGCGAAGGCACGACAACAACAGAAAGTCCAAGAGAACCGCCGACGTGCAGATGCAACGCTCAAGATGGGTAATTGTTTGCTTCTCAAGAGTGTGCACGACAAGCTTTGCGGGGTCTAATCGGTCAAGTTGACACCCTGGTGGCTTGGTCCATTTGAGTTGCTCGAAATGCGGATACCCGTGGTGGTGCGCTTGGCTCTTTTGCCTTCCATGTTTTCCCATGACGTGTTCCAAATCTCCAAGCTCAAACTCTAGCATGATCTAGAGGAGCATTTCCTTTGCCATAATTCCGAGCCGTCCCCTCCGGAAGTAATCAAGGGCGAGTATGAGTTTGAGGTAGGGGCCGTCCTTGGCCACCGTCGTCATGGTCGAGGATGGGAGTACCTATTCAAATGAAAGGGCTACAAAGCGCCCCACAAATAATGGGATCCTGTCTGCAACTTCAACATTTGCAGGGTGAATGCCATCCTTTGGGAGTGCCAAGAGCAAACGGGGACGACTCTCTCCTAAAGGAGAGGGGGGATAGAGGAAGCGAGATAGTGCAAACGACACTGATTAGAGATTGATTCTTCTTTGAATGCATAAGCTGAGTGTGGATTTAAAGTATACAGGAAGAAGTGTACACGATTGGCCAAAGGTCGGGGTCAATCCATCAAGAACTTTGGAAGTCATGTCTGGCCAATGGTTAGACCGACCGAGGAGAAAACATGTGACAAGAATTCACCCCCAAGGACCAGGGCTCGACCCTCAGAAGATCCAACGAGGGCAAAGTGCACCTTGGGGCATGGTTAGTCAATAAATCAAGGATCTTTGAGGGCCGAGGGTGCTTTGGAATGGTGCCCTGATGTGTTGTTACCAGAAATGGCGATTTTGGGGGCCGTCACTGCCGTTAGTGGTGCTGCCAGCTGCAGATTGCCGTGGTTCATGGAAACGGCCATACCTGGGCCGTTCCTCCACATAATGATGCAATTTGTGGTGCATTGAAAATCTGGAAAGGTGAGCTACTTGAGGCTGAGGCAATAATGCTCATGTCTGGCCCGTACAGGTCTGCGTACGGCCCAGAGACCTCGGATCGCCTAGGATGTGACACTTGAATAACAAGTACACTTTACTCCCTCTTTGCCACAAGTGCTCTTGTGTTCCCCCAAGATGATCCTACGCTTCTCCCTTTACCGGAAGGTATGCATAGGCCTCACCTTGGTCACCAGTTGGTCCTTGCATCCTCTGGTTGAGGCTAGTACACCGCGGTTGGTTCACAAACTTCCTCTGCTACTTCCATTTCTGCTACTTCCCATTATCCCACCATTGCATCATGGGTTGCTCAATCAAAGGCTGGTGTTATTTTCTTCCATTAATTCTCACATAGATTGATTTTCTGCTCTTTTCTACCTGTTGATTGTGTCGGCACAGGAAATTTGACTCGAGGATGATCTTGTGGTCACTCATTGGGGAAGTTCTCCAGAAAAGTACGCCGTGCTCATCTCTGATTTGTAATCAGAGAGATTCGCAAAGTTGGCAGATCTACAGTCATCCATCGACAGTTTTCTCTTCAAACATCCCTGGTTTAGTTTGTGAACCAAGCTTCCCATCCATGTCATTTCTTACAAAGTTGTGAGAAGCTTCTCGATCCAATAGTTTGTACCGTTTTACAACTTTTGCAACCCCTCGGTTGTACTTGTAGCAGAATCGCTGGTTGGTTTTTCTCGTATACCTCATTGGGCTTTGAGATCATAGAGAACTCTCCTCGACAACAATGTGAGCCATTCAGATGGACAATTGATCAGCACAGAGTTTTTGAATGCACAGGATTTCCGCTTTCTATTCCTGTCCCTTGTCATTTCCTGACTCCTCACTTTTTATCTGTGACTTCCCTCCCTCTTTGGCTTGGTGCCGCCATTTTCAACAATCGCGCAAGATGTGCCCCAGCTTTCCACAAGTCCAGCACAAGATGATCGCATTCATCGATGGTGTCAATCTCCAATCAGAGACAAGGATATTGCTGATTGTCACTTCCCTCTGCCACGCTAGAAGTTATGGCCTAGAAGTCACCAGCCATTGGATTCCTACATCCAAGTGTTGTAGTCGGTGCTGTCAATGCAATGGGCTGCTGAAAACATTAATGAAATGTCATCTTGGTTGATAAATATTACAAGTTATTGGTACATTTCATGTTTGATACTGTTGTTATTAAAATAACAAAGTTCGTCAGGGGCAAGGTTGCTATCGGTGATGACTTTGTGAAAACGTCACGTGTACATTGTCACGCTAGACTACTGACGTAGGCGCTACATCCTGTGGTTTACGTCAGAATTTTTGTTCATCTTCTCAAAGTGTGCGAGTGTTTGGCATGCAAAGTCCGTCCAGTTCTCCGGTGAATTCAAAGAGTCGTACCATGTCAGATTCATAAACTTGAGAGGAAGTACGCTTGCAGTCGACAATGTGAGAGTGGTCGCATGAGCCGTTCATCCAGCTTCACTGCTATCTTGCTGCAGCTGGATGGTCTTTAGATCAGACCACCAAACTACAGTTGTGCCATGCAAAAGCGAGGCCGCGGGGTCAACTTTCTTCTTCTTCTTTTTGTTGTTGTTGATCCTAGCAGCAATGAAGTACACCTCCAAACTCGTCAGTCACATTCTAACCATCGGTCCTTTTGAGTTCATAAAATCAAACGGCTCGAGGAGTGCTGGTTGAATTTGGGATGAACTCAAGAGATGAATATTTCTCTCAGTGAGCTCTATTTCTCGTGCGTGTGACTTTTGTAGCTCCTCCATTTCAGTGTTGAGTTGTTGGAACAGATGTGTATTAAGGCTCTTGAGTCCTGAAAACTTCTAGTACATACATTCGTTAATGCAAGCCTGCCAGTCGGTGCCTCCCATACTGCCAGGTTTGAACCCAGTGGGCAATGGCAGAGGCGATGGATTCGCCAAGCCTGAGGGGTCCGTCACAGGGCTGGTCGTTGGGGTTGTTTGTGTTGTGTCATTTTCCACAAAAGTTGCCACTGCTGCCTGGTGCCCCTTGAGGGAGTCGTTGATTGCGTGCTGCTAATCCTCCATCATCGGAGTCTTAGTTGATTACTGCTACTCGTTGCTGGGTACGCTTGCTCTGTACACCATTTTCATTGCGAGGTCTGCAAACTTTTGAAAGGTAGAGATACACCAAAGACTCGTTCAAGGTTGTCGTCTTGTGGTCAATGTGTTGTCTGACCCTCAAGCATTGCTGCGTTAAAAAACACCGGGCAAAACATGGATGGTTCACAGGGATGAGGTGCTCAGCAGAAGACGATATGATGATTCGGAAAACTTGGTCAATTTGTATTTTGTAGTAGGTAACTCTGATGACATGTGTCAAACATTTCGAGTGCATGTAAACAATGATGGGAATCACAATGAGAGGCACATGTTGGGTCTTTGGTGCTTAATCCAAGTGATGTGTGCAAGGTCACGTAGTGAGTAGTCACTTGGAGAAATTTTGCGGAGAATTTGGGGGATTTGAGAACATTGAGGCACGGTTATTCTAAGTTTCTAGCACCATTGAGAAGTCAAATGAACAATCTCAAAACATCGATATAGTTCTTGATACTTCTATCAACCCTTCTGGAAGGTGGTCAATGTTTTCAGAACCTTTGAAGTTGAAACACTGGAGTTTGAAGCGGGTGGCCAAAATTCCCTTGGCCGAATGGCATGAGTTTACTGAGGTCGACATGCGGTGGACCATAAACATTAGGACAGAAATGCCCACCCGTGGAGTTTAGGAATTTGCGAACGGGATAGACAGTTCAACTGTTGCGGGAGGGCCAGTTTGGTGCTCCTCGCAAAAGCGAGGGCTGGTCAACAACCACTCCTTGCCATGGTGAGGGCTGGCCAGCAGCCAGCCCCTCGCTGGCCATCAGCCAGTTGGAATCCGATCAGCTAGACAGTTGGCAGGCAGTCAGCTGACTGACCAGCCACCGGCTGGCCACTCGCTGGCCGTTAATCAAGCTAGCCGCTCGATCCACGAAGAGGAGGCCATGAGGCCTTCAAGGTCAAGGACAAAAGCCATGAGCCCTAACTTTTGCCCTCCCCTCCTTGCCTCATAGGGTGAGCAAGATGAGGGGAGAGAGGTAATCACAGAGTTTGTGCGAGAGAGAAATCGGTGGCATGAATCTGTCGAGCGTCATTTGCACGGGATAACTTTGCGTTAATCCATCATAAACAAAAGTGAATTTCGTTTAGTGTGGATTTTGAGAGTAGAAATCCATTGTAAGACTTCTTACAATGAGTTTTGTGCAAGAGCCAGAGTCATAGCCGTCATTGTGTGTTTCATAATAGAAATGATCCCTACCACTAGGTCTGCTATGGAAACGGCAGCCATAATAGAAAGGAAACGCTGTCGGTGGCTAGAACAACAGTAGAAAACCAAGGGGGAAACGATATTAAAACAAACTGATTTGAGCTCAGTATATTGCACTGGAAAGCTCTTGATGAGCTCTTTTTTTTTTTCAACTTCTCCCACCATCTTCCTCCCCCTAAGGCTACTTAACTTCTTTGATGATGGGGTGGGGAGTGTCCACCTCCAAATCACCCTTTCTTCTCCTCTGTTTAACCTTCTACCCTTCCCCCTTGGACTTAAAAATTGTGCAGGGAATCCTCCTCTCAGATTTGTGGGTCTGACATGCCTGAACATCCTTTGTGATTCACTTCCATTTTGGGCAAATCTGAGACAAAACATGAGCTTTCTGGCTGTCTCGCATTATGTGACTAGGCATTTAGATACAGTCACTTTTGTGAATGAAATAAAGCATGCTCTCACAATTTTTTCATGGATTAACATGATCAAATATGTTAAAGTGCTAATGACACGACATCTCAAACCGCACAATAACTTGCCAAGCATAGCCCAAGTTATGCTTCTCAAATTGCAGATTACACCCACCACGCAAACACCTATTGCCTCTTACGGTGCCCACTCGCCATGTTGCCTTTCTTCTTGTGCAAAAATGCCTTTCCAGAGGCAAAGGTTCCTTTACATGTGATAGAGGTGTCTCCTACACTGTTTGACACATCTCAATCATGTTTGTGTTAAGTTTGATGATGGCGATTGACAGGGTTTGAAACACGTCTGTGCACCTACAGTCTAAATTCTGACAGTCCCTGAGTAACAAATTGTACTACTTGCAAACTCCATGCCAGAAATTCAGCAAAGTCCCCAAGTAACAACCTGTACTATTGGATCTGGTTGACTTAACCGCCAGATGACTTCAGAGTCATACGATGGATAAGTTCATTGGATGTGTCTTGTTCATCATGTCTGGTCGACATATTGACCGGATGCCGATTTTGTCTAACCTTCCCAGCTGCCTTGCACACGTCAAATTTGAGAGCTCATAACTTCCTTGATATTCGATGGATTTTGGTGATTCAAGATGCACCGATTTAAGTAGCACGTCACAGTCCCCTTTGGGTTTAACGCACTCTTAAAGTAGCTACATCAAATACGAGGATTTCTCTCTCTCTCTCTCTCTCTCTCTCTCTCTCTCTCTCTCTCTCTCTCT
>SZWC01001111.1:135599-180876 GCA_023375785.1 Penium margaritaceum
TGAGTGGAAAGTGTATGAGGGGGTGAACAAAGATTACATTACGGTGACATATAAAAGTACACTAAAGTAGAAGGAAGAGAAACTTCACAGACGATGTAGGTGATGATAAAGTATAAATAATACATTTGGAGAGATGTGTCGTCAGAAGTGTATGGAAATGTGAATAAATCATTGGACACAAATGGTTTTTAAAAAATCCCTGAAACTTCTTGTTGTTTTCTTCACTCATGTAAGACAAGGGAGGTATAGCACACATGAAATCATTATGAGATGTGATGAAAGTCAAAGAAAAAAAACCCTTTTTAGACACTGATTATGGAAAATAATGTTGGGTTGATGAACCACACCACAAAGTTTTTGTTTCTGCCTTCAACATAGTTTCAGGTTACATTCGTAGAAAATGATACATAAAGTTATTGGTTAATACAGATTTGAGCGTACATACTTAACATTCCAAGAACTTTAGTATGCATGTCTTTCCTAATGCATGCATAACACAGTGCATGGTAATCATACTTATGACAATAAAGATGACATTGTTTAGATAATTGCACAGAAAATGGCATGCTTATATTGAATGTTGGGGGAAAGGTCGAATTGATTTCTTCCCCTTGTTTTCCTCTACAGTCTATGATGCTCCTTTGTGCTATTTGAACCGACTATTCTTGTAGAGGAGGGGGTGCGCAAGACATCTCAATACTTTCCCTTTCTTTCTCAAACCATCCATTTGTATGTTAATGAATCAAACTTGAGGTTGTACTCCAAGGAGAAATCTTCTTCCTTGGACATGCGAACCTTCTGGATAGCTGTAGCGGGAGGGCCAGTTCGGCCCTCCCTCCTTGCTGAAGTGAGAGTTGCTTGCGCACCATCCCTCGCGTCAGCGAAGGCTGGCCGACGGCCAGCACTTCACTGGCTGCCGGCCAGCTTGCTGCCGGCCGGCTGGACGGCCGGCGGCCGGCCAAGTGACCGGCAGGCCACCAGCCGGCCAGCCGCCAGCCGCCGATCGCAGCCTCAGCCCGATGGATGGCTGAGGGGCCACAAGGGCCTCAAGGGCAAGGCCTCGTGGCCTCGTGGCCTCGCCCCTGTTTTCCCTCCTTGCAAGCAAGCGAGCAAGGACGAGGGAGGGGGACAAGGGACGAGAGGTGAGAGATCCTAGCGCGAAATTTCCAGCGTGCCTTGCACGCGATGATTTTGTGCCAGAACATCAAAAACGTTAATTGAAGTTCGTTTGTGACAAGCCTTGACATAAATTAATGGAACAACTCATGCGAACGCACGAGTTTGAGGCAAAAATCCCTGGTTTGGGTCCCAAAACCAGGGGTAAGGCTAAAAACAGCAATGGGCCTCCAGAGACTCGAAACATTTGAGTCTCCCCGCTCTAGGTCATTGATGAAGATTTCCCATCAGTCCTGCGAAGGGGGAAAACCCCTGACGTGGACTGAGAACGCCATTCTGCAAACTCCGACGACGAATTCAGAACTGGAGACTTGACCCGTTACAGTTCTATCATAGCTAGACGACCCCCGCGATTAAGGGTTCGACAGAAATGGCAGCTACGTTGTATATAAAATGCTGCCGGTAGCTACAAGCAACAATAGAAACGCCAAAAGGAACTATGACATCTATACTTCACGAATTGAAGTGTTGTAAAGTGTGTTAGAGAGTTGAAAAAAGGCTCAACTTGGGGGAGCGTGTGCCTTCCAGCCTCTCTTCACTTCCAGGGGGCTAGGAGGATTTTTGTGGGACGGGTTGGGGAGTTCCCACCCCCAAAAACCACAAAATCCTTTCCATGTACAAGACTCCTTCCCCCTCCCTCATCCAAAAATAAGGGCAACTTCCTTTCCCAAGATTAGGGACTCTCACGACCTGAGAGCACCCTAAAAAGAAGGAGGGTGTCACCTTGAAGGGTTTTGACCGCACTCCAATACCGCCGGCTCAAGGGAAACGTCACCCAAGAATGCAAGAGGCATCAAGGAGCGTGAAGAGAAGGCCAAAGAAGACAAGAAGACAAGAGGAAGACAAGGAGGTAGAATAAAGAGTGAAGGAGTTACTGGGAATTTTTGGAATTCCTCCTTACACTCCTTGCTCTTGTTCTGTGAGCGACACTCACGTCCCTTGTCATTTCCTTGTCTTGTAATTTGCTGTTTTCCTATACTGTAGTCACTACCATTTTCCGTGAGCCATGACATAGGAAGACAAGTTCTCAAAATCCACACCCTTCTGCCGACGTGGCGGCCTAGGAAAATAGAAGTTAATTTTATAATTGCCTCACCAATCACGAGAGAAAGAAGATTATGGGAGGCGATCCCTCCTTGAAGTTATGGGGTGATCCCCACAACTTTTATGTGCTAGCTACACGGGGGACAAGATGGTAAGTGCCGGACCGTCGAAGACCAACAAGGGCAAGGTGGTGAAGGCCTCACCACACGCCCTTGGCGGACTCCAAATCTTGGGAGCCGTAGCCGCGAGCACGGTTGCAAAACCAAAGGCAACTGTATCGCCGAAGGCAACCGGTGCCAACCTCGGTGATACCAAGAAGTGTGCGGAGGCCAGAAAAGTGCTTGATGAGCACGTCGACACGCACGTCGGCAACCCCCACGTGACGGACAACGCGATGGGGGAGGATCAACTGGAGGGGGACCCCGACGAAGAGCACGACGCCGATGATGGCGAAGGTGATGAGGATTGTGATCATTGCCATCTTTGTGTGGTAAACTCGAGTCAACTGCTCAAGAAGGACACGGCGCACGCCGCATCGCCCAAAGCTACCGACAGCAGCGAGGCTGTTAAGAGCAGCGAAGGCGCCAAAAGAAGCCACGCGAAAAGTTCCCGCAAGAACAAGCTGGACGACATCGCCGCGATGGCAGTTCGCGGTGACCGCCGCAAGCTTGCGGATTTTGCTGCTGAGGCGGTGGGCTGACTCAAGATCACCACCGATGGTGGAGGTACGACACCTCTCGGAGGAGTGGGAGTGGACCTCCCTTCCTACAATGTGCCCGAAATGGGGCAGGGCAGCACCCACTCGAGCGTCTTCGCTGACGACAACCTCCTCCGAAAGGTGGGACTCCTTCGATACATAAACGCAAACCGTACTCTCCTGTAGTGGGTAGTGGTACATGGACAACGCGAGGCCCTGGAGGCTATCGTTGATAATCTGATGACATCAAAGCTCAAGTTTGCGTTCGCCAACCTGCGATCCCACGTCAGACAAAGCATCACGGACCTCGACTGTCATTTCTAGCTGCAGCGCCTGGCCGTCCATGAGGCAAGCCGCAGATGCAACGACCTTGAAAAAGCATTGCAGAGCGTGACCCAGGTGCGGATGCAACAGCAACCGCAGTGCGCAGCAGCTGTTGATGCCACTGCCACAGGCAGTGACGACTTGCCTACCTTGACGACTTTGGGGTCGGCCATGAAGGCTTCCTTCCTCTACAGTGCGGAGATATGGGCGTGAAGTTGACCGACTAGCTGAATGGCATGAAGCACGTTCTACGTGTCCACAAGGCTCCAATCAGCAAGTGGGGCGACCTTGCCACGATGTGGCTTGAAGAAAAGCTCTTCAAGTATGTGGTTGAGGAATGGACTGCACGACAGCCGCACCTTGAGTGGCGGCCTATGCCGTGGGAGGCCTTCTGTGAGATCATGCGTAATAAGTGCACCCAGAGTGAGTAGGCGGACTGCACCTTCCACAAAATCAGGGACTTCAGGCAACTGCGTGACTCGCTTGAAGCCTACGTGAGCTAGTTCACTGCACTCGTGGAGGAAGCCAAAAGCTTCATCGAGGGCGATGGGACTCAGACCTTGAAGTACCTAGAGTGCATGCTCTTGGAGTAGTTGTGTGAAGGTCTTGCCAGTGAGAAGCTAAAGGACAAAACCACCACAACGACAACCGGCCAGGCTTGGACAAGCTGGAGGGTGTTGCGGGACTACATGAGGTGTATTCGGCAAACCCGAAGCACTACTTGGATGAACGGCCAAACGCGCGTACACAGTAAAGCCGCAACATGCGCATGGATGCTGCAGGGGCTGGAGGAGTAGCCGGGCAATGGGGCGGGGCCAAGGGCAAGCAGCCTGCAAACCCTCTAGCCAAGAAGGCTGGCGGGTACAAGACCCCAAACCACAAGCGCAGCCGCGAAAATGACGAGCTACAGGCGGCGCGTGAGCATCGCAACACGATATTCTGCGACGGACTCTGCCACAACTGTATGCAGCCTGGTCACTTTAGGGCTCAGTTCCCTAAGGCTGCTGGTGGTGGACAAGAGCCTGCTGCGTTAGCCGTAGCAGCAGCACCTCGTGGGGAGGTTGGAGCAGGAGGCTGCGGACAGGGCTTTGGACAGGGTTGCGGTCGCGGCAATGGGCTTGGCCATGGTAACGGACAAGGCCGTGGGGCGGGTTTTCCCCACCCTTAAGTGACGTTAGTGGGGACCACTCAGGAGTAAAAATGGATCACAAGTGTGGGTTCATGTTTTCAGACGAGGATATTGAACAATTTGAGTTTTTGACGAGTTCAATGTTCTCTGTTTTTTTCTCCCCTCTCATTGAACCTCATAGTGCACTTGCTGATCGACATTGCCCACTAGATCTTGCATCATCGCATGACATGCATGACCAAACCTGCTTAGTGGTGGGGACACTGACCACTATGCAAGAATTATGTAACACAGTGATTAAAGCAAATTCCCTCAAAACAATGAGTTCAATCACGTTTGCAGTACCTTTAGTCAATGATTTCGACCCAGAAAAATTCAAAGAATGGAAGGTGCGAGCCGAATTCACACGTGCCCACAAGATGTGGACTCAAGTAGGTGAATCATGGGAGCTGCAGCGTCCGCCGTCTAGATTCCGTGTTTCACAAACTCAGCTTGCCATCGTCGAGCCTGTTTACTCGGAAGAGTGGAGGTAACATGACGATACAGTTCAAAGGACACCTAGCTGGTGCTCTCGTGAACATACTTACTGACACTGGAGGAAATGACTCCTTTGTTAGCCTTGGGTTTATCCGACAGGTTGGCCTGAAGTACGAGCCATCAAATGGCGCAGTTGTTGTCGGTGACAACCGTATTATACCCGTGATTGGTACTTGTAAAGAAAAAACTTGTATTCAAGGGTACGCAGAAGGTACTCAACCTTCTTGACCCATTTAACATGGTGCTAGGTGATCCCTGGCTCCGTGAAAACAAGGCTCTAATGTGCTTTCAATGAAAGCGTTTGATTCTCCAAAAGGATATTGTCGCTTAACATTGATTCCGAGTACAAAACTATCGCCGAACCAACTCAAAGTCCATGCCAGCTTGTCTGTGATGCAGGTCAAGAGATGTATTTGACAAGGTTTTTGATACTTCTTGGCTCAGCCACAAAAAATGGATGAAAAAGTGAAGGAAGATACGCCACAAGTGATCAAATCTCTATTGGCGGAGTTTTTGGATCTATTCCTAGACCCAGCGGCTAGGTTTCCACCAAAGAGACACATAGGCCATACGATTCCACTGCATCCGGAGGCGACTCCTCCGTTCATACCCATGTATCGCCTTAGTCCAGCAGAAAGGCGAGAAGCCGAACGCCGAATCAAAGAGTACCTTGCAAAAGGATGGATGGAGCCAAGTAGCTTGCCATACATTGCGGCGATCCTTTTTGTGAGCAGAAACGAAGGTGGGTTACGCATGTGCATGGATTACCGGGCGTTGAACAAGCTGACGGTGAAAAATCGCGTCCCCTTACCGCGAATTGAGGACCTTTTTGACCAACTCCAAGGGGGAAAAGTATTTTTGTCCTTGGATTTGTCTCAAGGGTAGCATCATATCCGCATCACGGAAGATGATGTGCCCAAAACCGTGTTTCGATCGCACATGGGACACTATCAGTTTTGAGTGTTATGCTTCGGGCTTACAAATGCCCCGGCAACCTTCCAAAGAGAAATGAACCAAACGTTCACCAAGCAACTTGATCAGTTTGTTTTCGTTTACCTCGAAAACATCCTAGTTTTCTGTAAATCAATGGAAGAGCACGTAGAGCATCTGCGTGAATTCCTCGCAATCCTTCGGGAACAGAAGTTCTATGCAAAAGTGAGCAAGTGCAAGTTTGCACAAGATGAGCTCGAATACCTTGGACACATCGTCGGGAAGGACGGCATCTTTGTCGACCCACAAAAGGTCCAAGCCATTGTAGATTGGCCACGCACAGAAAATTTTAGGCAGATTTGGTCTTTCCTCGGCCTTGTAAACTACTTTCGACGGTTTATGCAAGGGGATTCGACCCTGGTAGCACCGCTAACTAGGCTCACACGAAAAGAAGTGTACTGGGAATGGACATTGGATTGCGAGAACGTTTTTCTTAAAGTCAAAGAGCTTCTATCCACAGCCCAACCCTAGCTCTTCCGGATCCATCGCAACCGTGGGATGTTCAATGTGATGCGTTGGTAGTAGAACTCGGAGCCGTCCTCATGCAGAACGATAACCCAGTTACGTTTGAGAGTCAAAAGCTCATTCCCGCAGAAGCGCGGTACACAACTGTGGATCAAGAGTTCCTTACAGTAGTACACACTTTCAAGATGTGGCATTGCTACCTCAATGATGCCGAAGGGGGTGTGAGGGTTGTGACCAACCATAACCCATTGGTATATTTCCAAACGCAACCGAACCTGTCAAGACGACATGCACGTTGGAGTGAATACCTGAGCCAATTCTTGTTCACATGGGAATATTGACCACGACGCATCGATGTGGCCGATCCACTATACCGAAAGTCTGTGGATATTAAAGCAACCACCGATGTCGGTGGGTGTTTTATGGCCATTGCACCAGCAACAGTACAAACACCAAATCCCCCTGTACCTCTCCGGCAACAACCATGAGAGAGTATCCATTATAACGGTTTTGTAAATAGGATCCGTATGGGATACTGTGTGGATTCTTGGTTTCAAGACTCTCAAAATCTGGACAAGTAGGGATTGGTGGAGGCTACAGAAATCTTCTGGCATGGAGAACAAGTTGCTCTGGCAAACTCGGGAGACATGCAAGCAAATGATATCTCCCTGTTCCACAATCCGCCGGTCGCAGGTCATGTGGGACCTCGAAAGACCGGATAGACACTCTCGGACCACTATGGGTGGCAAGGATGGAGTGTTGATGTCCGTAAGTATTGCATGATATGTGACCCATGTCTTCAGAATAAGGCTAGTAACAAGAAGCCTACTGGACTCCTCCAACAGTATCCCATTCTTTGGGACTCCATGGGAGTGCGTCAACATGGACTTCATTATTGTTCTTCCCGACACGGCCCGTGGCCACGATGCAATACTAGTGGTTGTGGTTTTTCTGACGAAGATGACACACTTCATTCCTACAACCACTGATGTGAACGTAGAGGAGACCGCTCATCTCTTTTTTGAGGGTGTCATAAAGTATTACAACTTGTCATTGCACATTATCTGTGATTGAGATAAAAAATTTGCTAGTAATTTCTGGCTAAAGATGCACAAGTACTTGGACAGTGAGTCGCAGTTGTCGACAGCGTTTCACCCTCAAACAGACGGACATACACAGCATATGATCCACGCTCTCGAACAAATTCTCCACATGTAAATGGACCCTGCCATGAATTTATGGGATGAATTCCTAGCAACGGTGCAGTTTGCGGTGAATAACTCGGTGATTGAGTCTACACAGTTCACATCATTTGTGTTGAACAGTGGTCGGCATCAGGTGTTGCCCTCTTCATTGTTAAAGAGTGGGAGTACAAGAGGATAGGTTCCTTCTACTCAAGCCTTTGCAGAGCGCATAGACTCCTTGTTTCAGGAGGCGAAGGGTCATCTTAAAGCTTCTCGACAAAGAAAAAAGGCATATGCCAAAAAATGTCACCGTGAGGTCTCATTTGACGTCGGTGACAAAGTGCTGTTTAGCACTATGAATCTTGCCAGGGGCGCGAAAACTTCTACCGAAGTGGATTGGGTCGTTTCCCATCGTTGCACACATCGGGCCAGTGGCATACCGGTTGTTGCTTCCACCGAGTATGAAGATACATTACGTGTTTCATGTGAGCTTGTTGGCTTCATACACGACAGAGGGAACTGTTCAGCCACCACTGGCAGTACTTGCTGCCGATGGCCAATACGAAGTTCTTTGCCTACTCCAGCACCGAGAGCGTACTCTCTGGTCGTAGGTTGTTAGAAAATACCTCGTTCATAGTGCCGGGTGTGGACCTGAACATAACTCATAGGAGCCAAAATCTTGGTTGCCCATAAGGATGGTCAACGAGTATTGGAGCGAGCTAGCAGCTCGGACGGATCGACGCGTGTCAGGGGCACCACCTAAACGTGGAAAAAGTCAACAACATTCCCGCAGGGCGGCATTCAGGGATTGCAACCATAGGAGGTTGGGGACGCACAACATGGTTGTCGCGCGGACGCTCCAGCCTAAAGGGGGAAGGCCGCTAGCCATGCACACCGACAAGTAGCAGCTTAGGTCCAAGTTCCATGCACGTATTCATGTTTACCTGGTGATTGAAGTTATTAATTTTCTTTCACAATGTTGATGACATATTTTCTAACAATCTTGCTTGTTGTTCATGAACCAAGACGGTTCATAATAAGTGGGGAGGAATGCAGCGGGAGGGCCGGTTTGGCCCTCCCTCCTCACTGAAGTGAGGGGTGGTTGCGCACCACCCCTCGTGTCAGCGAGGGCTGGTAGATAGCCAGCAGCTCGCTGGCCGCTGGCTAGCTCGCTGCCGGCCTGCTGGACGGCCAGCGGCCGGCCAAGTGACCGGCTGGCCACCAGCCGGCCAGCCGCCAGCCGCCGATCGCGGCCTCAGCACGATCGACGGCTGAGGGGCCACGAGGGCCTCGAGGGCAAGGCCTCGTGGCCTCGCCCCCGTTCGCCCTCTTTGCAAGTGAGCAAGCGAGGACGAGGGAGGGGGACAAGGGACGAGAGGCAAGAGATCCTTGCGCAAAATCGCCAGCGTGCCTCACACGCGACGATTTCGCACCGAAACGTCAAAAACGTAAATCAAAGTTCGTTTGTGATGAACTTCAACATAAAGTAACAGAATAACTCGTGCGAACGCACGAGTTCAAGGTAAAAATCCCCGGTTTGGGTCCAAAAACCAGGGGTAAGGCTAAAAACGGAAATGGGCCTCTGGAGACTCGAAACATTCAATTCTCCCTGCTATGGGTCGTTGATGACGTGCCATGCTGACATTCCATGCTGGGATCTCCGACGACGACTTCAGAGCACAAGCTGAAGACTTGACCCATTACAATAATCCAATGGAGTTTCAACTACATGCTACATTCCATAAATGAAAGACATTAGTTGCACGTTTGGAGTGCTAAGTCCTTGGATACTGAAAAAGGTGTTCATGGCCTGCAAACTTGCTTGGATATTTTCAAAGGACTTTGAGTAACAAGATTGCCACCCTTTGTAAATGATGTGAAATCTCGTGGAGCCTGTGCCTTTTCATGAGAGGGGGATATAGACTTGCTGGCATATAGCTGCATGGCCTACCGCACTGTCAGCCAGTTTTAGTTCAACTTCCAGTTTTGGTGGCAGTCATATTCACCCAAAACCAGTCAAAATTCTGTTTTGTAAGGGTTTATCCAACTATCTTGACTGGGAAATGACAAAGCGTTGCATAACCCACTGATGTGACTCCATGCAATAAACAACATCGATCAGCTCTCTCGGCCTCGAAATTGAAGTACCTTGAATCCAAAATTCAGTAGTCATTGTGCAGACGGGCCCATCCACTGAAAAATTTTCCCAATGGTTCATCCTTCCATTCACTTCTGTTGTAAATGTGGCCTGCCGGCTTGCTCCTCTGTGCGCGTATGTTGGCAAACCTAGAAGGCAAGTTCACAGGAGCGATTTGTTTGCTCACTACTAAGGCCAGACAAAAAATCGCAGTCAGCTCGGGATTTCAAAAGGAACTTGTTCAAACCCGGCACACTTTCTTAATGAACTCACGGGTGAACTGAAATAATTAGTTTGAACGAATGTAGGCGACAGTACGATATTAGGACTGTAGTTAAGTGAACTGTCAGATGACGCAAGTGAAGAACTAGAGGACCTGTCAACTCTCACGGAGCTTTCCTAAGGTCATGCTTCGGAAGTTTGCTTCCAGTCGTGGTGGCGCCTCCCATCCTTGATTTACAGCATGTTAATCCTGCCGGCGTGGTTGCGGCTCAACACCTTGAAAATTTCAAATACTTCAGTGTCATGCAATCACTGAAAGGAGGGCAACAACTTAAAATTACTCTCATGAGAAACATGTACATCTTTTTAGTATTTTTAGTAGTCAGTAGGTTAACAAATGAATAACATGTACAAACTATGCCGCCTGCCTGGCAATGGTCACAAACTTCATGTTTCAAGCCTCTAATGAAAATCACATTCTCCAAAACGTATCAATGCTCCAGTAGCTCAACGGAATGGTTTGTGATCATTTTCAAAAAGAGAAAACACTGCACCACACTATCTCCCTTCTTAAACAATAAACATAAAAGAGGAACTAAAGAAAGCATTACCTCCTAGGACATACGTCATTGCACCACAAATTCATGCCCAAAAAGTCTGAGCACTTTCTTTGTTGCATTCACTCCACCTCCTCCCTCGCAACCGTCTGCCTCGCGGAAAGCCTGAGATTGCCCTCCATCTTCGCAAGCCACAGAGGAGAAGTCATCTGTGCATTGTCCTCCGTTTGCCACTGAACTTGTGGCTTTGTACGGCGCCGCTGACCCATGATTCACTCCTGGAGCCAAATACGTGAGAGTAGGGTTTGACAAAGGGAATGACCCCGACAATGTTTCCAAGGTTTGGCCAGCTGCCTCTATCTTCGACCATCGTTGGACCGGTCTGCCTTCTGTGTCAAGGGGGGAGATGCTCCTTGATGAAGCTTCCCACAATTGATGGAACCCTGCAATCACTGTTGCTTGCAGGGCATGGGCTCCAAGGCTTAAGTCTGAGCTGAAGCAAAGCCGGGGGAGGCTTAGTTCTTTGCCTTCATCTTTGATGCTGTTAGAACCTCCAAACGAATCAGACGTTTCCACATTCAAATTCAGACTCTGATTCAGTTCCTGATTCTGTTCAGTCACCTGCATTTCTGAACGGTAGACATTGCTAGCTAAACAGCCGTTGATCTTCTGGTGTGGATATTGTTCATGCTGCTGCTGCTGCTGTTGCTGCTGCTTCTGCTGCTGCAGTTGCTCCTGCTGCTGCTGCTGCTGCTGCTGCTGCTGCTGCTGCTGCTGCTCGTGCTGGTGCTGGTGGTGGTGCTGCTGCGGTTTGGACTTCCCGCTGCTCCCCACGACATCATCCTCACTCTCGTCATCTATTTCGATGTACCTTCGACGCCTTGTCTGGTTGATGGTGTCAAAACGAGAGCTAGAACCACTGACACAGGGAAGAAGGGCATGTCTGTCGGTCCTACTGCAAGGTCCCAGCTTGCGCAGCCGCTTCCTGGTGTGCTTAGTGTGTCCAACAGAACCTCTGCCAATGCTGCTGTGAGGCCCAGGAGCCACCCACACGCCAGTCTGCCACACGCAAGGGACACTCTCGTGCTGCCATTGATGCTCCTCCTCCTCCCCAAGCTGCTGTTGCTGCCGCTTCCGTTGCTGCTGCTCCTGCTGCTGCTGCCGCTGCTCTTGCAGTTGGTGCGTCTGTTGCTGTTGCTGGTGTTGATTCTGCTGTTGCTGTTGCTGTCGTTGCTGTCGCTGCTCTTGCGTTTCCAGCTTCTGTAGCTGCTGATGATGCTGCTGCTGGTGCTGCTGCGGCTGTCGTTGTTGCTGCTGCTTCTGCCGCTGCTGCCGCTGTTGCTGCAGCAAAAGCTGCTGCTGCCGCCACCGCTCCTGCTGGTGCAACCGCAGCTGCGGCCGCTCGTCCTCGGCCCAACTCCTGATGCACATTGCGCTGCCACCGCCTGCATTGCGAATCGGGCTTCGATTTTTTTGCTCTACATTTTGCTTAGGAGGTGCAGATGGACTTTCTAATTGAACCAAGAAGTTTTGACCTGCCTCTGCCGCTGGTGCTGCCGCATGCCTGGAATGACGCCTGGAGTTGCCCTTACCTGTCCCCTTTTCTTTCCCTCCCTCTCCTCCCTTCCCTGAATCCTTTCCCACTGCACGGGTCTGGTTCATGACGTCGGAAAGGAGTCTGAACCTGAGCCTGTCGAAAGGCATTGAAGACATCCTGGCCTCGTCCGCACCGTCCACCGTAAATGGGAACAGGCCACGGCAGCCTTTGCTACGCGCATGCACATCCTCGTCTGGTGTAGCCCTCACCACGTCTTCCCAATGCCCCTTCTGCGGCTCATGCTGCTCCTGTTGCTGCTGCTGCGGCTGCTCTTGCTCCTGCTGCTGCTGTTCCTGGTGCTGCTGCTCCTCCTCCTCCTCCTGCTGCTGCTGCTGCTCCTGATGCTCATGCTGGTGCTGCTGCTCAATCCCGCGCCGCGTCAGTGAGGCTGCCATGTGTCACGACCGCGTCACGACCAGCTGCTTTGAGATCGGGGTGGGACACTGGGCTCTGGGAACTGAAGGGGCTGAGGGGCAACTTAGACGACTGAGCCCTGTTTCTCCTGTTCCTGAATGGGGCAAGGTCGAGGGCGGAATGACAGGCTGCAAAGGGAATCGCCGAGCACGTTCCGACGAGAGCACGTCTCGCAGGTTTCACCGGCCGCAACTGCTGCTGCTTCCGTCCGACTACTTGCGACGGTCGTGGCAGGGCTGCATTGCGCTCTGATTTCCACTTAGACCGGTGGCCCGGCGACTTCCCTTCGCTTGTCCTCTCGGACGGCACCCGGTGGACCAACGAAGCTGCTAGGCGGAGGGCAAGGGGAAGGAAACGGAACGCGTTGCGGCAGAAAGGAGAACGGGGGCGGAGTTGGAGCGTGGGGACGACTGCTTGCACGGGAGGACGGAGGTCTGCCCGACGTGTTGGTGGGTGCGCTGTGCAGCGCTGGTGGCACGGTGCAGAAAGGTGTGTCACGGCGGTGGGATGCTTTGCAGTGGTCGTACTAGGGGAGATGGCGGATTTGCAGGCATTTGTGCATCTTGCGTGTGTTCAGGAATGGTGATCGGCTTGTGCCCAGTGGCCCTTGTCCGCGAGCGGATCAGGGTGAGCGTACAATATGGTGCGCTTGGAATCAAGGCTGAGGGAGGGAGGGGTGTACGCGTTAAATTGACCCGACGAGGAACGGCCTGCCTGCAGGCCACGCATACGGAGAACGGAAGATACAATAGATGTCGGGGTGGGGTGGGGAGGGGTGGGGGAGTCGGCGCTGACGCAATGGGTTCATATCTGGCGACTCGGGATGTTGCTCCGAAGATGATTTCGGCATGTCGGCGTAGGTGTCGGAAACATGCTGCGACCACACAATGAGACGACATGACGATATCAATGGCCATGTCAATGTCGATGACGCAACTGGTACTGCTTCGCTCTTCTAGGCGGAAGGCGGCAGCGTTCACCCTAAAGCTGTAGGCCAAAACTGACGCGGACAAAGATGTCGACAAACTAGGGATCCGTCTGACTTGATTCGGTAACAAGTCAGAGTAGGAGGAACAGGAAATTCCTTCGTTTCCAAACCTTCCGAAGACAGTAGCTTCGTTAACCCCGAATTCTGCAAAAGGGGCCGAACTCAACTCATCTTGCAACCATTAATCAACATACTACCAATCTTAAGCATTAATGTTCAAATATACCCTATGTTCATTTTCAACTTTAACATTTGCTCAGTCGATAAAAACACCTGTCATGAGGCATTGAAAACATTTACGGGGTATCTTGCACATCCTCAATTTGTGCGGTTTTTTAGTAGAGTAGAAGAGGATCTTAAGCGTCATGTGTGTTTAAAGCACTCGTACAATTGTTCTCTTTTCATAGTAATCGTACAAAAAGAAAGATTTTTTGCACACTACGAATGTTGAAAGTCTCCATGTTAAATATCCATTGAATCCCTCCTACCTCGTCTACTTCATCATGGTGCGTGAAGTACATGGAATAGGACAGAAATGCTCTTGGTATCAATTCGATTCAAAAGTACGAGTAAAAGTTCCACAACATCAATACAGTCAAAAAATATCTTTTCTTGATTAAAATGAAAGAATCCAAAGAAACTCAAAACAAAACATAAACCAGTACCCCATCGGACATATGCAGCACAAGCATAATAACTTGGGGTAAATGAGAACTCACATTTCAAACACGTGGCTAATTGTGAACAGTTTTTCAAATAGAGGGCGGATGGTGAATCATTTTCATGCTTGTAATGGATACCGTATGTGAGTGAAAAAATAAGGTACCTCGCAATGTTTCTGTAAGACAAAAGTACAAGTGTGAAACCTAAAGTAAGAAAGACAAAGAAGACGGATCGAAAAGCAAAAAGAGATGAAGCGTAATGTGGGAACAAAAAAGAGAAAAAGAGAGGTGTCTGTGTGGGTTCTTATTGTCAACAAAGTCTCAATATGTACCCATTTTTTCAATGAAAGAGAAATGCGAATGCACAAACAAAGCCACTTCACGGCTGCATGGAAGGTCAAAATACATTAATCATTGTGGAAAACAGAATACCTTGAAGGTCCACTGAGAAAATTTAACCATAACCCCAAAACAAAAGCACAAATCCAATAGAAAAATCATTTCCAAGGATCAAATGAACAAAGAAATGATACCATAACAACACCAAACAAATGTTTTTTTTTGGTCATCAATGAAATAATCTACTATTCCTCAAAATGCAACCAATAATGGAACCCACTTCATACTCCTGAAGATCTAAATGGATGTTAATCTCCATGGTAAAATTAACAACAGAAACTGCATTTCATATCTCTTCCTTCACTTTCTCAATTTCAATTTGTGTATGAATATGCCAACAGTAACAATGGGAAAAAGGGATGTAAACATGAGCATGCAATTCTTTAAGAATTCATGCAATCCATTGTTTTCTTAGAAAAATAATGATGCAGATGTAGTAACTAGATGAAAATTTTACGAAGAGTGAATTGAATGGTCAAGTGTCACTTAAAACATAGACATATCAAATTTAGGAATGTTTACAAAAAATTAAGAATTTTGGTTTTGAATACTACATAAGTTAAAAAAAGTTTAAATAATTCTAATGGCATCTTAATTGAATCCAATAGTACATGGGAAACGTATTGTTTTTGTCTTACATTAGGCAAGACCAAATGAGTCTAAACTAATTGAAAAAACACTACTTCAAATGTTATAATATGAATTAACCTAGCCCTAAAAATCCCCATTCAAATCTTTAGGATAAACAAAACAACGAATATAAAACTTTTTGAATCTAAATAGTGAAAATGATGGAGTTTTCTGCTATGTCAACATAATCTAAACTGTGCTCCTTGTAACATGGATCTTGGTGCAGAGCCAAAAACAAACCATGGACAAATATTCCTTTGCCACACCTTGAGAATGAAACATCTACATTGTGAATGAAAATCGTAAGAAATTATTCCAATTGAGTAACTACAAGCCTAATCATAGTTATAAATGAAAGTTCAAAAAAAGCCTCACATCACAGAAAAGGGAAATTTTACAACACCATCAAGGTCATCAAAAGAAAGGTCTTATCATAGCCACCCTCTTCAAGGTAGTCAAGCCTCTAGGTAACCAGGAATCTCCCAACTAGTTTGGCACACAATTGCAAGTCTAACAAGGGTGTGCAACATGACCTCCAGCAGATTCTTAACTTGTGCACTAGTGTAGGAAATCTAATTGAAAAAGTGTTGATGGCTAAGAATGTAAAGTCTAAAGTGTTGTAGACTTGAATTTGTCAGTTATGCTGAATCATCCCCTTAAAAAACACTATGATACCTATGTATAGTAGAACTTGCTTAAGTAAACATCTTAAAATGTAACGTCATGATGTTCACTTTTGTTATCATAGGGTCTTTAGTGGAAGTTGGTAAAAAATGTTGTACATCAAAAGGTTCTGTTCTTGGTTTGAATTGTTTTTTACAGAAGGATTTCTTATGCTTTCCAAGTTTCTTAAGAGGCCTATACATGTCCCTTAAGCTATGTGATGTTAGTTTTATCCATCGTAGAAATGTTACATAAATCTAGAGGTTTAGAATGCCTCATTCTCTTCAATAATCATCTAGATGACAACTCATGAAAATATCCAGATATGATGATGGGTGCCATTTACTCAAAGAGAAACCCCCATCCCCAGTGCCCCAAACCCCTTTCCAAAAACCTTAAGTGTATTCGGAACTCTGAAGGGAAGTGTATGAGAGGAAAAAGGTTTTTTGCAACATGTGTATCTTTTTTCTATGCCTCTTTTAGAGGAAAATACCAAACTTGAAAAAATGGTGCATATTTTTCCACTCTGAAAAACCACCCAAAATCACAATCGTAAAAAAGATGGAGCTTATTGCTCCAATCTTAGATAAACCACCTAAAAACCTATTCATTTTCTTGGGAAGGAAGTTGAAATTGATGTAAGGAACCCCCCTCCCAAAGTGAAATAATGTATTGCAGGAGTGTACCGTGGAGTACATCTAGTAGAGAAAGAAATAACAAACTTGTGTACATATGCATTAGAGTATGGGTGCAATGTCAATTATTAGCATCAAACATCTCTCGCTTCGTCGACGGAACTAACTAGAAGGTTGTACAAAACCTGTTCATTTTTCTTTACATCCCCCAAGCTGGACACAAACTGAACTCTCCTCCTCAAAAGCCCAAAGTTTATTTAGAAAATTCATGAAGGATTTTATGTGGGAAACACGTTTTTTATGATTGGTGAATCAGCATGTTTGGACCCACTTCCTGAATACCCTAGATTGAAGAAGAGGACTCCTTGAGTTATACTCCCTAATACACAACCCTAATAGAATTTTCACTACTTCTTATTGGGGTTTAGATGCGAGGAATGTCTGCCTCCCAAAAAATATATTTAGAGCCCAAGTGTGTAGCTGGGAGTGCGTTTGGTCGACAGAGAAATACAAGCTTGTGTTTATGTACATTGCATATTTGAAAGTCGTTGATTCCCAAAATCCCACAGCTCTTGCTTTGTGTATCTAAGCAGCTAGGAGGCTATAAACAAATAGTTTTGTTTTCTTTGACACCACCGCAATCGGACCCTAAGTGAACCCTCCACACACAATCTTGGATCATATCAAGGAACTATATTCAAGACTGTACATGGGAAACGAAGTTTTTTTCACGAGTTTCTCCACAAGTCCACACTTCCCGCCAAATACACTATTCAAAAAGAGAGGCTCCTCTAGCTACACTCCTATGCACCACCATAATACACAGTACATTTCCTTCAGATGAGATCTAATCTAAGGACCTCCAACAAAAAGTGCAGAAGTGAATTGTGTGTGTAGTTGAGAGTGGATCTTGTATAAAGAAGAAGGCTTGTGTATGTATACATTGTGTACTTCGGATTTGTCCATTCCCAATAGCAAAAACTTCTTAACTGTTTCATGCATCCGGATGAAATGTTGTGCTAAAATAGTTCAATTCACTTTGGAACTTCCATAACAAAAACCCAACCCCCTAGAGAACAAAACCCTTGAATTGGCCCGGAAACTGAATCAATGTGTGTAGCAAAGTTTGTTTGGACTTGTGTATTACTATGTCCACACCTGTCTATGAACATGGTAGTTTGAAAAAACCTGTTTTGATACACTCCAATAAACCATTTTTAGTTATTAGGAGAGGGGACTCGAGTGTTAGATTATCTGGTGCACACGTTCATATCCCACTTCATGCATGTGTAGAAGTCAAGGCAATGAAGGTGCGGATTCAACTATGCAAATAGAAAACAATTTGCAATGTGCACAACATAGGTGTCAATCAAAGGAGTTAAATGATCAATTAGCTTTAAGAAATTCATTTTGTTAAAATGATTTTTATGATTTACTTAATTAAGCTTGTTGTCAAGAAACGTTATGGAAAACATAATGTTCATTTACAAAATCATGTATGGACTTGAGTTAATCAAGTAATCTCCCAAAATCATTATCCATTTTCTAGGTTTATTTCTTAGAAGGATCCTTACAATATGTTTTTTTTCTTTTCCACACATTAGCGATAATATGCTTTGGGTGATCGAGTATGGAAGGAGACAATTAGCTTAAACATATTTTTTTCCTTCCCCAACATTTGGCCTGTATATATGAATTCACTAAATTCACCATCATGTACTAGTAGCTTTCTAATGTGCTAGAAACAATTACCTATGAGCTTTCCAAGTATGAATTTTACTTGTAGAGGAAGCTTCTTTTTTATTTGCAGTGTAACTCAATTATAGAGTAAGAGTTTTTTAAATATGATGAGGGAAGTTGTATCTTGTTACATGGTGAATGTTCTTCATCAGTTTGCTTCCTGTACGGGATATCCTACTCCATTGTTAATTCTCCTATACATGTTGATTTATATTTTAAATCTCTATCCATCAAAATCTTAGAGAATACCATTCACCATACGTAGCTAGTGTGAATGCTTTATATGTGATGCATGTAAGAGATGATAAAGTACATATTGCTCACCGTCCTTGGATGCTTGTACAGCATGATTAGGTCATTTGACCCTATGTGCTTGTGTTGCATTATATCTCCCCATGTTCATTGAATTTGGTGAAGGGAAAGTGCTTCCTTGTGTACACACTTATACACTGTTAAATTCCATTCCCTTTGCATCCCAAGGGAATCAACGTAAAAGAAAAATCTGGTTGATACTAAAGAACGTTCGTAAGAAAAACTATAAGGAAAAATGTATGGTAAAATCCCCAAAGCCTTCTACATTCCTACAATTCCATTAGAAAATACACTTCCATGAAGCAACGAATGAGCATATAATTTGATAAATCAAATATTCTCCCTTGAATTTTGTGGTGTTTCAACTACTCCATTTCATTGTTTAAGGTCACCAAGTAATTTCTTTGAGGGCACCTCGAAACCTCCATGAACATTTTGAAGAGGAAACTTATCTTAAGTAATATATAGATGGAGAAAGAAGCTGATTTGGGCTTTGTGAGGAAAGATAAAGTTGTTCTTCTTGCTTTACACTTGGGGCTTTGTGGACAGGTATGGAACAAACCTCGAGTGTCAATTGAATTGTCTTGAGCAAATCATAGAAAAAAAATTATCGAGTTTGAGTCATTCCCCAAAATCATCTTTTGCCACATGAAAAGGAAATTCTTGTAATGGAAATATCCTTTAAGGTTTAGCATGAGCCTTGGAAAAAACATTTCTTCATAAAAAGTCTTGTTCAGCTACTCATGTGTTTTGAGCTCCTTTATTAGTACATGAATTTTTCGGAGATTTGTAAGAGGACGGTCTCATGATCAGTTAGGTAAACTTAAATTCACGTAGTAACAACTAATCAATTACAAACGTATATTTTGCATACTCAATTATGTCCCTTTGCTATCAGAGATGATGACTAATTCTGAGTATTATTGAGCCATGTCGTATGCTAAAGTGGACGATAGTACATGATTCAACTCCCTGGACGATGTGCTTCCAAAAACTGTTATCTAAATCGTTAAAGGCTCCATGGAGGAGATTAAGTTTGTTATCTAATTGAACAAGAAAGGTATGTAGCCTTTGTCCATGATGAGAGCTCTCAAGATTCTGCCTTTTATAACAAATTCAATAGGTCATACTTAATAAGGCACAACAGTGGTGCTTTCTTGCATGCTGAATCGATCACTTGCTTCTAATGAGCTTATCAAGAGTTCAGTTCAAGTTTTTCACCTAAAGATGATATGCAAGCTACCCGTTATGACGTGTTGTTTTTATACAATAAATCATGCACTGAGCAAAGCTACAACTTTTTATTTAAGTTTCAAAGAAACTACTTGTAGAGCCGTTTTCCATATTTCTTGTCTTGATGAATATGAGTGATGCATTTTTCCATTGGCTGTACCAAAATGAAAAACTATAATTTTAAAATAGAAGTTGTTACTTGAACAAGTTTGATGATAGTACGAGTTGTTGTGAGTTTATGGATTGATCTCACTAGAATAAGTAAAATGTGCTCTTAGTGGGGCCTTGGAGACGAGTTTTATGCTACTTGAAAAATGTCAGGTGTTGATTTTTTTCTTTCTGAAGAAATAGGAGACACCGAATGAGTCATCATTACCCAAAATTGACTCGTTTTGGATGAATCTTTACGATCTCGCACTTAGATGATGGAGGGCAAATTGTTTGCATGTGGAATTCTCTCTACCATTGATTGTTGAAGCTCCCCTTCTATACTTTCTGTTCTTTGTTCTTGCAACTGTTGCATTCATGTGTAAAATGAAACATGTGAAGCCAATTTGCATGTTGTAAGAGGTTTCATCATTGCTGATGTGGCAATTAATGTTCTGCATTCCATTTCTCTTGCAATTGTGAAATTCAAACGTCAAGAATGCACTTGAGGTGGACCCATATTCTTGCATGCACGTTTAAAGGATTTTCTTAGGGATGATCTTTGTCACATAATCAGCAACTTGATGCATAACAAGAGTGTGCACATGTTTCATAATGCCATCCTTTCCCTTGGATTGAATCTAATTTTTGTCAATGCTTGTGTTCTTGTTTGAACCTTGGCATTTTTCCTTTCCACCAGGTTGACTGCCAAGTTGTGGTTGAAAAACCTGATTTTGTTACTTCCATGGAAATACTAAACTTTCAATGAAATAGCAAAAGTAAATCACCTATTATTTTGTTCTTGTCGGAACATACTATGGTTTGATGCACCTGAGTGTGATGATGTTTCACTGCTTTTCCATCCGTGAGATGAGTTCTCTTGCAAGAGGACACAAAAATCTAGTGGTATTGCAACAACCATCTTGAGCTCTTACAAATTCAATGTTCACAAAGTTTCAGGTACTGTGACGTCCCAAAGCACAAAGTTGCATCTCTTTGAGCATACAACTAAGAGAGCATTCACTCAAGCTCCTTCAAAATTGACTTTATGCACGTCCCACTATTATGGCCAAAATTATGATGGAAACATTTAGGTGCGGTTTTGCGTGACGATCGATGTTCATAACTAAGCAGATCCTAGCATAGCACTAGGTCTCACAATCCTTATCTCATCTCTTATGTAGAACTGCCACTCAATAAGGGGATGGAGCACATGCATGTTTAGCACGTTGATATACTCAAAGAAATGAGTGGCATAGGTATACTAGATGAGCTCAAGTGTTTTTCCTTCCAATCATGCTTGAAATTCATGCCAAGGTAGTTGTCAAAACTTGTCATTAGAATGACATTGCAATTATTTGTCATTACAATTGTCGAGGCCTTGATGAAATTTGTAGTCCAGCTTAGGATGAGAATCTCATCAACGTAGAGAAGTGCACATAATTTGGGTTGCTTGTTTAGTGATGGAAAATGGACAAAGAGACATTCATCATAAGCTAATGGGAGGATGTCAAGAGAATCCATGTAGCCTTAGTTAACAAAGAAGAGGGGTCCATTTTAGGGTCTTGAGAAGTTTTACACTCTCCCACTCCCATCACCGTGTCCATTTGAACATTAAAACATAAATAATTTATGTTGAGATGTTGCACCTAGTATTATTAGACAATGACAACTACAAGAATGATGTTCATGGTGTTACAACAATTAGCAATGGCGAACCTTTTTAAAACTTCCTCAACCTCTTGTTTTGAGAGGCCCTTGCAACAGAACGTATCTTCAACTCGTTCATTCGTCCATTTGCCTTTCTCCTCATGCAAATCACCCATAATATCCCAACAAGCATTGCTCTTGGAAATAGCTGAACAAGTTCCCATCTCTTTTAGTCCAATAGACTTTCATATTATGCATTCAATCTAACATCTCCTTATGGTGCATGGTCCGCTTTAAGAGCTTTCTTGATGGTTTAAAGCTACTTATGAAAATCCTTAGATGTTATGAATTTTGCAAAGAGATGATTCATGCTGAACTCAGCCAATGAATTATCTTCCTATTTGAACACAAACATGTTGTGATTGCCATACTTATCTCTTTCTCATTCTTATCTTCCCTCTCCTATTCCATCTCTTGTTACAAAAGACATGTGAAACGATGCTTTTGAACTTCTTAAAAATCTATTTTTTGTGATGAAGATAAACCATTCTCTAATCCCACAACCTTAGTTTTGTGCTCAAAGACTTCAATGAGTTGGCTCTTTTTGAAGATGAGGTGGTTTTTGGAAAGAAGCAAACCTTTGATCATTGGCAATTTGTACGCATGATTGGAATCAAGAATGGTTGGTGGTTTTAAATCTACATTTGCTTCCTCAAAGAATTGACTATAAGATTCACTTAACAATTGCAAAAACAATGGTAGAGTCTTATACTTCTCCTTCCATGCTTGATGTGATTCTAGAAAAACATGAAGTCAAAGCTTACAATGATTCATTCTGATTTGATGTGGTGAACTCCAAATTGTTCATATTGGAACTTTATCCAAGGAACAATCTAGATGACACTTTGTTTAGTACCATCTTATGTTGCTCCTTTCAAACATGGAATAGTACCATGCAGACAAAAGTTGTGAGCATGGTGAATTATGTTTACTATCATGCCAAGTGTAAAATTGTCTCGTGTGTGGAAGCAGAAAACGAGGTACGGAATGCATACCCAAATTGATTGTTGACAGGCATGAGGCCACCAATGTTTTCCAAGCTGAGCGCCTAGAAGCATCCAATCTAGATTCCATCACATCTTGGGGTTCTCTCTCTCCACCACGCCACTCTCATTTAGTGGGTAGGCCATTCAGAGCTATTTTCACAAGTGCCACATCTTCTAACGTAGACATGATGTTTGATTTTGTGTACTCCCTAGCACCATACAAGAACAAGACTTGAAGTTTTTTGTTGCTTTCACACTCCCATTTCTAGCCACTTAAAGAAGTGGATAGGTTGTTCATCTTGTTAGTTGATACAATGACTTTGCTTGTTTTGTGCTTCAATATGGCGCAATCAGTTTCCTAATCAAATGAAGATAAGCCAATTGAGAATTTTCTTGGTGGCTTTTGGGAGTGGAGCCATGTACATTTTTCTCCACTTTACAAGCTAGACCAATTATGGAAATCAAGCCTAAAGGGCTTGGGTTGTAACATAGTGTGTGGCATGCACAGGCAACTGTGCATGCTTTGGTGTGGAAGAAACTCATAGCTGAACAATGCGACTTAGCGATACAATCAGGTGGGCCAACACCTCACTAGGCTTCTACCATGATGCGATGTGTGAGATCCTCGTGGGGAATATCTACACCAATAGTTGGTGGTAACGACTTTGCATGCTTCTCGGCTCCCCACCTTGACAGTCTAAATGGCGAGTTAGCATGCAAGTATTACAGTTACGATCATATCCCGGTTCTCCTTGATTTGTGAGGAGGGTTGGGATACAAGCATTACGGCCGTAGTCATCTATGACTTTCACATATCCATGAGAAGCTTTACAATTGAAGAGGCACAGCGATGTGGAAACTTCACCATGCACTTGAGAAAGCTTCTTCAAGTAGGCAAGGGATTAACCTTGCAAAGACCACAAGTTAAAAAGGCGATGGCCTTGGCACCTCTCAAGATTTTACCAAGACTAATCGTTTTTGTCACACCTTTATAGCACTGAGCATCTATAATTACCTCAAACCAAGGTTTTGCTGAATTTTGCTCTGAAGACCGGTGAAACTAATAGTGCTCTGCCAGCCTAAGAAGGAGGAAGCCCTTACTTTCTAGAGGTTAGAACACTTGAAGATGGTGTTATGCCAAGACCCTTTCCTTCAACAGCCTTGATGGCCTAGCAAGGCGTTGTCCCTTTCGTGGGTCAAGAGAAGTGTGACCTCTGTTAGTTTCTACTTTTCAAGTACCATACTTGTACTTTGGAATCAATCTTGAGGGGTGTTTCCCCTTGCGTGGGTAAGGAGAAGTGGTGGAATTCTTCCGTTGTTACACTAGCACTTTTCATAGTCCATCTGCTGATCTATATTTCAAGTCGCTACACAAAAAACGAATTTGTCCAAGCATGGAACCTATTCCTTGCTTCACACATGTAAATCTGAACATGGTATCAAAGCATAAGGCCTTGTCTCCAACTACTCTAGCACGAGTTGCAATAGAGTTGATAGGTGAATCATTTCTTCACCATCCGTATAAAAGCTTAAGGAGGAGTTGATTTTGCTTTCTCCTTAATGTGCAGCGCGACCGACCCTTTGCGATGTTCAAGAGGTAGAAGAAAAAAGCATAAAGTGACATCCGCTTCCATGAGAAACATGGAGGCAAAGAACCGGTGGGCATGTTCATGCGCTCTTGATGAGTACTTTGTTTTGCATGGTCCATGTATGGGTCATGATCAAGGACGCCATGTTACATACCATGCACAACGAAAAGAAGTAGAAGCATAATAGTAGGAAAAAGAGGTGCAATGCATGGCAAAACAAGAAGTCGCAGCTCGTCAACCGAAGGAGAATGAGAGGGAGACCTTCAAGCACACATAAGAGCTCAAGAACGCCTCCATTAACACGAGCAGCTGACACATGGCGCTCAAGCATCTAAGATGTAGTATTTATAAGAGACACATGCGGCTCAGGCCACGCAGATTGCATAACTTCAGGAAAAACAGGCATGGTTTTATAAAGAATCAAAACTTGAGCAGCAACAACTTCAGCAACAATAGCTTCAACAAAGTACTAACCACTAATTTGAATCAAGCAAGGCCTCCCCCCGTTGTGCAAAAGGCAATGCCTCCGCAAATGCAACCTGTGCAACCTGACCAAGGAGACATGTCACAATACTTTGTAGCTTTACAACATCAAGCTACTCTTGCAGTGCCAGCTTTGGCATTGTTCAACTAGCACAATATGTACCTCTACCATAAGAATACATGGCACAACCCGCTATGGCGCCCGCAAGGCCACCATTCCAAGCTCACCTAGCAATGCATTAGTAGTTCTATGTGCAAGGCCTCCAAGTGCTTCCACATGGCAGGGCATACCAAGAGCCTAAGAATGCCATGCCCCTTGTGATAGTTTCCTTGCGGCTGCATGAGAGCAAGATTCACAAACTTGATGGAGAGAACTTCCGTAGCTGGGCACTCAAATTGTAGCAGGTGGCCTAGATTCATGGCTTTTTTAAGTTCTACACCAGGTATTATGCATACCACCTTAGAGATCACTACCAAAAGTGGTGTGAGAATACAATTATTTCAACCAAGTTGCATTTGTGATGTAGAACAACCAGTTGAGCAATCGCATGGAACAAACAATTGAGTTGTATAAGGGAATGGCGATTTCTACAAAGCAAGCATGGCCGTACCTTGTCATCACCTACATCTCTGCTAACTCAACATTGAAAATCCTACCTCTTGACATACCTTTCACATATCAATCTCCACGTTTTGATTGAATTTAGTCATACATAAACAAAACAATTTCAATAGGAAACCAACTTGTAGTGATTGATGTATCAGTATCCGAGCCTCTCTTTGTGGTTTTTCTCCTCTACATCCTAATTGGTGAATGCGACAACGTGCAAAAGGTATTTTAGATCAAGCATGAGAGTGAATTAAGGGAACCATACATGTGCAAGATGCTTCCTACTGAGCAGCATGACCGCCAGCTGGCAAAAGAAGAAAGTGGTATTCTTACCAGCACAATGTACCCAGGTGTCATCGCTGCTATTAGTTCCACTCAGCCATCATTGAACAACCTAGCACTGATGAAGCCGGCCTTAGACTATTCTTCTGCCCATTCAAATCCAAATGCAAGATGGCAAAGCTTGCGTGACCTGCAACAAACATCATGCCGTATATATGAATGGCATTTTTGTGGGTGGCCGAGGCACTTGAAATGTTTTTGCAAAATGTGTCTATGGGATGAAGAGCAAGCAAGAAAGAGAAAACAAGCAACCAACTGAGGAGGACTGGTGCAAAAGAAAAGTGATAAAAAAATGAAGGAGACTAAGAAACAAGAGAAGGAGCCAGAGAAGTACACAAAGAAAGGAGGCACAAGGAATCAATATGACTACATGGGGTCAATGTTTGAGTTGTTAAACATGGGAAGCAACGAGCTAGGTGGCTCAACATATGTGTGGTACCTAGATAATGGGTGCACTTTCCACACTACTTTCGAAAAGGCCTACCTTAATAAACTCTTACTATGCTCCAAGGGCTTCGTCATAGTTGTCAACAACAAGCAAGTTCTAGTACTTAGAAAGGGGAAAATGACAGTAAGAGGGTACCAAGGTGTTAAATTCAAGTTTGGAGACGTTCTCTACATAAGGTAGCTCATAAAGAGGTGTATGCTTTCCATTGTCAACAATGGAAAGCATACATCCTTAAACAGCCGTGAAGGCGAGACCTTTGCAGAAGGTTGCCTCCTGCCAAACTACATGATCAATCTAGACTTTCAGGCACCATCTTCTGACAACATGTACTCACTATTCATAGGAACAAGTCTTTGTCATAATCCTTGGTACGTGGCACGAACGATTAAGCCATGTAAACAATCATCTTGATCAATCCATGCATAAGTAGGAGCAAGCCAATGGCCTTATCATTGAGGATCATGAGAAAAAAAACAATGCAACCATGCGGGGATTACGTTCGTGCACAGCTTCCACATCAGATGTTCCATCCTGCCACTAAATATGACTTCATGTAAAAGTTGAAGCTATTCCACACTGCATATGTGGACCAGTACTAAAAGCCACCATCTACGGAGGACTCTAATACTTTCTTTTGTTGATCACAATGCCACACATTTTGTGTGGAGGTATCTTCAACACACTCAATATGCAGATCCTACCTTCTTCTTCAAGTGGCTAGGAATGACAATGAGATAGAGGAATGCAAAATTACAAGTCCTGCACTCAGATAGTGCCGGAGAGTACACAAGCAAGGAATTCATGTGCAATCCAGAGGACATGGGGATTGTGCAGTTGTTTTGATCAACCTCCACACTACAACAGAACGTTGTGACTGAAAGAGTTAATCACACAATGCAAGAGACGTAGAAGTCTATGATTCTTAGAGCTCATCTCAGGATCAATTGGTCACCTTATGCCCAAAGGCAAGCAGTTTGGGTGCAAAATTGCGTATCACATGTGGAATCGTTTGAATTCAAGCCACGCCACGTATGGCATGGTGACAAGCCCGACGTCACTATACTTAGAACGTTTGGGTGTATGGCTCTTTTTAATGTGCCATAAAAGCACCGCAAGATGTTGGTAGAAAAAGCATCATGAGGAGTTTTTCTTAGACAAAGCCATATCATGAAGGGTTGGGAAGTATAAAAAGTGAACATAGAGAGGATTGTTGTCTGTCGCAAAGCAATAGTTTTCTAGAACCTTATGCACCAAGCATGGGAGGAAAAGCAAAAAACAGCTCTAGGTGTCCTCCAAACCTTCTACGACATCCATAAAAAGTCACTAAAAGAAGAAGATTCAAGTGTAATCAACTTACCCTTGCAGATCTTGAAGAGGAACATGAGAAGGCGGTGGGCACAAATGTGCTCCTCAATGAAGAACATTGTGTAGGCGTCCCTTGAGATTGCAAGTCGATCAAAGCACGTGATGAAAAACCCAAGGTTGTGCTTATGAAGGATTGTCTAGTTGAAATGCAGCAAAATCATCCTCTAGACAAAGTCCACGATGGGCGTCATTTGCCTCCTTTAGTAGTAGTTGGAGTAAAGAAAATCACAGGAGGAGGAAGAGCATATCATGTTCATCATAGTATGTTTGATGTACAAAGAGGACGTACACGTTATTGTTGAATTGACAACTACCCACCTTGCTGCCCTCCTGAATTGAATGCAAGAACTACCTCAAGAGCCAAGAAATCTAAAGGAGGCTCTTGATTGAGATCAAGTGTCTACCCTGTGGAGAGCAACACTAGATGTTGAGTACAAGGGCCTCATGGATTAGGGAACGTGGAAGCTTGTTGAGGTTCAACTAAGGTCTTGACCTGTTAAGGTCAACTGGTTCTTTGCATGAAAAGAAAGGCTGATGGTAGCATTGACAAATTTAAAGAATGATTAGTGGGAAAAGATTTTTTGCAAGTGCAAGGAAAAGAATGATTTGAGATGTGGTCCCCAGTGATCCACTACACCACAATTCGCATCATGTTGGCAATAGCATTAGTGATGGATTATGAGGTGTAACAGCTCGACGTGAAGAAAGCATTTCTCCATAAAGAAATTGACATGACATTGTTTATGAAGCAACCGCAGGATTCCGATGTTGGGTGCGGAGTGGGTATTCAAACTAGTGAAACATTTGTACCACCTCAAGAAAAATCCAGTTTTGTGTTCTTGTAAGGTGTAAAGTCCGTTCGAATCCATTGGCTTCCACCCATTGGCATATGACGATTGCCTCCTCCTCCATAGAAGATCAGTAAGAGATACCAATGTGTTATGATCTAGTATATATCCATGACATCGTAATCATCACCCCTTCTACCACTTTCATCTTCGCCACGACAATAGTCATGGCATATGAGGTAAACGTGACACTCATGCAAAGCTTCTTTTTTTTCCTCAACATGAACATCAGACGTGATTGCATAGCTCAAATTCTAGAACTGAGCCATCATACCTACGTCATAAAGGTTTTTGAGTGTTTTGATGTACCCAGTCATCACATTCCACCTCCTTTCACTCACCGGCAACTGAAGCATCAAGGACTAAGGGGGGGGGACAAGATAGGCTACCAAAGCAAAGTTGGCTCATGCACATTACAAGTTGTACACAGTTAGATCTTCACTTATCAGATGGAGACCTTGCACACTGTAATGAGAAATTCTTAGAGATATTGTGTAAGGAGCTCGATAAGTTCCTTGGATGCCTCCAAACCACAAGTGATGCGTGTATGAATTTGGGTACCACAAGTGATCTACAGCTTAAGTGTTGTATGGATTCTGACTTAGGTGGAACCAAGGAGGATCAACATAGCAGAAAATGGTTTGTTTTCTTGATTCACGGTGGAGCTATAACATGGACAAGCAAGCAAGAAAACCATATCACAATCAGTTGTGCAGAAGCTAAGCATGTGGCTGCCACATCATCTGCACAAGAGGTCATGTTTTTAGGAAACCTCCTTAAGGACATTGGATTTCCACAATAGAAGGCAACAAAAGTCTTTTTGGAAAAACAATTTGCAATCAACCTCGCAAATTTGAGCACGTTTTAGGGTCAAATAAAGCACATTGACATGCACGGGCATTGGATCCGCTCAATGGTACAATATGGCGTGATTCTGCTTGTGCATGTGCCTGAGACACAAACCGCTAGATGGGGTGGACAAAAGCAAGTCAAGCTGATAAGAGCTAACTAACACCTATTGTCACCACTACAAATTGACTCAGTGTGACTAAAAGCAGCAAAGTAAGCCTTCAATGCCCTTGGGTTGCTGTTTATACACCTCTAGCGGCTCTAGAAATAATGGTGGGGCATGAAAAAATTATGCAAAATCCAAGGAGGTGTTTACAAGCCTCCAGGAGGAAAGTTGATCAAGAAGGCTATAGGAGGGGACCCTTGAACATGCAAGCCATGAGCCAGGTAAGCCATCAAAACTCTTGCTTTTTGAGGAAGCAACTTTGAATGTTTTTAAGTCGTGTGAAAATTTCCCAACCATTTCTAGTATTTTTGATTTATTATAGTCGAGTGCGATTGAACAAGAAACAAACCCTTCATAATCCCAAAACGCAAAAGGATTTGATGTGAAGGAAAATGATTTTTTGTTTGATACAGAAGCAGACATTGAGAGTTTTTGGGAGTTTTTGAAAAAAAAAATCATCAACACTCCGGCTTGATATGAGCTCTTCACAAGCGCACCCATCGACGGAGAGTGTTAGTGGGTACCATGACAAGGCTAGTTTTGTACTACAATATGACATAATCGGTTTGCCAATCAAATGAAGAGATGTAGATTAAAACTTTCTCACTTGCTTTTCGGAGTGGAACCCTGGAAGGTTTTCTTCACTTTACAAGCCTGTCCAGTTACTGAAAGCAGGCCTAAACGGCTTTGATTGTACAATACTGTGTGACATGCATAGATCATTGTAAATGCCTCTATATTTTCATGGACTAACAACTCTGAAGTGCGAAAAAGTGCTGCTGTCAGGTGGGCCAATGCCTGAGTGGGCTAGTACCATGATGCGGTGTGAAGGCCACTATGGAGATAATCTACATTGACAATCATTGGCCACGACTCACCATGTTTCTCTGCTCACCAGCTCGACGGGCTGCATGGCGCTCTAGCGTGCAAGGACTACGGCCTTGGAGATCTGAGATTCTCACTAATCTTTGATAAGGGCTAGGATGGGAGGGTTATGGCTTCTGTCATCTACGAATATCACGGATCCGTGAGAAGTGCCAGTATTCAAGAACCATGGTTATTGTGAATCCTCAATGTACGCATGAGGAAGCTTTCACAAGCAAGCAAGGGAGTGAACTTGCCAAGGCCACAAGTTCAAAAGGCGATGGATCTGGCACATTTCAATGTCTTAGTAGTAGTGATCTTTCATTTCGCACTCACCTTTTGGAAGTGCTTCGGAACAAGTTTTTACTAGTGTCTTCCTTAGAGAGCCCTGTAACTTTGGTAGTGCTCTCTTGGCTTGGGAAGGAGGAAGCATTCCTTACATAGAAGCGCGTGTAATTGAAGACGATTCTAAACCAAGACCCCTTACGTTGACGGCCTGCACGGTCTAGGAAGGCGTTGCGCCTTGCATAGTCTGGACAAGTGGTGGAGCTCATGTGTAGCTTCTGTTAGGCTCTACTTTTCATGTACCATACTTGTACTTTGTGTATTCTACAGTCCATCTGCCCATCTATCTTGTGGCTTGCTGAACAAGAGAAGACCTTGTAAAAGGAAGGAACCTATTCCTTGCTACACACCTTAAACTCTCAACACATCTCTTATAAAAGAAGGGCAAGTCAAAGAGCATTAGCTGGAATCATCAAAATTGACGAGGTACAAATCATAAGAGCTCATATTAGCCATTACAAGAAGTTTGTAGATGTCAAATTCAACCAAATCTAGCAATTCAGTAAGGTCACACTTGAAAGGAGAAGGAAACATCCATTGTGATTATCACTTTTCAAAACACATTGTTTTGTTACAATTTGATTTATGCTTCCTACTATTTCACTTGATTTGAAGGTGTTTTTATCATGAAATCTTGTGAATTGTTAAAACATTTGGCTGCCGCTGCGGTCAAAACGTTTTTACAAGGGTATGCTTGTGATAGGTTTTACAATGACTTGTGGGTGTGAATGGAGAAGTAAAGCCTTTTAGAATTATGCTGAATGGTCGAAAATTGTCTTTCAAAGTTATTTAACCCTTAGGACGCTTGATGGCAACGCGCTATCCATTTATGGAAATGGTTGTACTTCTTTACATTCAAATCCCTAAGGGGAAGAGGTTCACTACTATGTCAGGTATGTAGAACTCTACCTAGAATCCGGCCTCAAAACAATTGTACCCCACCATGCATGAATTTTTGGCAAAGTATTAAAAACGTTTTGATTACTTTTGCTAGCGACAATAGTGGTAGAGGAGAAGAATAATCGGTCAAGAATTTCTCAAGGTTATGAATGTGGGTGTTTTTTTAACTTGTCACTTGGTTAATTCTTCACTTGGTGTTGGAAGTTCACGTATTAAACTTTTTGATTGAGATATTGTTTACTCCATGTTGTTTTGATTACTACCGATGTTGCTAATACGTGCTTCTTTGTTTGAGCTGCAAACACATGTGCCTAAAACGGTGCTTATGTTGGCACCATTAGAGCTAATTTCCTCTGTTGTGGCACACTTAAATGAATAAGATCTCTAGGTTATAGTTTTAGAGGAATGGTTATATCCACAACTAGAGGAGGATATTCTTCGTTGTTAACACCCAACACAAGGCAGATGAGTACATTATGATTGTGACAGGAGATGTGTCATTATCTGTTGTCGTTACAACAATTGTTGATGCTTTTGCTTTTGTAGAGTTGTTTCAAACGAAACATGTTGTTACTACAACTAAGTAATATGAGCAAATTGATCCATATGTGGGTGTTCCAATTATGTGCGTAAGGAGCTTAGATGGTATTGATGCGCTGCACTTGCTGACACGGGGGATTTCGGGTTCCAAGGTGCTATGTTAATTCTTATCGTGGGCTCCACATTTCAACATGATGCAACCTCCTCATGAGCAAAACTCTATGTCTATTTTGTAAAGATTTGCATCTCTGCAACTTGACATAGTGCATGGTCAATAAAGTGAAGCCCTTATTTGTGAGGCATTAAAAAGTAATGCGTAACAAATTGATAATAGAAGATTTGGAACTCTCTCATTGATGCTCACTTCATGTATAGCTTGTGGCTGTTCATTGATGTTTGACTTGTGTAAGAAATTCACCTCAATCGCGTCTTGTGTTGAATAAGTATAGGAAAGTAAAACATGCCTCCTCATATTAAGAGAATGATGGAGCACAAATCCACTAGTCCACTTAGACATTTCTTACTCCTTATTTTGCAAGAGGAATTACCTATGCCCTGGAACTATGTCACAATTCTCACTATGGAAGGCAAGGGTTTTGATGTTACGGTTGCAAGGTACAGACCTCATTTCTTCTAGAGAGTATTTTGGTACTTAACAAGAAAGAACGTGTCATCAATTGAATGTGAATTGGCCTTTATTCAGAAGTAACACTTTTGACAGATAGTACCTAGTGTAATTACTCTAATTTTAACTAGTTACGATCATGATTATAGCCATATAAAAAGCACAGAAATACACTAAAATTTCAAAACAGGAACCATCCCAAAACCATGAATTCCATATATGCAGAGTATTAGCAAAGCCACCATGTCTAGGCCGGTCTAGCCACTAGGAAGTTAGGCATTGTCCACCTAAGTTAACGCTTAAATGCAAGTTAAAAAAGGGTCTTCAAGTTAAAATCTAAGATATTCTAGTATTATAAATTCACTCCTATGAGCACTGCAGTAGCCAAGGTAACAATGAGTGGGAATTTGAATTCACAACTCAAGAGAGTTGAGACGTTTTTCTCCAAAAGAGTTGCTTTCTATTATGTTTTGGGCCTTCAATTCTACATACATGTATTCCTGACAAGTTGAACACATTTGATGAGAAGGTTCCTTGTTTGTGGTGGTAATTTTCACATTTTCAGTTAAGAAGTTTGGATTTTATTGTAGAGGAAGCATATATGACCAATGGAATCACATGAGAAATCATGTATGAACAAGTGTATTGAGAAGTGAACAAACTAGTAGACATGGATGGTTTGCAAAAACTACAATACATCACAAAAGTCCATTAAAGATTTTATGTTATGGCAAATGTTTTAATGTTATCTACGGTATCATGCATTCATGTGCATGTTATGTGAAAAATGTCATAACACATGAATACACTTAATGAAACACAAATTGATAAGTGCATGAATTTGAGGTGGTGAACCATTACTTAGAAGATCTTCACTCCTTCGTGATGTTATCTAGCTAGAAATTTAGCCTTGGTGAATAATCTTGATAATTCATGCTTCATCAAGCTTCATTCTCAAGTTTATTCCTATGGTGGATTCTTTTAGAAGCTAACCTTTGTTACAGTATAGCTTTGATTCTATGGCAAGCATTTATTTAGATCAACACATACATCCATTAGATTCTTAAAGTGGATCTTACATCACAGGCTATAAGTGATGTTACTACTTCAGACATCACACATGCTACAGATGATGTTGAAGATAATGGTCTCAAACCATCAATGCATGTAGGATTTGCATGATTTGGAAACATTGCCATGTGTGCTTATGGAGCAGTATACAATTTAAATCTCCCCATCTCCCTAAACGTTTGTAAAGGGTACGGCCTTCCTTGTGTGCATGTCTACACATTACACATATATCTTGACCTTTTCTCGTAAAGGGGTTGAATCCATTAAAACATCTTCTTGAGGCTAAGAAATATTTCAGCCAAAAGGTTGTGATACAATGTGTACATCTTTCTTTTCTCCTTGAATTGGAGAACAATGTACACATTTATTTTTCAATAGACCAGTGTTTTTAGAGACCATTAGGAAAAAACTTTCATAAGTCCCCTTTTTTGGTATTTTCTTAAAAACAAGGTCACCATTCAATTTATTACTTTTCCCTCATGTATAGTGTCCGCATAAGACAAGAAGAATGTCTCTTAAAGTGGCTGTTTATAACATGAATATCTTTCATTGATTCAGACATTGTTGGAAACAAGCTTTCCAATTGATGAATAATTTTAAGTTTCCTAAACATTAGTTATGAATGAGATCTTTATGTTAATGAAAATAACCATGATTGTTGAATACACACAACACATTTATAAGAAATCCTAAAAAGCAAAAGGAAGTTCTGAATAACAAACCACAAGTGGCATACCAAGCAACGTGATGCTAGTGATTTTCCATTACAATTTCCTTAATTTCCAAGCCATTTTGTAGAATCTTATGTGCCATTTTACGGTCTTAAGGAAGGACTATCTCGCATTAGAAGAGAAGTACTATCTTCTTATGTTGGCTAAATGTTGCCTCTGATTCTTTGTCAAGGTACCAAACTTGTGATGATTGAATGATGGCTGTGAAGAATGATGTTATTTGTTGACTAAATTAATCACAATGTACGGTTTTGTCCACCTTGCATAATCATACAATGTCAACGTAGTTAGCTGCCCTCCTGAGGGTGATTGTTTTCATTAGATGTCATTTCATAAAAATGTTTCTTTTGTGTTTCTACAATGTATAGATATGTAGCAGAATAATGATTACATGTACATAAGTTACCTCAACATGTCAAAATGAAGAATTTCTTTTACAAAAGTAAAGAAAATAGAATGTTAATGTTGGAATCATACTAGAAAATGATTTTTGGTGCAAATGGTTCATGCTAATGAGGTAAAAGTAGAACTTAAGATAAAGCCTTTTTCCTCCGAACATTTGATGATGAAAATGATGAATTTTGAATATATGTTTAGATAATTATTTTAAAAAACTAGAACTTTATATGAATTTGAGAGATTAAATGTTTGTTTCTAGAATATTTATCGATATGTCATAACTTATTTTTTCATGTGTACATGATTCATGTAATTATAATTAATCCTTAAAGTAGGTTTTATTAATTATTTCTAAGTAGTTCATGCATATTGATGAAATTTTAGAATGCTTTGAAATTTCACATAATAATAATTTCATTAAGTATTTATCGTAAACAGAAAAACGTTTATTTTGCAACTATTCATTTATGTATAATTCGATACTTTTGTTGTTCTACATTTCCGCCCATTCACACGTACATTTTGATAAGGTGTATCATATATCGTATTCAACCTTTGAAAAATTCATATTGAAATTACTCAGATTGTTCTGGGTTGAACAACTCTTTTGGGATGATATGTGTGATGATTTTTAGAAATATAATTGTGGTGTTATTTCCTTTTTACCATTATCTTATTATTTTTTCCTCAAAATTTAAGCTTTTTTAATTATAACACTTTATCATTCAATCGGGAAACCTTTTTGCATATGATTTGTTTTCTCACTTTTGAGAGAATTTGCATCATTAATCGGTATTGTGGTTACCTTCGCATATTTTATATGAAATAAAATTTTTAAAGAATAACAAAACAATTTGATTTCGTTTTTTGTACAATTTTCATTCGGTTTTTGAAGGAAAGTTAATGCACGGTTTCTTTGAAAGGTCATCTCCTGATAATGATTATGGAAGGATGATTATTTTCATGTATGTTTCCAATTGTGTGTTTATATGATAACGTACACAAGCAACCATACATGGTCATGGTTACCCCATGGAATTTTTTTTCACCATATTGAAAGTGTGAATGCATGATCATGCAAACGTTATGAAGACATGAGGGTTGAGGGTAAAATGCTTGATGACAATTGAGACTTGTCTCTTACGTAAGCCATAGAATGGGAGTGAACCCTCAACATAGCGAAGGCTAGCTAAATGGAAGAATGTCCGTGGCACCTTGGGAGTTCATTCGGTTTGCAGCCACAAAGTCGTGATGTCGTTGACCACAAACACTTGCCCTTACTTCCTCCCCTCAACATGAATCGTGATTAAGGAAAAGGGGGGGAAACAAGATTTTTTTGGCAAGAAAGATGAGGTTGGGGGAGAAAGGAGGAAGGAGCGTGTGGTTGTAAATGGGACGTATGTTTTTTTTAATGAAATTCATGTGATGAATATTTGATTGGAAAGTTGGGTGTCACATTCTTTTAGTTCAATTTAGGTACCAAGTGTACGTTTTATTTTTTGTAGAGTAAATAATGGGGAAAGCATGAACCCCTTGCCAAAAACTGGGCATGTTTTATCATAATCGTTTGAGGGTGGATAGCCTGCATATGATTCTTACAAAAAGTGGATGAAAACAAATTTTCTTGATATTAGAATCATGGAATCATGTCATTGGACTCTCATAGAAAGAATTTGACAAAGGAAATTACAATATCAGAATATTTCAGAGCAATTCAAAGGACTAACTTGTTTGAACTTCTTTTTAAACATAGTAATTTAGTTGTGGTTTTTATTTGCCTTTCACACTAAAGCATGTAGTAATGCTGTTTGGTAGAACGACACTGCTAAAAAATCATATGATTTTTAAATGTGAGACCGTTGATGTTCTCCCATTTTTTGTAGTTTTACCCCATGTTATTGGTTTACCTTTGATGAGTTGGTACAACCTTCAAGTTTTCCTGTAGATATAGAGAATTATGTTAACTCTACGTAGTCTTGTAAGTGCGAGAAAAAATTATAATAATGAAATTTTTATCAATGTTTTCCGCATGTTTACTATTTATTATATGTGAAAACGTTTTCTATTTCCAAGATGGACGCAATCAATGTTAAAAATTACCATGTCAAGTGCTAGTTTATGCTCTTTGAATGGCGGTCATTGATCATGGGTGCGGAAATGTGGGCCTTGTCAAATTCCTAAGAAAATTGAACTACGTCTAACATGGTTTTTGTCCAAGTGAGCTGAGTATCTTGATGAAAGCCGATTTACTTAGACTTCTTTGGGTAGGCGTTTAACGTGAGAGCAATCTGATTCGAAGTCGCGATCTCATGGCACGAGCGATTCGGAAGGTGCTTACATTCTCATACTTGTAAAACACGTCAAATGAAAAAAAATCCATTTTAGGATATGCATATAGGTTTGCAATGCAATAATCCAATTTCAAGATTGCGCTCAACGGCCTTCTGGCTAAAGTGAAATGTTGATGCTAAAGTCAGAATGTAGTCCTCATCTAGAAGAAAGAACTTAGTTTGAGTTTATGATTTATGAATCACTGTGAAGAACAAGCTCAACCCTCGGAATGTGACAAATCCGCTTTTCCCGGTCAAACGACGATGTTCGACTGCCAGCTGCAGACTCGTCTCCAATCTGGACTGGTCTTCCGGCAGTCGGCGAGGGACTCATCCGCCGACTGCCACCCAAACGCCACATTGAAAGGAGCGCTTCGGCAGCAACCCAACATTCAGAAGTCGACGTCTTTTGAGGGCCCGTTCTGTGAAGTGCGGTGGTTGATTGTGAAACGCGTTTCCACTCAACCACATTCGTTCATCCTTCCAGGAAGTTTCAGCCGATGACCATGTGTATCGTAGCTGCCGCTCTCCTCGTGTGACCAGCACCCGACCAATGTTGTCCAGGAAGAAAAGGTTTGCTAGCGTACGTTTTTGGAAAGATGAGGACATCCGGCCATTCGTGTACTCAAAGGTTGCCTGCCAGTTCTGAGGACGTTGAGTAGCGTTAGGTACGAGGTTGAATCGAAGCAAATATTGCACAACGTTAAAACAGATGTTGCATTTCGAAACTCACTCATCTACGCGGAAGATGTTCTTTGTCCCCAATTCAGAGACCACCAAAATCATCCGCGAAGCTGGTGTGTTTCTCATTTGGATTGGGCATAAAAACTCACCCAAATAAGCCCATACTTACCTGGACATGGTCGATGGGTGATGAGGAAAGCACATTCCTTAGCACAGGTTCTTCGGGCTCATGACCCTAACAGGAAATCACCAGTCTTCGTTGATGATAAAATGAACCACACGAGCGAATGGCAAAACGTGAGCATACACGCGCGGTGAGGAACTAAACATCATAGACCTATCCAGGTCCGTTCTTGTACGTTCATATATTCATTTAAGAAGAAAATAATACCTCTTTAGAAAGAAACATTATGCAGTAAACATTTCGTAAGTGGGCATTCTCAAGGTCTTCATTCTCAAAGATTTTGTTGTTTATAAAATTTTCACGGGAAAAATAAAAATAATTTCCTTCTAAATCATAGAAATCAACGAGGATATTACAGAATTTCTGACATGAACATCGAGGATTGATTTGAAGATACTTCAATTATCTTCAAATATACTATTTTCACCTCAAACAACGGTTTCATTCCATTATCAAGAAATTCATGCACCACAAAAATTCTCTCTCCCAATCCCAAAGTTGAGGAAATTGAAGATAACTTGAAAATATGATGAACAAGAAATTTCACAATAAAAAATAAACTGTTTTTTGGTAGTTTTTTGGACCGAAATATTGGATAACCACCATGTATAAATCCTAATCCGGCATTCTTGCACGTACTAAACATGGAACAGCATGCCCAATACGTTTTAGCTTTAAGTATGCCATGTCCACAAGTTAAAAAATGAACAACGTATAAGAAAAGCGCAAAATGCTATGTCGTTGCAGCATGAGATGTAGCATCATAACTTTGACATCATGCTTCTTGAAAATTACAAAACCCTCTTTTGAGGTGTTTGTGATTGTTTAATGGAGGGTTTTGCGTGGGGTTTACATCAAAGGTCCCAAAAAACCTTTTTGTTGAAAAGGAATCTACTGGGCCCCGCTACGACGGGGCCCAACGGATGTCCACAAAAAAACCCCTTTAATTCGAATGTAATCAAGGTTTGGGCTTGAAAGTGTGTCTTTTGAAACTGAGGGTGGTTTGTGTTGTGAAAATGAGTCAAAATATTTAAATGGGCGTTTTTGCTTGATATCAATGGAGCAATGACCCTTTCATGTTTTTTCCCTTACACGCTAACCTCCTATTAGAATGCAAGGCTTAATTTTTTTCTAGGTCTCCGCCCGTGCAAAACATACAAAACCCTAAATCGTAATAGAGGGGTTTGCACATTGAAAGATAAAATAGAAACAAGGGTCATGGCTCCATCGCGATCTCGTAAGGGAGTGACAGTCACATGAACCTTGTAGCCATTCTTAATTAGCAAAGCATGTCGCACATCAAGCATGGTGAGTGAGGGTGGATAACTCGTTCTTTTCTTAAGACTTGGATGTACCATGTCAAAATGTAGACTCATGGGTATGCTAGTGCGCATGGTGCGGGTATCCAAGCTAATTCACCCTAAATGTCTAGATATAATAACATCCATAATCATAGCCAATTCAAAGGGAATCATGTAATACATTCCCATAAGTTATTGAATGAAGTGTTATCTTCACATCTACATTTAAACATTCATATAGTTCATCTTTTTTATGAAATTTTTTGACTTTTTCACTTGAAGGGAAATTGATTCCTTAATGCAATGTTTGTGCCTCGCCTCTCTGTGAAGTGATGAGTTCATATTACATATTTGTAGTTAGTATTTTGAACTTTAGATTCTCATGCATGTTTCTTACCTTGAACTACATCACATACAACTAAGGATTCGTCCGTATTGTTTTTTTAATGCTCATACCCGTGATCCTATTTGATGGAGATCTTGGGTTTTTACAATTCAAGCTCTTACATCTATATCTATAGTTATATCCATCTAAATTGTCAAATTTAGAGTATTTTTTATGTTTGTAGCAGCTTGTATCCATATCAAATTCCACATTCAATATCCACATCCATTTCCAAACCCATAAACGTTTCCAAAACCATATCCATATCCATATCCATATCCATATCCAAATCCATATCTATATCCATATCAATTTTCTATATCCATATCCATATCCTTACGCATATCCATATCCATATCTATATCCATATCCATATCCACGTCCAAATCCATATCCATATCCATATCCATACCCATATCCATATCCATATCCATATCCATCTCCATATCCATATCCATATCCATATCCATATCCATATCCATATCCACATCCATATGCAAATCCATGTCCATATCCATATCCAAATCCAAATCCATGTCCATATCCATATCCATATCCATATCCACATCCATATCCATATCCATATCCATGTCCATATCCATGTCTATGATCATATCCATATCCACATCCATATCCACATCCACATCCATATCCAAATCATATCCTTATCCACATGCATATTCATCTAGAAAAATATCCATATATACATCCACTTCCAGATCCATATCCACATCCACATCCACATCCATATCCATATCCATATCCATATCATATCCATATCCATATCCATATCCATATCCATATCCATATCCATATCCATATCCATATCTATATCCATATCCATATCCATATCCATGTCAGCTTGTATGTATTTTCTATTATTCTATCCTTATAAACACATATATCTTTAATTGTTATCTGAATCTCCGTGTATACATATGTCAATATCGTTGTGTGTGATAGCTTCATCTCTTTATTTCTCCATTTGTATGTTTTAAATTGTACTCATTTCCACATGTCACTTTTTTAACACCTACATCTAGCCTTATTAGTTTCGTTATATACGAGTTAAAAAAGAGACTGAAAAAGAAGAACCAAACATGAAAAAAAATTAGAAAGATAGACTAAAAATCAAATGATTGGATCACAAGGTAAGAAAAGAAACTGATTAAAAAATAGGTTGGAAGAAAGTTGAACAAAATGAAAATGAAAGAAACAATCATCGAGATAAAAAATAAATGCATGGACAAGTAGATAGATAAATAGATAGATAGAAACATAAATAGATAAGTAGAATAATTACTGGATAGATCAATACAATGAAATGAACTGTGAGTTACATAAGTGAAGTAGAAAATACAGGGTTGTCCACAAACAGATTTTTAAAGGGATAAAGAGATGGATAGATAAACAGAAATATAGATACAAACATACATCAATCTCATTCAATGAAACATTAATTCCACATATGATACAAAAACATTTCGAGTCCTCCACATCGGTGGAATCAGCATAATAGAAGCCACCATAATTCAAACCCATAATGCATAGTTAGAAACATGGACATATACTCTACATCTCCAAAGGCGACAAGCTCATCCTGCCAATCTAATCTTGCTCTTTTTTCCCTTACATGAGTTAGTAAAACGACAAAAAACCAAAAATGACCTTACAAGAATAGAAAGAAAGACTAAAATTTAAATGATTGTATTAGAAAATGAAAAGGCAAATAGATTGACAAATATGTTTGAAGAGAGTTGAACAAAATGAACGTAAAAGAAACTGTCACAAAGATTGAAAAAAGATGAATATACAAGCAGATAGATGAATACCTAGATAGAAACACACATAGGTACAAAGAATAGTTATTGGACAAATGAAGATCATTAAATGAGCTGTGAGCTACATACTTGGAGTAGAAAGTACAAGGTTCTTGATAAGTAAAATGTCAAATGAAGAAAACGATGGATAGATAAAAAGATAGATTAATACAAAGATGTAAAGATAGATCTGTCTCATTCAATGAAAGATTACTTCTACATACAACACAACAAGTTCGGAGTCCACGTTGGTGGAATCAACAGAACAAAAGGCTCCAAAATTCAAGCCAATAATGCATAGTCAGAATCATGGACATGAACTCTACATCTCCAAAGGCGACAAGATCATCCTGCCAATCTACTCCCACTGAACAAAGCACACATCCGTCATAGATGGTCCCTTGTCCCCGAGCATTCTCCATGCCCTAGCATTGCCATTATTTAAACTTCCTCTCATTTGCCCTCACCACATCATCCATCCACTCTTGGCTCCTCCACGAATTCCCTCCACAGACTCGGCCGCTTTGGTTTTTCAACTGCCACGGCTCGGTGATGTCCCTGCCCTTGCTAGCTATGCTCGCGGCTTGTGTTGGCATATCTCCCTCCTCTGTGTTCAATGAATGTTCTTTTTGCTGAGTGTGTCCCCTAGTTACGTCCACCCTTGGCGAGTGAAACTCCGTGTTCTCTTCACCCTATCCCTCCTGATGGGTCTCTTTGCCTTTCTCTCTTCCTCCCCCTCCTCTTCCTTGCACGAAGTCTCTCCTTGAGCCCCCTCCCATCTCCATCCATCGTCTCCATCCTCATCATTGCCCCCTACACTTGATTCGCTTTCTTCTACTACACTCCCTCTACTTTCTTTGCTCCCCTCAGGGACATGGTCTCTTGTGACGAGGGCATCTTTTCTTGAGTCCCCTCCTATCTTCTCCCCCTCCCCACCCTCGCAGCTCTCGGCCAAGTGCGGTGCATCTCCCCCTTTTCCTCTCCCCCTGGGTCCCACTACGAGTCACCTATCTGTTCCACTCTCATCGTCAGGTCCTTTTTTTGTACCCCCTCGGCCATCTCCACTTCATCTTGCTATGCTATGCCTTGTCCCTCCAAATGCACCACTCTTTCCTGCAAACCTTGACTCATGTGGTTACTCCTCTTTTCTAGTGCCCACTACACTGTCAAGGCCCCTCGCAAGTTCCCAAAGTCCTCTCTGATGTTGATTGAGCACTCCTAGTGTCACTCCGCAGAAATTCTCACATCCCCTCACGGTTTCCCGTCACGCTCACTTGTCTTCTTGCCAGTCGTGCTTTTGCCCCCTTTTTTAGGTGACAATTACTACCTACACCTTGTGTGTAACCTCGTATAACTGTTGCACGAGTGATTCTCACGTTGCCTACGCCACCTGGACCCACTACAGCTCCTATCAAAGGGCATCTTCCTGGCCCTGAATGATGATGAAGTGGCTGCCCATCACCTCATAACAGTAGATGAAGAAACCTTGGATCCTGTCTCTTGTGTCCTCTTGCATCGTCACGCAAGCCGACACTACCACCTACCATACCATTTGCGCCATCTCCATCCACCCTCATTGGTCGCGGCGAACCTCCTGTTAGGTCAGGATTTTCGGGTTCCTTTCGTCTACTACCCTTTGGCTCATATCAACCCTTGCTTCTTTCTTCCGGTCCTGGTTCATCTCCTTCCGGCCCCTCTCGATTCTATTTTGCTTCTCCTGGTCAACCTTTGCCTTTATCTCTTTCTTTTCGCTCACCTTCTCACCTTTCCCCTTTTCCTTTTTGCTCCCGATTGGTTGCCGTCCATCCTTTGTCCTACCATGTATGACATGATCCTATCGCTCCGTAATCTAATCATGTGCCTTGCCGGCCTGAATTGCCCACGTTTCTTGCATGTTCTCTTTTCTCCTTATTGCACCCTCCCCATCATCCGTCCTCCTTGCCTTGTCTCCCCTATGTTACCTTTTCTCGTTCTGCCTCAATGCTCTTTGTGGGATCTCATGGTCCCTCTCCACTATCCTGTTGTGGCCTTAGCCTCTCATTTGCAGTTTTTGGTGACGCCTATTGTCGCACCTTGTTGACCGCCGTCGTCTCGCTTGTTCGTTCGAAGCTGCTTGGATCTCACCTTGTTTCTTTTGCCAGCTCCGTGGTCCTTTCATCGTAGACTTCCATCTACTATGGGCTGGCCATGGTGGTAGCTTGGGTTCTTTTCCCCCTTGAACACAATGGTGGTGTCTTCCGTTGACGGGGTTGTGGGTGTTTCAAAGGTGGGGTTTCCATCTATGGCGTTGTTCATGAGGTAGGATCCGGGGGGGTTCCCTAAAATGGGTTGATCTTCTCCAGTTTTTCGCCTAGTTTACTTGGTGTACATATCAAGGCTCATGGTGTTGTTTTTCCTAAAGAATGATGTTTTGATATTAGTGGATACCCCGGGTATTCCAAAGATATCCCCTCAGGGTACTTAAGGAACCCCCCTGAGTGGGTGGTTCGGAAAAAATCTTGGCCCCCACTCGCAATGAGGGGGACTCCTCTTACAACAAGCACGGGGCCTCCCTCGCTTTGATCACCAAAGATGATGATTGACGGCTCCAAGGGGTTGCCTCCCGGGCTATCGATGCACTCGATCACCCCTCCCAAGGCTCTCCCCATCCCCTGGCGTCTACCGTTTGGTGGCCGGCGGTTGAGCCTCACTCTCGTCGGTCGCCCTTTGTGTGCACCCCTGATGACCATCTCACATCCCTCCCCCTCGATCGAGGAATTGGGACTAGGAGCAGAGGAAGAGGGGGTGGATGCGGAGCCCCCCCGCTACTACCTACTACGTGACGCCTTCCGACCGGCATGTGGAGGGCGACAACTCATCGTTGGTGGCATCCAACCCTCCCATGAGGCTCGTAGCCTTCCCTTTCTCCCCTTTGCTCCTCACTCCTGCCATGTGGCAAGGTGGGAGTTGGCTTGTTTGAAAGCTGTTGCCGAGGGCTATCCAACGGGCTGACTCTCTTATGGAATGGTGCACCATGGAGGAAGAGCGGGCCTAGCGGAAATGCTGATGTCAGTATTCCACCGGGCTATTTTGTTACTCGCTCCCTTGTGTGCTAGGTGGTGGAGCTAGAGGGAGTCCAGTGTGGAGCCATCTCCAAAGGCTACTTGCCATTACCCTGCGTGCCTGAAACGATATCCTATGCTGTCCGAGACATTTGGTTGATGTGGACAAGTCCATTACGTGGCGTGTGCAGTCGTTGAGGCATGCCATGTGGCAAAACCAGGCTTGCCGGGACTGTGGAGGCCTACGGATGTGTCAATCCAGATCTGACGTGGGCCTGGAACCTAAGTTGTCTTGGACCACCCCCTTTGCAAGCTCGTTTGAGAGCCCCTTGCAATGCCGCCTCTTGTGACTTTGTTTTTTTATCAATAGATAGATAGATAGATAGATAGATAGATAGATAGATAGATAGATAGATAGATAGATAGATAGCTAGATAGATAGATAGACAGACAGACAGACAGATAGATAGATAGATAGATAGATAGATAGATAGATAGATAGATAGATAGATAGATAGATAGATAGATAGATAGATAGATAGATAGATAGATAGGTAGATGGATAGATGGATGGATAGACAGACAGACAGAAAGATAGATAGATAGATAGATAGATAGATAGAAAGATAGAAAGATAGATAGATAGACAGATAGATAGATAGATAGATAGATAGATAGATAGATAGATAGATAGATAGATAGATAGATAGATAGATAGATAGATAGATAGATAGATAGATAGATAGATGGATAGATAGATAGATAGATAGATAGATAGA
>SZWC01001111.1:267180-316396 GCA_023375785.1 Penium margaritaceum
GTACGTGATCGCAGACATCGGACACTGCTGCTGCATCAGGCCCGATATGCACGAGTCGTGGGGGAGCGCTTTAGCGATCTCCTTGGTGCAGTGCCCACTGCTTCCACACCCATCACACCTGATGGGCAGGATGCCCTGAAGGTGGATGACCCTACACAGCTGGGGGAGACAGTGGACGTGACCTTGTACCTCCGTCTGATCGGATCTCTGATGTACCTGGCCACGACCACGCGTCCCGACATCGCGTTCGCCGTCAACCTCCTCGCTCAGTTCTCGCAGGCTCCACGTGCGAGAGCTCTTCACGCGGCTGTGCGAGTGGTACGGTACGTGGTTTCCACGCCGTATCTCGGACTCTGCTTTCGTCGGCAGTGTTCGGTGGTCCTTGACGGCTACACTGACAGCGACTGGGCTTGGAGTCCCGACGGGCGCAGTCGCACCGGCTACGTGTTCCTGCTCGGTGGTACCGCTTTGTCATGGCGAAGCGGGAAGCAGGGCTGCATCGCACGTAGCTCGTCGGAGGCAGAGTATGTGGCTTTGGGGGCAGGGGCTGCTGAGGCAGTCTGGCTGCAGCGCTTGTTTCTTGAGCTTGGGCAGTCCGTACCCGCCATTGTGCTGCGTTGCGACAACCAGAGTGCTCTCGCCATTGCGGAGAACTCTGGTGTGTTTCATGCTCGCACAAAGCACATTGCGGTTGAGCATCACTTCGTTCGTGATCTGGTGGAGCGACGCGTGATCTCCATCATGTGGGTTGGCACTGACTTGCAGCGAGCTGATTTCTTGACGAAGGCACTTGCACGCGGAAAGTTCCTGGTGGCCATTCGTTTTGTTGGGCTTCGCCCCGTGCGTGATAGTGGTTGAGTGTGGGATGTACGTTGCCGTCTCATCTGTCTGTGTCACTCACTATGTGATTGTACCAGTGCTGCACGCGTATGGACATGCGTACCATCGGGTCATAGGGGAGTGTTGTGCTTTGTGCCGTCTTGTACAGTTTACTGTGACCACTCGGCCGTGTCCATACTCGTGCAGATCCCTGAGGCAGGCGGACCTGGTGACACCGGCGTGACGACAGGCGGCGGACTACCCGTCTGGAGCTGACCGACCACTGTTCCAGAGCCCCAGATGTCACCGGGACTCCTTGCTGTGCTTTCTACGTCCTACAGGCGCCTTTCGGCGGACTGGGCATGAGGCCCATTTGCATGTTTTTTCATTATATACTCGCTGTCAGTCGATGGATGCATGCATGTGACCAGTCGTTGCGTGCGTCTTTTGATTCTGCACGTCTAGGTTTAGACGGCGTAGGATTCTGACATGTGTGCGCAGAGTTATGGCCAAAACAGTGGTTTTGGGCCGGTTTTAGGACAGCTCTTGGACTGCCGCGTGCGACACCCGCCGTGCGCCGCGGCAGGTATTTATGCCCTGGTCCTGTCATTTGTCATCTCTCTCTGCATTTACTAAGCTATTGAAGCTTATGAGACTTTGCGCGTCTCCCTAGCCTGATCCTTGCTGTTTCTTGCACCTGCCTGCTTGCTAGTGCGTCAGCTGACTGGACAGTGTCGCCACGTCAGCAGCAGCAAGGCTAGGAAGCTTCCTAGCAGTTTCTCAACCTTGAATCCCGCCACTCACAACACGACTCCGCACACGTCACTCGACAATGGGCCCAACGACCCCACCTATGCTTACTCATAACTCAAAACATGTATGCACATGTTCGATCATTTCGACACTTTTCATCGAAGTGCGCTCACCGCTTATTAGAAATTGCTCAATTGTCCCAGATTACAAATCGTCTTCTGCCTTGCACCTTCTACCTGTTCAACATCCATGCTTTGTTCGGCATAACACTTGGTATCAGGGCGCAGCGGTGCTGGAGAGGCATACAACTACTTCACTGATTTAGAGGACTACCTCCCTATAGCCGTCAGGGCAGCTCGCACATGAAGATTTCGCAAACTTCACGACTTCGACGTTAGGGGAGCGAGCGCAACCGACAACCAGCAGCGGTTCTTCGGCGATAACTTCGGCAATGGAGGAGAAGAACATGCACATGCACGCGAACCCTGAAGCGTCTGCAAATGCTGGCCTGGCAGGCTATGCGGCAATTGGACCAACCCATACAGCTTCGACAACCAATCCGGTCGCGGACCCAACCGCAGTAAACCAGCCGCCCCTACCAACAGTCTTGAAAATGATAGCACGGACGACAGATGGCAGTGGACAACAAGCGCGGATTGACAAGGAACTTGCGAATGGAATCTCTGAGCTCGAGGGGATCAACAGCCATCTGCTCCAAAAGCTTAATGTTCGAATGGAGGCTCTTTGCAACGCAAGCGCACAAGAAGCGTTGCTCGTCGAGACAAATTCTGAACTCTCAAGCGGACCCAAAAATTTTCTGGCTCCACCAGTTATGTTTGATCCTGCAAAATTTGTCTGGCCCCTCTAGCGGCGTCAAGTCTCACCGCCAGTCATCTGCACGCTAATGTACACAAGCCGGGAGGACACAATAGACTACAATGAGAGACGCGAAAAAAACCAACACTCCTCCATGACTCACAAGCGTAGTGTACATGGGCAGGCAGCATCACATGCGACGGACAAACTCCCCCAGGGCACATGGATGCAGAAGCGAGGACAAAGGGTGCAACTCACGGACGCACGCTGACTAAACTCACAGCCTTCTTGAACGAGTCGCGCTTCAGTGCCTTGGTCAAGAAATCAGCCAACTATCGTGATGTCTGAACCCACACAATGCTGATGCTACCTTCATGCAACAACGAACGCACATAGTGATACTCAACATTGATGTGCTTTGTGCGTGTATGATGCACGCCGTCATTGTCGACGATGGCCATGGCACTCTCATTGTCATAATGCAACGTGATGGACGCGACGGGCTGACGCAGCTCGGACAACAGACGACGCAGCCACACGCTCTCACATGCGCCTCGACCAAGGCTATGTACTCAGCCTCAGCAGTGTTGCGTGTAATGCACCTCTGCTTGCCACTACACTAGGACACCGTTGTGCCGCCAACCAGAAAGATCCAGCTTGTGCAGCTTTTACTGTCAGGACTGCCGGCCCAGTCACTGTTGGTGTAGCCCACTGCACAACAGATGGCTGTCGGCGGAACATGAGACCACGCCGTTGAGCCGAGACAACATAGCGCAATACTCGAATCGTGGCCTAAAAGTCGAGGTGATGCGATTCCTGAGAGAACTGAGCTAGGAGGTTGACGGCGAATGCGATGTCTGGATGCGTTGTCGTCGCTAGGAACATCAGTGACCCGATGACGCGCAAATATTCGGTCACGTCTACTGGCTCTCCCACCACAAATGGATCGGAGCTTTTGAGAATTGCCTGACCATCCGGCGACATGGGTGAGGATGCTCTCGGCATGAGGGACAAGTCCTCAGAGAAGTGTCCGAACAAGGTGCTGACGTAGCCAGCCTGATGGACATGTAGTATGCCCGCGGAGCGATAATGCACAAGCTCCATGCCTAGAAAGACTCGCGCTGGCCCTAGGTCTTTCATCTCGTAGGCGGCGTGTATCAGGTCCTTGACCCGCTGGATGGCATCCCCATCTGGTGGTGCAATGAGCAAGTCATCGACAAAGAAAAAGACGGGGACAAGCGTCTGACCTTGCGGGGTAATGAACAGCGCGGGATCGGCAAAGCTACGAAGGAGGCCACCTCTCAAAAGCCTACGACTGTTCTCCTGGTTTGAGCAGCGCGGTGACTGCTTCAAGCCATAAAGGGCTTTCTGCAGCTTCCAGACCTTGCCAGAGCCGTTGTCGAAGCCTAAGGGCTGCACCATGTAGAGCTCCTCCCCCTCGAGTGAGCCACGGAGGAAGGCGTTGCTCACATCCATCTGATGCAGTTCCCACCCATGCTATGCAACAAGGCTGAACAACGGCTGGTGAAGAACCGATCGACCGGTGGAAAGATCTGGTCATAGTCGATCCCAGGTATCTGAGCAAACCCCTTGGCCGTGCGACGGGCTTTGTACTTGTCCACAGACCCGTCTGGCTTCCATTTCCGCCGAAGAACCCACTTGGCACCGATGGCCTTGCGGCCTGGGGGAAAGTTGACGAGCTCTTAGACGTGATGTTGCCAGATGGAAGCTAGCTCGTCAGCGCACGCTGCTTCCTAGTGTGCAGCCTCGGGAGACACCTGAGCCTTGCGTAGGGTGGCTGGGTCCTTTGGCCGCTCAATGCGGCAGATAGTGAGGGCATGCGCATTCTGTGCCCCTAGTGGCAGCTGCGTGAGTGCGGCCGTAACGGTATACCGGTGTTCCTGATGGAGCAGGGCGTACCCCAGAGCCAACCCTGGATGTAGGTCTGCAATGACTGACATTGTGGCCAAACCAAGTGCCTTGGTACCGGGGTCCCCACTCACAACCGTGGGAGTGGAGCCACGACTCCGAGGCAGTGGATCAGCATGTCCCCCAGGGGGACGTGGGGTGAGAGGACATGCAAAGGTGTCCTGAGTGCTAACTGTCGGGACCTTGGGTCAGATGCTCCCGCTTGGACCGCATGTGTAGCAAGCCGACACGGATGGGGGAGCCTGCTCTGAGGGGCCGACAGACGCAGATGGGGTGACTAGCCCGGAGGGGCCGGTAGACACGGATGGGGCAGCCGGCCCTGAGGGGCTGGCGGACACGGACGGGGCAACCGACCCTGAGGGGCTGGCGGACACGGACGGGGCAGCAGGCCCTGAGGAGCTGGCGGACACGGACGTGGTAGCCGGCCCTGAGGGGCTGGTGGACACGGACGGGGCAGCTGGCACAGAGGGGCTAGCGGACACGGGCGGGGCAGTCGACCCTGAGGGGCTGGCGGATACAGACGGGGTAGCCTGCCCCGAGGGGCTAATGTCCAGCGACGTGGAAGCCGGCCCTGAGGGAATGGTAGCCACAAACAGGGAAGCCGGCCCTGAGGGGCTGGCGGCCACTGCCGGGGAAGCCGGCCCTAAGGGGCTGGCGGACACGGACGGGGCGGCTGTCGAAAGTGGGTCTATGGACGCAAGCGATGGACCACTTGGATGCGGGAAGATGGAGGACGGACTCACCACTCCCCCACGCAACGGGAGGAACATTGACGCGCCGGAGAGAACAAGGTCGTGGGGAAATAGGTCCTCAAAGAAGAGGACATCTCCGGACTCAACCATGCAACGGCGAGCGGGATCCTAAAATCGCTAGGCTTTCGACTGACATGACACGTTGAGGAAGGTGCACGGGTGACCGTGAGGGTCGGGCTTGCCACCCTGGTGCGGGGCAGGCAACCAGACGATGGCGACGCAACCCCAGACACGGGCTAGACGTAAGTTGGCGCGTTCTCCACACCAATGCTGGTATGGGGTGGACTGACGAGGAATGGGTCAATGGGGAATTTGGTTCCAGACCCATGTCATGTAGGTCATGGCTTCGAAGTAGAGGTTGTCAGAGGCGCTAGATTCGACCCGCATGGTACGGACGGCGTCAGCCATGGTGCAGTTCCACCGCTCAAAGACCCCGTTCTGGGTGGGCGTTTACGCCACCGACGTCTCATGATGGACACCACGGGAGGCAAGGAAAAGAGTGGTCTCCCCCATAAACTCGCCCCCGCAGTCTGAGCGGAAGCGGCAGAGGGAGCGACCACACTCGTGCTCAGCGCGGACAAGCCAATCCCAAATGGTGGACACGATGTCGCTTTTCTACCGTAGGCAGAATACCCAGCGATAGCAAGATTAGTCATCCGTAGGGGTCAGAACGTAACGACCGTGCTCGATGACAGACGCTGTCGAGAGAGGACCCATGACGTCAGAGTGGATGAGGTCGAGCGGGGCGGATGCTTGAGAGGTAGAGAGGGGGAAGGTGGAGCGGTGCATCTTGCCCTGAGCGCAATCAATGCACTCAGTGGGGCACGGCAGAGGAAAGGAGGCTGAGTCAAGACCCGTGGCTGGTTATTTGCAAAGCATGCTGTCAATAGTGGCAGAGTGGACGTGACATAGGCGGCGATGAAGAAGACGCGTGTGCTATGGAGACAATGTGCTGGTGACGAACACGTGGCCAGTGTTAGTCGACGAAGAGGAGAGAGTGTGGAAGCAGACAGGTGCGGTACATGCCACAAGTTGCCACGGGCGGTGGCATGCAGGACAACACGACCGGACGGACGCAGCGACACAGTGCCCACGCCACGTGAATGCAAAACGTCCCTACTCATGCAATCAAGGGAGGTGACAGAGAGGAGGTTGAGCTCAACGCCAGGGACGAAGAGAACATCACTCAAGAAGACGTCACCCGCAGGACCACGGAAACCAACGACGCCGACACCACGAACGGGCAAGACCTGACCAGATCCCGTCCGAAACCGGTGACATCGGTGATGGGACCAAGCACACCAAAGGCCTCACGCAAGGCCGTCAGGTGATGCGTGTCTCCGAAGTCGATGATCCAGGTCTATGACGGATGCTGGATCGGAGAGGCCAAGTCGCTGGGAGTCACATTGTAGTGGGCGAGCGACGCTAACAAAGTGGACAGAGGTGCAAACCGTGAGTGCAAGTCATCTAGCCAGGCAACATCATCTTGAAGAGGAGCAGGAGAAGACAGGGCGGCACAGGATGGGACAGGCGGAAATACAGGCCATGTGCGTAACAATGACTCTGTCATGCAGGGCGGGGAGGAACTGGCAATGACGCAACTCGCACTTCCCTGGGGAGGAGGGCGAGGAAGTCTGAGCTGGAAGGCGATGAACTGCTCTAGCAGGTGCTCACGAGCGGAGGGGTCGACGGAGTATACCGATAGATGTGACGGTGCCAGAGTCGGGGAAGGGAGAGGAGGAAGCCAGTGACGGGGCAGCGGGTGTGGACAGCTATGAAGGATGCTTAGGTGGGGCCGTCACGAGTGGCGTTGATGTGAGTGGAACAACGGCGGCTACGGTGCTGGTGGCAAGGCGGTGCTTGCAATGGCGACGCATGGTGGCGATGATACGAGCCTCGTCAGTTGGATGCGGACATGTGCACCATCCGTGTCCAGACTGGCCACAGTTATTGCAAATGAGGCTGGCGCTGCCAGATCTGCTTGTCTACTGCTAAGTGCCCTTGCACTTCTTGCCCTTCTTCTTCTTCTTCTTGGTAGAGGAGGAGGCGCCGGAGGATGTTGCTGCTGCTGGGGCGGCGATTGTCACTGACGCGACGGCAGGAGCGGCGACGGCAAGAGCGCCGACGACATGGCTGGCGAGGAACTCTGTGCGATGGATGTGTGACTCTTGACAAGCTTCCTCGATGTGGAGGAAGAGCTTGTACGCCCAGGGCATGAGAGTACCCTGGACGGCCATGGCCTCGAGAACATCCTGGGACTAGTGGACAAAGACGTCGGAGAAGGAGGTCATGGTACCGCGCTTGATGGTGAGGAGCGTAGAGAGGGGAGGTAGCACGGCGTCTCTAAGGCGAAGGAGTAGGTCCTCTGCACGCTCCCAGTAGGAGGTGACCATCTTGGTCTCCCCCATGTGAAGGGAGTTGAAATCTCGGAGCAGACGGCAAGTCAGCATTGCAGGACAGGCGATGAGGATGAGTGAGTACGTGTCAGGCCGTTGCTGGGTCAGGGAGAGCTCCGGTGGTGAGGTCGCCGAGGAAGGGCTCAAGGGCGAGGCGTGAGGCTGGAGGGGCGATGGGGACGAGAGCACGCACGGTGCGACTGTCATCGTAGACCTGGTCGGCCTAGGTGGAGTCAAAGGGCAGAACGTAGTAGGGCCATAAGTTCTCACCCTGTGCCCATATCCAAAAGCTGAGTTTCCAGCTCCGGAACTGGTCGCCAGCTTGAAACGGTGGCGGTGGGGTTTCAAAGTCCTTTGGCCTACGGTCGGCACCCAAAGTGGGGCCTAGGAGTAATGTCACCGTCTGGTGTTGGCGTGGGGTGTGTTGCTGCGCCAGGTACTGTGTGGCAAAGGATAGGGTCGGGCTTGCATATCCTGGCGGAGCAAATGATGCTTGCTGACGTTGGTGTGGCTTCTTTGGGGGAGGCCGCTGCTGTAGTGGTGGCGGCTTCTGCTGCTGCTGCTGCTACGACTTAAGCGGCAATGGGAGTAGCGGCAGTTGTAGTGCCGTGAGCTGCTGTACTAGAGTTGTGAGCTGTTGTTGAAGAGCGGCGTCCGGATCTGTCAAGGCAAAAGGACTGACGACAGATTGTCCAGGGTGACGCTGCTGCTGTCTCTCCTGCTGGTGCTCCTGCTGGTGCTCCTGCTATTGATGCTGTTGCTACTGTTGCTACAGATGCGATTGTTGTTGCTGCTGCTATAGCTACTACAGCTGCTGTTATAGCTGATGCAGCTGTTATAAGAAAAGGAGACGAGGTTCCCCCCCATGAAAGGAGGACCCCTCCTTGCTAGGACTAGTGGGCATGTTTAAGGCGCCTTCCCCTTTTTTTGGTTTTTTTTGTTTTTTTTCTTCAATTTGTGCTGCTGACGTCAACAGTGACGTTAACGATGTTGTCAGTATGAAAAGATTGAATTCAACCAATCTTGTTTAAAATGTGCAGGATTGCCTTTTTTTGGTTGATGACGTCAGTAGTGACGTCAGTGGTGATGTCCGCTGAACGGCTGTTGATGTCAGCAGCGCCTGTTGCTAAGGCCGCTACTGTTGCAACTACTGCTATTGCTACTACAGATGCGGCTGCTGCTATTGAAGCAACAGCTGTTGCTACTACTGCTGCTGCTGCTGTTGGTGTAGTAGCAGCAGCAGCAGCTGCTGCTGCTACTGCTACAACTATTGCTATTGGTATAGCTGCTGCAACTACTATTGTTGTTGCTGCTACTACGAGCTACTCCGGCTACAGCGAAAGCAGCTGTTGACGGGGTGGGGGAATTTTTGTGGTGTGTGTTTTTTTTTCTTCTGCTCAGCGAGCTCTTTGCTCATTGTGGGCATCGGGTAGCGAGCACCGGGCTCACAGCCAATAGCCCGCTGCTCATAGCGAGGAGCAAGCTTGCTACCTGTAGCTCGCTCCTCGCGATGAGCTGCGGGCAGCGGGCAATAGCAGCTTGTTGTTTGCTGCTACTGCAGCCAGCTGCTGCTATTGCTCTTGCTGGCCGCCACTGTTACTTGCCGCTATAGGTTGCTGCTCCTACAAGCTGTTGTTGCTGCTGCGAGTTACTGTTGCTGACTGCTGCTGTTGCTATTGTTGACAACTGCTGCGAGCTGCTACCGCTACAAGCTGCTGCTGCTGCTGTTGCGAGCTGCTGCTGTTGGCAGCTACTACTATTGCACGCAGCTGCGGCTTGCTGCTGTTGCCACTACTCGCTGCAGCTGCCTGCCGCTGCTGCTCCTACTTGCTAGTGCCAGTCACTACACGTGGGTGACGTGCATCATCGTTCATTGATGTCAAACATGGCCTGCCGCTCACCTCCTCGCGTCAAGCGTGGGAGTCACTGCTGCCGGAATAATCTGGCAGCATTTCCCGAGGCCCAACGGCCATGGGAAAACATCTGACGCCGCCACCAGGCGGGTCAATGCTGCCGAAAAAAATCTGGTAGCATTTCCCCTGCACTGGCGCGTATGGGGGTCCGCCTGCATTGTCTGGCACTTGTGCGCCAGTCTTGTGCTGCTGCTGCTACGCTCTGGCTCTGATACCAAGGGAGATGACACAATCCTCGTGTTCGTTGACATGCTATAAAAAATGTCACACTTCATCCCGGCAGCCACCACTCTCACTACCAAGGGAACAACACGGCTATTTCTAAATAACATTGTGCGGCTACATGGGGTACCAGGAACCATCAAGTGCGACAGAGACGGTCGTTTCACTAGTTGTTTCTGTCATGAACTGATGGCTCAATACGACAGTAGAATACAACTTTCAACGGCATTTCATCCTCAAACCGACGGATAAACCGAGCAAACCAATAAAACGCTCGAATAGCTTCTCAAAACACTATGCAAATCTCATGGGACGGATTGGGCACAAAACTCCCGACCGCCGATATTGCATATAATTCGGCAAATTCCACCGCAATGGGTAAAACTCCATTTGAAATGGTGCGTGGAGAACTTCACGCCACACTAGCTGGACTACAAAGGCGTAGTAACATTTCTGCGGTCTACGTTCAATGCAAATACTTCACCACCACCTTAGAAGAAACATTGCAAATCCTCGCAAAGACAAACAACAATGAAACAAGCAGCTGATCGACATTGCAATGACGACGTTTTTGTCACTGGAGACAAGGTCCTTATGAAATCAGCTAGCATTGAACTTCGTGGAGCCGACTGTTCGAATCTCAAACCCCGATGGTTGGGACCGTTTGAGATCGAGCACAAGCAAACCCTCATGGTTACACGACTCAAGCTCCCACACATTATGCAAGTTCATCCGGTGTTCCCATGTTAGCAGACTCAAGCAGTACCAAGACCCCAGAGAGAACTTCCCAGGCATGGATGTCCCTCCCGTTCAAGTGGACAAAGACACACAGTATGTCATCGAGGACATCCTCGGCCATCAACGACGAGGCAAAACAACAGAATATCTTGTCAAGTGGCATGGCTATGAAGCCGCGTACAACAGCTGGGAACCATGCGACAACCTCCGAGACGTGGATAACGTCATTGATGGCTATGACCGCCATCACCAAGCCACATCGGTATGCGCGTCCAGACATCGCAGCTAAAAGGGGGAGGGGTCATTACGTACAAGACATATACGAGTCCCAAATCTTTTTCAGTGGGTGTTTTTATTACTACACAAACTGCTCATTGTGTCGCGAGACAGCGATACTCTTGACGATGGTCGAGGACAAATTTGCCAACTATTCCCATCCTCCGTGAATCTTCTCCAACCTTCTAACAACTTCGACCAATCTCACGAATCTATGACAAAAGCATCACGACCTTTCGGTTGACTTCTTGACGTACTGAGACGAATCAGGATCTCTAAACATGCATCCCACATCTTCACCGTCGATTCTCGAAGTCCCTTGATTTCTCGCCGGACCTTTTCAAATCCGACCATTTACGACGCGACTCCGCACGCGTCGCTCGACAATGGACCCAACGACCCTGACTATGCTTCATTCGTAAGTCGACACTTGTATATGTATGTTCAATTGTTTTGGCACTTGTCATTGAAATACACTAATTATAAAGTGTTCTAGTGTCCAAAATTCCAAATCATGTTGTGCCTCACAACTTCTACTTGTTCACCATTTACGCTCTGTTCGGCATAACAGCTCGCACCTCCGCTACTTACCCTATTGTCAATCCTGCTACCGCCGCCCTCTTGCTGAGCCAAGCCAGCATGACTTCTTCTTTCGGCATCTTGTCCTTGTTCTAGGAATCACCTTCTGATTCTAAGAGGTACACTTTGATGCCTAGACTAAAAGGGAGGAGTTGTGGAGGTACTCCTCTCCAGGTTTCCCTTTGTTCATACCTACTGCTACAAAATCCACCCTTGCTAACCGTACCCTCATTATAACTACATCTTGATTGCTCATTAATAAACTTCAATTCTGATCCCGCTGCCTAGTGTATTCCTGTCCTTGTCGCTGCATACACTATGTTTCACTACTGTAATACCATCACAAGCCAAGTGACCCGAAGTGTGCTCACCATCCAATTCAATGCACTCTTGAGACAAGTGAAAAAAAAAGTTGATGCGTCTTGGGCTCACATACTCGAGCTCCTTCATGAGCTTGGCAATATTGGGTCTAGCCAACTACCCGTTGTACTCACCATGGTCAATGGGTTGATCCTAGAGCTCTTAAATCTCCTCCGTAATGTCAAGACAGATGAGTTGCAATGCCTCGTAATCCAGCCAATTCCACCAAAGTCCCAACCTCCTGTTGCCGCTTTGTGGGAATTCATCGTTGAACGTCTTGTCCCCTCGTGGGCCAATCTCGAGAACAAATGCATCCACAAGTCTTATGGAATTTAATTCCATCGGTGTTGCCTCCTCTCCCTCTTCCTCTTCACCCACATCCTCTTCCTCCTCTTCCTCTTCTTTTTCCTACTCCTCGACATCCATTACCCTTTCCTCTCAGGATATTCGATGTGGCAAGGGTTGTGGAAAGGGCAAAGAAAAATCCAAAGAACCCTATCCTCCTTTTATGTCTTGAGTAGTCATGTACTGGAATTGTGGCTCCATTGAGCATTCCGTACGTACTTGTCTTGCTCCCGCTAATGAGTTACGCCTTGTACGCACGATGCACACACAAAAGGCACATGCTGCTGACACTTTTCCTACATCCAGTTCCAGCTCCAGCACTTCATCCCGACCCTCCACCTCCTCTGCTCGGGCTTACTCTACTACCGGTGTTCCCTCCGCTCCTCCATTAAACACATGATCTAGGGACTGGCCTCTCCCATATGGGACTGTGGTCTATGTAGGACAGCCTTCTCCAACCTACATTTCTCCTCCATAGTATCCTCCTCCTCCCTTCGGCTCTTCAACCCTGGCATCGGTGAACCCCCGGCTGAGAGAGGAGAGAAGTGTTGAACCCCCAACATCTGAGAGGTGCCAGAGGTCCAAACTAGGAGAATCTAAATCAGTGTTGGTGGAGAGGATGGTTCTGGAAGGTCCTGGAGTGGAGGGTGGAGGCAGAGCTGGATCTGTGTGTATGGAACTTTCTCCTGCAATCGGTACGGCAACTGTACACTCCAATGTGTGTACATGATCATGTAGTACAACCAAATTACCCTAGAGAAGAGAGGTGTGCTGATGCATCTTGGCATGATCCTCCCTAGTCACTATGTGAAGCTCAAACTCAACATTCTTGAGCATCGCTAACACCTCACTGTAGGTGGTAGACAAGGAGTCTACCACATGGGATAGTACCTCCACCTCCATCTCTGCTCAAAATTGGGTAACTACAGGTGTCGAGTCTCCTGAAGAGGCACCTCTCAACATGTCCTGGGACTGAGACAAATGGTCAACTAGGGAACCTGGAGAAGTGTCATGCTCTGAGGGAGGAGATGTGCATGGCTCAGAGAGAGAGAGATAGAGAGAGAGAGAGAGAGAGAGTGAGAGAGAGAGAGAGAGATGGAGAGAGAGAGAGAGATGCAATACATGCAAAGGACAAGGATAGGGATGAGCCAAAGGACACATCCAAGTTGTCCTGGTGTCATCACCACCCACAGCCTAAGGGTCCTCATCCTGTGAGGCACTTTCTAAGGGTATGATGGAGCCATCTGAGCTGCGTCCACTACAACCCTCAGTGAGTAGCTGGGCAAACATACTATGTAGTGGAAAAAAAGCCACTCCTCTCTATCCCTCAGCTCACACTCTCTAGTACTATGTTTGTAGTCACTCCTCCCCATATCCCGAGTGAAGAGGTACTCAGACATCGCTTGTGGTGTGGAGGTGTCGTCAAGCAATGCCGCGCAGACCGTAGTGAATTATGTCTCCTGGTCACTGATGAGAGAGAGGATCTTGTCCTCATCAGCATGGCATCTGAGACAAGGATGACCAGGTGTTGCCACCTCTGTCGTCACTATAAGAGGTGTTTTAGACTCCAAGCCCCTCCAATAATCTCAGACACCAGAGTGGTGATTCTAGCAGCTGCTATATGATCACTCTCAGATGAAGCAGTACTAGTTGTTACTTTTCCTGTAGATGCAGCTGGTGTTGTTGATGAGGTCGATGGTGGTGATACAAGTGATGCTCTCAATGCGATTGATGCTATCAATACAACTGATGCTACCGATTTAGCTGATGTTGCCAAAGTAGCTAATGCTGATGCTTTACATGAAGTCAATATATCAGATGCGTATGATGCTCCAAAAGGTGATTCTACGGAAGATGCAGGTGCTATCGCTAATGGAGAAGATGGAGCTGATACAATATCTAGAGCATATGATGATCTTGAAGGTGCCGACTCTACCCATGCATAGGATCCTGATGAGAATGTTGACCCCAGTAACAGAGCTGGTGCACCTAATGGAGACAACGTGGTTGGTATAGCCAATATAGCTGGCAAGGCTGTGGAAGATGAAAGCAATACAGAGGCACCAGATGCAACTGGTGTTGCCAGAACTAAGGGTGCATTAGATGTATGTGTCACAGATGCTACTAAAGTACTTGATGCTCACAGTGGTGTCGATATAGTTGGTGAAGGTGATGTAGAGGAAGAAGCTAACATTAGAGAGGAAGCTAATGAAACAGCTGTGGTGGAAGATGGAGCAGCTAGTGCTATTGGAGTAGTTGACATAGATGATGCGACGAGTACTGTAAGCAAAGTAGGTGCTCTAGGAGAGGCTGATGCTAATGAAACTGTGGATGTAGCAAACGACGCTGATGTCGTGACTGATAGAGAAAAGGTGGACGAAGCTGCTGGTGTAGCTCTCACAACTGATGTAATTGGTGCTATAATCAACACAGACGCTGTAGGAGAGGCTGATGCTACTGATGTTGGTAAGGATGTAGAAGCTAAAGAGGATGCTACTACTGGCCATGCAATAGGTGGGGCGGCTGGTATAGTTAGTGTAACTATGCGAGGTGATGAAGCTGGTACTGTAGGGTATGTGGAATGCGTGGATGTGTCTGATGCTATTACTACTGATAAATGTTTAGACGCTATAGAAAACGGTGTTGCTGGCGATGCAGCAGGTGTAGAAAATGAGGCAGCTTGTACAACAAGTGGAGATGTACCAGGTGATGCAGTTGGTATCATAGAGGATGCGAGAAGTGTGGACGTATTTGATGCTATTAGTATTGATAAAGATGTAGACGTTGTAGAGGACGCTATTGCTGGCAAAGCAGCAGATGTAGAAAATGGGGCAGCTCATGTAGGAAGTGCAGTTGTACCAACAGATACAGGTGGTACTATAGAGAATGTGAGAATTGTGGATATAGGCAATGTCAATGAGGCTGATGATGTCTTCGTCAATGGATCTACTCCAATAGATGCAATACTAGGTGCTCTTTCTCCATCCTCGTTGCTCACTGTTGTAGTCGATGTCAAAGTGGATGGATGAACACATCCTCGCTCAACCGGTGCAAAGATAGAAGCCGGTGGAGATGAAGACGTGCCAGAGAGGAGACTATCATGACGCGCAGGATGACGACGACGTCGTCGAATAGAAGGCTGACCCGGAGGGGTCATGACACCAATGGAACGAAAGATGGAGAGAATAGCTATAGACTAAGTTGAAAGGTCTTGTGTAGCTCGAGAAGGTCCCTCGGATGAAGATGAAGAAGATGAGGATGACGTGGAACAGAAAGAATGAACCAGATGGGAGAAGAGGTAGTCCTGCCCTACTATGTCATCTGCTGTAGAATTTGGAGCTCGGAATATTGGACCGCTAGAGAGGCAGTGTGGGGAAGGGATGATTGAGGTAGGTCTGTTTGCCATGGAGTGTGAGGGAACTCACGAGGCTAGAGCCAGGGTGGATGCCACCCACTAGGACACTGGTGACACTGGCGCCAACCGTGGTCTCCATCGCCATAGAAGTGGCAGGTAAACACACAAAGAGATGGATCCTGCCGTGGAAGAAGTTGAATAATCCTCCGAGAGACCAGGCGAGGATGGAGAATGGCGTGTTCCGGCGGTGTACAGACCGACCACCAAAGCGGCTAGAGAGAAGTATCACAAAAAGGTAGTGCTGGCAGCCACACATCAACCACAGAAGGGAGAGGACGATCCAGATGAACGTGAAGAATGCCCTATCTCGGTGGTGAGGAGGTGGACAATGGAGAAGGCTGACTAGAGGGTGGAGGTGGTCAAGGCACCAAGACGTCACGCTGATAACAAGCGCAGGCGTGGAGAACGCCGGCTCTGGTCGGAGGAGAAGTGGACCACAGAGGAAGCTGACCAGGGTTTCCACAAGAGGGTGGTGTCAGATGACGAGTCAGTGTGCTATTGACATGGCAGGGTGAAGGTAACGCTCTCTCCTAGCGCTGTAGAAGCAGACCACAGGAGTGACTACCCAGCAGCACCATGAGGAGGCGTTGCCGGTGGTAGGATCACCGTATCCAAGGACAACAGGTGATGAGAAGGAACAAAGGATGAAATGCCTCCCAACGGTGTAGAAACCGGCCACGAGAGCACATGGCCAGGGAGACCATGTAAAGGTAGTCTGGGCTGTGGCCTTAGCATGTCGGAGGATCCCAAATGACGACGGTGAAAATGTAGAATGCTATTACTAGATGGTGTCGAAACTGTCCATGGGGTAGAAGGGCCAAGTGGTGGTCTTGGCTGCTGCATGATCTTGCCTGAATGATCAATGCGTAGGTGAGAGAAGGGTATGATTGGCTATAGGAGATGTAAGGACTAGGAGTAAGAGGCCATAATTGATCGGACAAGAGAAAACTAAAGGGTTGTAATGCACGTGAGACGTGCTGGAGGTAGGAGGGGATAAAAAAGAAGAAGAAGAGGATGTTGAACACCCTCCCCTTGTTTGAAAGAGAAAGAAAAAGAGAAAAAAACAAAGAAAAGAAGTGAATGGTTTGTTCTGTAGTCAAAGATACAAAAGTACCCTCTGGGTGATGGAGTACACAGGATTTCACGATTGTCCCTTTTTGTTATTTCTTTTCTTTTTGGTGAGATGGCCGGCTCGAATTTGGCAAGTAGCGTCCAAAGAGGAAAACACCCGCATAATGGCTTGGGTGCATTCGCACCCACGCAAATGAAGTGGCAAAGAAGCACATGAAAGTGGTACTAGCGAGTTGACGCCGGTGGCTTACACGTGGTTGATGCGGTGATGTCAGCCATGGAGTTGCACTTGCGACACCAGCGAAGTTGCATAAAGAGGTGCTGCCACCTCACAATGTGGCAATTTCTATTCCTCATTGCCTTCACCAATGCTTGCTACTGCTGTGTGCTACAGATGCCGCAGTAAACGCCAATGCTTTGCTCAAAGCAAGAGCTGCTGCCACCTTGCAATAATGGAGCTGCTACTGCTTGCTACTATTACTACTACTTTCTGCCGCTACTTCCACCCCTACTGGTGCTACTGTCGCGTGCTACAATTATTGCTGGGACCGTGCCACCTATGCGAGTGACACCTAAAGCGTAATGCGGGAACAACAAAGGCTACTGCTTAGTGATGCTGTATTAAGCTACTATTGTACGATGCTATTATCAGTTGTTTTGTACATGGCTGTCACGCTACTCTTGCTGCGATGGCTACTGCTCTTCCCTACCCTCGGCTATTGCTACTTGACCACACACAGGTGCACCTTGGTTGCACACTACAGTTATGCTCCTTGTATGTAGCGGCCACACTGCTTGCACGCGAGTGCTTGCCACTGGGGCTGTCATGCTGATTCCAAGCTACTTAGCTGCTCTTGCTTGTACGCTACTTGACCAGTAGCTAGGGCACTCACAATATCCTCCTAGAAGGGGTGTGGCCGCTGGTTGTTCAGCCCCTTTTGCAACATTGGGTGCTGCTGATTCCGTCGCCCATACAGCAGTGTCAGCAGCACCCAATAGAATGTCAATGCACTCTATATCTAACGGTCACTTTGGAGCCGTCCTTGCTACTATCATGGACACGCTTTCACAAGGTTTTGTCTATGTGGCGCCACGTGGCGTAGCTCATCTGCGTTCTAGGTATTATCTGCTACGTTGTTGCTCCCACGGCGTGCTCTCATACTATGCTTAAATGAGTCTAGGGCATGCAGGCCCATGTTGGAAGAGACGTGAGCTCTGGTGGTGAGCAGGGAAAACAAAGTGCCAAGACCTGGCTCAGTCTGAAACGAATGTTTTAAGAATGAAGGATTGAGTAGAATGAGCCCTATTGAGATCTTATGTACTAGGGACTGGCGGCTAGCCCACTAGGCCCTGTCATCCCCGTCGTGCCAAAAGGCACAGACAGGGAATACACATGGCACAGAACACAGAACCATAAACTGGAGGTCTCTCGAGGCACCGGAACAATCCGCCAAGTGCCCGGGTCTCGACCGATGGGAATATATGTAATACACCCCAAACACATCCAGACTCTATGGTGACACACTAGCATCACTGACTAGCCATACAAGGCAAGTTTAGGCCTCCTGAGACGCCAGAACATGTAGCCCGACGTCCGGTTTCAACCACATGCAAACTATATGTGTATGATAAAGGATCAACAAAGTCTAGATCAATCAGTGCTAGGTGTTATGGAGTTCTGGTACAAACCATTGAGTACCTGGGTCTCAACCACAGAAGGAGTGCACAACCTGTGAGAGACAATGTGGTGAATTTCTATGGGGGTCTTCGGAACACTAGCACAAACCACTTAAGGCTCGGGTCTCGACGACCGAGAAAACTCTATCAAACATATATGGGTGAACTATGTGGCTAGAATGCACCACACGTGCCAGAGGAGTAATGTAGCCGCTGGAGAACCATCAGCACAAACTTGGAGGCTCTCACTACACAAGACTGTATGACAGCTAGACAGCTCAAGGTCCATACACCAACAGACTGGAGATGACACATGTTGAGCGTGTGCCTCTTTCGCTTCAGACACAGGTTCCTCCATATGCCGCAGCTCGTGAGTTACGTGCCTCGGCTCCAGCTCAGTCGCATGCACTTGCTCCATTCTCATGCAATCCACTTGGTCATACAAAACCTAGATTAGACTTTGACTATGCAGTGATGTACATGAGTATTTGCAACTAGACCAAAAATAGACATTCGACCTTGCATGACGTAGGCTAGAATTGCCCTTGAGGGGCAATCAACTGAGAAATCGGTCCAGGGGTGGATTTTGCCCTTGATTTGCAATAGCGATCTCGCCCGGCCGGCAGGCCTTACTGCCCGGCTGTGTGAAGTGAAGCACAAAAACTCATGTTTCTCTCCCTCCCTCTCTTGTTTCTTACACCTTGACACTTGGTATTGAAACCTAAGCCATGGCCATCACAGTGTTGGACTTCCCTCCACACTTCACCGTGTTGAATTCGTTCATCTTGCATTTTGAAGCTCTCGCGACTCTCAGCCTTTGCTATGCGATGCCTATCTGCTTCATGTCTTGTTAGTATTGAACTCAAGCTATCCAACTTCCACAATAGTCCTCTTTGCGTATCCCTACCTTCGGCTTGCTAGCTACCAATGTCTTACTTCTCCGCATAGTCCGCCCTTTTCTCATCTCCTTTGGATGTAAGCAATAACTTCTATTTGGAACACATGATAACACCAGCTCGGGGTGTTGGTTTTACTATGGATGTCCATGACTGTACATGATACATGTGATGCACATAGTGCACAAAACCATAGATGCCATGTTCTCTACTGCTTGTACAAAATATTGTCATTACATGTCAATCACTCCCCAAATCCTTTCCCAGCTTTATCAGTGCTTGTAAGGTAAACCCCAACTAGGGCTTTTAAACAGAGACCGAGAGGAGATGTCTCAATCTTGAACTCGTCATTTTCCATTCCAGTACGAGATACCTTGCCTTTGGTTCACAAAACCAAAAAATCTCGCTCTTTTATCAATTTGTGTTCTCCCTAGCCCAATCTCCTCTTGGTTGTTGGTTTGTGTGGCTTCCACCCGTCACGATCGACGCCGATTGATTACCCATATACCTCACGTTAGTGGTACATGGTGGAGGAGAGCATGACGACATGACGGGACTCCGGAGTGTACCAAGACTTCTCCAGCACCTACGACAGTACCGGCAAGACGTAGTCGATGCGTTCCGACAGCCCTATGGGCTTGTCGGGAGCTAGGAGAGTTTTCTCGGTGAATTGAGACCCGCTCACCCGATGGATCGTACTGGTGTGAAAAGGAGACCCGATGGCTGTAATAGGGCTTCTGATATTCGGAAAGCCATTTTTAATGTGTGGACGCTGATTTGGAGTGTTTCCAGCACTGCTCGATTTGGAGTGTTTCCAGTAGTGATTCGGTGGTCGAGACCTGGACACTCAGAGAGCTGTTCCGGTGCCTCGAGGAGAACACATTTGTTGTTCTCATGGTTTATACAGTGTGTTCTCCTGGCTGACTCGTCGGGGTAAGCGGGGGTGACGGGGCCCGGTGCGGCTAGCTGTCGGCATCCCTATACAAGCCCGCTAGGGGCTCGTTTGTACTTTCTCCTTGTTCTTTTATGTTATGAATTCCAGACTTAGCCAAATAGATGCCGTTTTGCAATGCACTCATACACTGAGCTCATGTTCATTTTTTGCATGGACCTGCATACCCTAATTAAACTCTAACTTTGGTCTCGCTCACGACTAACAAAATCTTGTAATCTAGACCATATCGTGGGACGAGATACATGACGAAACAAGGAAGTGAAACACATCCACCTCGCAACGGATTACATTCTGACCACAGTAAGGCTTTCTCGCAAACTACTAGACCAAGCCTTGTTAGATACTCCAACACACAAGTTCGTGTGTCAAACCACAAAAACTTGATATGGGGACATGTCATAAGGATACCATAATGTTCTCTATCGCCACCTTGTCCAACGACAGCTGGAAACCTAGACTAGAGTGACATGTTATAGCATTGCTAGAGTAGGCATGGCTTCACGCTCATTGCTTTCCACTCATGCCCCCTTCCGTGTTGGTTATGATTGTGATGACACACGCAGGTGACCTCTTGACTCTACATACGCACACACATATCATCACTGCAGGTGACTGATTCGGACTAAAAGATCTCTCTCGTACAAAACTGTGACATAACATGGAGCACACAATTGTGGCGACACCATGAAGTCCTTAGGTGGTGGCAATATCACCAAGACCAATCTTAGGGAGAGCCAAATTGTAGTGATGTTGCACACTATTACATTCTAGAATGGGGCACACCCTTTTTGCAGTGCATGTACCACGTACATTCGTGGTATGTGTGACTTCCCACACCTTTGCATGTTTTCAGCCTAGTGAGCCGGATTGCTGATCCCGCTGGACCACACGTCCGGTTCGTGTCTACGCGTGAGAAATCGCCTGGAGCACTCGCACTCCAGGGTCGGGTTCGATCCCTAGGTGGCGTCCGGATCCCACGTTGAGAGCCTCGCGTGGGTGGCCCGGTCAACCGGAACTTATCACTTCACTCGCTACTTACTCGCTCACTTGTTTGATTGTCTTTACTCTCTCTTGCACTAAATTAGCTTGTCGCACCTGATCCATGTCTTCACTCTCATGCCCGCCTACTTGCCTATCCTAGCAAGTGCGGTAGCCTACTGGTATCAAAGCAGGAGGGAACGTCCCTCCTTGCTATGCTCCTGAGACCTCATCGGGCCACTCTTAATTTGCGGGTGATCCCGTCCAAGTCCACTTAGTATGACAGCGTCACCTTTCAATGGCTGCCATCCCCTGGGCCCTCCTTTGGCTTCCTCGTGCATTTTGACCACGCAGTGTTCACATGTGCAGCCCTTGCCACTCAGCTGTAACGTGCACTAATCGTGACCCGGCGAAGCACCCGGTGCACCCACAACTCTCGTGGTGAACCGAACCTGTGCAGCCGTGGGCTCTACCTCTTCTCGGCCCCAGTGTGAGCATTGATCACGCAGTGGTCTTTGCTATCGTACTCGCTCCTCGGCAGCCGCATCCATGTCCTTCAGTCTCCTTGTACCGCACCCTCGATCCACGTTAAGGGGGGGGAGAGGGCTCGCACTGTGCTTCCACTGTGGTACCCATGGAGTCAGCAACTATTTGCTGACACCCCCCTCTCTTCTCTCTCTCTCAGCAGCGGTGTCGCACTGCCCATCTTGGAGCAGCACCATCCCTTGCTATAGCAGTACCTCGGGCATCTCCACCTTGTCTCTCCACATCCCTCTGAGTAGCTGCGATCTACCTGGCTCTGTACGCTCGTTGAGTACACCCCGGGCACCTCACTCGTTGCCTTTGGCAGCACCAGACAACCTGCCCTTCTCACCTGCTGTGATTGGATCCTCTCATGCCTGCACAGTACACAGTCCTCTCTTGTACTTGAACCGTAGTAGCTGTCTCACCACATTGGTTCAATCCCATGGTTTCAGGCTGCCTGCTTGGCAGCTGAACATTCGGCACCCTGGCTTCCCCTCCGGTGACAGAGTCCATCCCCACGTCACCCACGCCCGCGCGTGAGCATTGCCGTATCTATGACGAGATAGCATATTAGGAGAAGAGGGCGGAATAGGAAATGTGGTCAAGAGTTTGCCACAACAGTCCGGGGTACTTTCCTGGTGAGGACTACGATCTGGCAGACTATTGCGAGAGGGAGGACACACGAAACTACGTGGTCCACTATCAGTCCGCCGGCGACGACTCGCCAACGGCACAGAATTAACCGCTCACGGCACCACCACATGAACGTCGACCTCTCCAGTCACCGGTAGGCCCACTCGTTGCCCATAGGACTCGTCAGCAGCAGCGTCGTGCTGCCCATCTTCGAGCAGCACCATCCCTTGCTGCAGCAGTACCTTGGGCATCTCCACCTCGTTGGGCTGCATCTCCTGCTGGATCATTTGAGGGATGAGTTTCTATTCCATCCCTTGACATTCTGACAGCTCTACAAGCTGCTCTTATTTCCAATGTTGTTGTTGTTTCTACCTTTGCCGCCTCTGCACGTGCTGCACACACACCAGCTAGTACCGCAGCACACAGAGCCATCGACACATACACATAAGCAGTAGTTGACCACGGTCCCTTGGCAGCCGCCGCTGTCAAAAAGTTTTTGGCAGAGTCGCGTCTCTTGCATCATGCCAGTCGACGATGATGAATACGCCGTGCTGCAAGCTAAGCTGCAACGTGAGCGCACTACACTGCAAGCTGCCCTTGCCGCATAGCATACTGTCAAAGACAGACTTTGCACTGAGCAAGCAGACCAGGACACCTTTGCAGACCACATTGCGGACCTTGTCATCAACCGCCTCGAGCCCATACTACGCGGCATCCAATCTGTGACCACTGCGGCCGGCATCGCTACTACATTCTCCACCTCACCCGCTCCCGCATCCATAGCCGCTGGCTCCTCATCTTCTGACCCACTTGCAGTCGCAGCCGCCACAGGCGTAGCTGTTGCAAAAGCACTTGCACCCTCAATGCATCGCAAACCAGACTTTGACTCTACTCCACCTCATCTCACGTCCAACCTCACCTTCCATTCTTAGGAGGTCCGTTTCAGTGCCTGGACCCAGGGGTAACAACTGCGGGAGAACTACCATGAAACCAACGCATCCGTTGACCCCCCGTTTGTGCCTAATGCTGTTGAGTCCGCTCGCGGTGTCCATGCACTCATCAGGGCTGGATCCGATGACCTCACATATGAGATAGGGTCCTATAATGCCGACACTCCACGTCGCACGCCTGCTGACCCTATCGGCGCTTATGCATTCATGAAGCGCTGCATGACAGTGACTGGGCATGTAGCCCAGAGTGTTCTCACTGTCCACGTCAACATGCTCTCCATGCGTGCTGATGAGACTGCTGACGCCTATTGGGCCCGCAGCCTGCGCTTGCTATGCGATCTTGGCAAAGCGACCCTTGGACAGCTCTGTGCTATTCTCTCCATTTTCAACGGCCTTATCTTAGATCTTAGCAACATCTTCAAGGAGGTCAAGGCCACTGAGCTCAAACGCTTGGCGGCCATCCCCGTTCCTGCAGATGCACCCCTTAGCATCGACACCTTGTGGGAATTCACCTCCCAATGCCTGACTGACTGGTGGAGCTCCGTGTAGAACAAGCGCATCGATCGTGTCACCATTGCAGTAGCTACTACCACACTCTCCTCCTCATCATCCTCATCGGCCTCCACATCATCATCCACCACATCCGTCACCCTGACCGCAACCTCTCTTGATTCTCAAGGGGACTGTAAGGGTGCCAGTTGTGGCAATAGCAAAGATCGTAGAGGTTCTTCTGGAGGGAAGGGGCAAGGGGGAGGTGGTAAAGGTCATGGCTCTGACACTGCTCCTTCTGATCTTCCTCATCCAGCACCGTCATATGCTGTTCTGTGGTGCTATAGGGCACGCCGCTCCCAAGTGTCCAGCTCCTCCCGATGATATCCATGTTGCTTTAGCCATGCGTGCTCAGTGGGTACGATCATCACGTTCTTGGAGTGGTTCCTCTTGCTCCTCCACCTCCACTGCTCCTTCTGGCTGCAGCACTCCTCCTTTGCCACCAGCTGCTGCCTACAGCACCACCCTGACTCCACCCCCTCCCTGGGGTTGGCCATCAGGGTTTGGGGGCCCTGTCTACTTCGGCCCTCCTTTCGCATACTACAAGCCCCCTCATTGGGCATCCTCCGCCGCCTCGTCTTAGTGCACCTCCTCTGGTGTTGCCATCACTGGCCCTTCTGACGATGAGTGCCACTTGGACTGGCTCTCTTCCATGCCGTCCATCATCGACACCTCCGTGATCAGGGAGGTAAGAGTGTGCGTTTGGGTACAGAGACACTTGCGTGTGCTATCGATGCGTCATTCGGTGGTTTGTCGTCCGGTCATGTTCAAGGATGTTCCCTCGCTGATGTTCCTTGGATTGAGCAGTGGCAGTCCTACAGCCTACCTTGTTGCCTCACAGCCTATGGTTAGCGTCTCCCTCCTCGTTTTGCCATTGCCGCTGTTAGCGGTGACCCTGCTTCTATCTGTGTGTCTGGTGGCTTTTGGATCCTTGATTCAGGAGCCACTGACCACATGACATCCTGTTATTCCTCGTTTCTCTCTTTGGACCCCATCGGATTTGTGCGCTTTGTCCGTACCGGCTCTGGTCAGCTCTTGCCTGTCCAGGGTGTTGGAGTTGTTCGTTGTGTTGGCCCTGGGGAGGAGCTCTTCCTGCCAGATGTCTTGTATGTTCCCGTTCATGAGCTCAGACTTCTCTCTGTTATGACTCTCAATGACCAGGGCATGGACTTCTCCTCGAGCCGCAACATTGCTTCTGTGCTGCATCGCACCACTGGCAGTGTCTTGCTGCGTGGCACTCGTTGTGACCACTTGTTCAGCGTACCCTCATTTGCGCCTCACCCCGCCACTGTCGCCCTTGTCCATGTTGTGCGCTCTCTCTCTGTCCTACGCATGCACAATTGCTTCATCACCGCCTCTGCCACATACATACTGTTGTTGTTGATAGCTTGCTCAGGGACAAACCCGCTCATGGCCTTGACGTCGACACGTTTCATGCCCCTTGTCCCACCGACTGTCTTCACTGTGCTCAGCGCAAAATGCATCGGTCCCCGTTCTCCATTTTAGAGTCCCGCACGTCTCACCCCCTCGATCTTCTGCATGCCGACGTCATGGGTCCCCTCGCCCATGATGCTCTCGGTGGGGTTGGTCGCTATGTTCTCTGTCTTACTAATGATTTCTCCCACATGCGCTGGGTCTTTGCCCTTCAGCAATAGAGTGATCTCTATCCCACTCTAGAGTCTTGGCTCCCACAGGTCAAACAAGCCTGTGGACGTCGCTTGAAATTCTTTCGTTGCGACCATGGAGGAAACTTCATGGGTCCCACCGCCCATTTCTTGACCTCTCGTGGGGTGTGTATGGAGCCCTCCGCCCCTTACACCCCCTAGCAAAACTGCGCCTCTAAACGCTAGAACCGTACTCTTGCTGACGGTGTCTGCACCCTCCTTACTCAATCCTCCCTTTCCCCTGTCTTCACTTTCGAGGCCATGTCCTACATGACCTGGGTGTGGAACCGTGTTCCTCATGGTCCCCTCCCTCGCCATGTCACTCCCTTTGAGGGATGGCACGGTCGTCGTGCCAACCTTCGCCTCGCTCGCGTTTGGGGTTACGTTGTTGCTGTCTGGTTTCCTGAGGACTTTCGCGACGGCAAGCTTGGCCCTCGCGCCCATCTCTGTACCTTTCTCGGTGTCTCACCGCTGTCCAAAGCGTGGCGCTTCAAGGACCCTGACCGCTCTTGCGTCATTGAGTCTTGAGACACATTGTTCTTTGTGGATGTCTTCCTTCGTGACCTGCCCCATGTCCCTCCTCCCTCCTCTCTCTCCTCGCTTTGTTGGCTTGGTGGGAATGTGTCTGGTCCCGCCTTCAATCTCCGAGTGCCATCTTCTCATTCTACCCCTTCAGCATCCCCTACTGTCTCGCATGTCTCTCACACGGACAGTGAGGATGAGGACTCATCCATAGAGTCCACGTTCACTTGAACCTCGTCTGAGTCGGATGCCTCTCTGCCTTCCCCGGATACCATGTCGTCCCAGCCATCCGCTAGCAGTCTTGAGTCCTCAGACTCAGCACCCACTCACACACAGTCGCAAATGCATTCCACTCACAACTCATCCCCTGAGTCGCCTCAGCAGTTACCTCCAATGGTTGACGTTCCAGGATGTGAAGCATCTCAGATCCCTAATCCTAAGCCCTACACACTTCGAGGAAGACTGCGTGCTCTTCAGCCCGCACAATCCTCTTAGTCCTCTCGGGGGCGCTCATGTCCCTCGGTGACATCTGCTGAGTCTGTCTCAGCTGGTCCGTCCAAGGTATTGCAGCCTTCTTAGCAAGTCATCTGTCCCGGTGCGTTGTCCTCCACTACTGAGACCTCAGTCCGCCCTATTGGCCTTGATGCACTTGGTCTGTCTGTGGGCATCCTGCACCCCAACTCAGTAGTCGGCTATGCTCTTGTAGCCCATGATTTCCACAGTGCTCTTGAGTCGTCCATCGCTGACTATGTTGCCGCATGCTTTGCAGCCTCTGGCCTTCCTACTCTCCCTCCCGAGCCCGCTACTGTCCGGCAGGCTCACAAAGCAGCTGATGCTAACCTGTGGGAGAAGGCTATGCAGGAGCGGCTGACGGCCCTCCAAGAACACGTTGTCTTTGAGCTTGTGGATCTCCTTGCAGGATGGAAAGCAGTTTCTGCTCGGTGGGTGCTTTGGCGCAAGCTGAAGCCCGATGTGAAAGTTGACCGGTACAAGGCTCGCCTCACGGCGAAGGGTTTCTCCCACATTTCTGGGATTGACTTTGATGAGACCTTCGCACCGGTCGGCACGTACACCACTGTCTGGGTGCTGCTGAGTCTTGTTATCCAACACGACCGGGAACTGGAGCACATGGACATAAAAAATGCCTTCTTGCATGGGAAGCTTGATAAGGAGATCTACATGGTCCAGCCACCGGGGTTCACCGATGGCACAAGCAAGGTCTGGCGTTTGTGGAAGGCCCTTTATGGGCTCAAACATTCGCCATGTTGCTGGAACATGGAGATCTCCTCCACTCTTGAGCGGGGAGGCTACTGTCGTAGCATGGTTGATCGGGCGCTCTTTTTGAGCACTCCCTCAGAGCCATTTGTGGCCATTCTTGTCTACATCGATGACCTGCTCATTGCCTCCCCCAGTCCAGCAGCTGTCCAGTCGGTGAAGAACCTACTACAGCCCACATACAAGATAGACCTAGGTTCCCACGAGTGTTCCTTGGGATGGAGCTCGAGCGTAACTGCCACCATTGCACCCTACATGTACACCAGGCTGCATACATACGCACACTGAGGGAGCACTTTGCCCCCTTACTCGCTGATGTCCCCATCGCGTCCACACCGTTGACTCCAGCAGGACAGTGCCTGCTGAAGTCACTCAAATCAGCACAGCTGGAGGAGATTGTCGATGTCACCGACTACCTCAGTGTGGTCGGCTCTCTCGTGTATCTTGCCACCACCACTCGGGCGGACGTTGCCTTCTCGGTCAATTTCCTTGCCCAATTCTCCCAGCACCCTCGTCAGAAACACCTCGGGGAACCACTGCCTGTTGTCTGCTACGCACTTTCCACTGCACCCTTTGGACTATGTTACCGTGCTCAACCCTCTGTGGTCGTTGTCAGATACACCGATAGTGACTAGGCGGATGACACATTATGCTCGTAGTCACACCGGTTACATCTTCCTCGTCCGTGGGACTGCTGTCTCGTGGAAGACTGGAAAACAGGGCTGTGTTACTCGTAGCTCCAGTGAGGCAGAGTACCTGGTACTTGGCATAGGTACGTGTGAGAGTGTGTGGTTGTCTCGTCTACTACAACAATTCTGTGTTCCCATTTGTTGCATCACTTTGTGCTGTGACAACCAAACTGCAAAAGCAATCGCCGAGCACGATGGCATGCATCATTCTCGCACAAAACACATCAACATTGAGCATCAACGTGAGCGCATCGCTGCCGGAGAAGTTCAGGTTGTCTGGGTCGATTCTCGTCAGGAGCGAGCAGAATTTCTCACCAAAGCTCTAAGCAGTGGCATGTTCAAGGCTGTTGTGCATGCTGTTGGCCTGCTGCGCTCTAATGATTCCCCTGGTTGATTTGTGCACTTCGTCGTCTTGTGATGTGCCATTTGTCCTATGTATGTGTGGGATGTTTGTCTGTGGGTCATGGAGGATTGTTGGTTATGATTGCGACGACTCACTCAAGTGACTTCTTCACTCTACACAGGCATACACATATCATCGCCGCACGTGACTGATTCAGACTAAAAGCTCTCTTATGCAAGACTGTGACACAACATGGAGCACACAGTTGTGGTAACACCATCAAGTCCTCAAGTGGTGGCAACATCACCAAGACCAATCTTATGGAGAGCCAGATCGTAGTGATGTTGCACACTGTTGCATTCTAGAATGGGGCACACCCTTATTGGAGTGCATGTACCACGCACATTCCTGGTGTGTGTGATTTCTCAAACCTTTGCATGTTTTCAGCCTAGTGAGCCGGGTTGCTGATCCCTCCGGACCACACGTCCGGTTTGTGCCGGCGTGTGAGAAACCGCCTGGAGCACTCGTGCTCTAGGGTCGGGTTCGATCCCTCGGTGGCGTCCGGGCCCACGTCGAGAGCCTCGCGTGGGTGGCCTGGTCAACCGGCATTTATCACTCGCTACTTACTCACTCACGTGTTCGATTTTCTTTACTCTCGCACTAAGTGAGCTTGCGCCACCCAATCCGCGTCTTCACTCTCATGCCTGCCTACTTGCCTATTCTAGCAACTGCGGCAGCCTACGTTCCGTTGCTGAGAGTCAGTGAGAGAGAAACTGTGAGCTGAAGAGTTTGTGCCAAAATGGCAGTGGAAACTGAAAAGAACCGATTAGCAAATGAGAATGAAAAGCAATGGGAGACCCCTCCAAGTTCTGGCCCACCCCCAGCTTAGAGCTTTTACCCAGCTTTCTAGCCAATCAGCAAAACAACTTATTTTTCTGGCTCCCATAGCTTTTTTGTTGAGCCCTCCTAGACGGCCAGCAGCCCAGAACCCAAGTGTCATCTGTTTCGCCTGAGAACTAGACCATACCGTATTACCAAAGCCGCGAACGCAGTTGTGCGGTCAGAATCATATAGAAAAAGAGCAGAGAGGAGTCATGGACGCCTAGACCCAAGCACCGACTACACTAAAACCGTAAAGAACTGTGCCAGATCAACATGAAACTTGGACCCTAAGGAGAACATAACGCTGCAAACGCAATGCGACAATCATATCCAGCAATGGACTCATGCAGACATCATCTACAGTGGCAGTGACTGCCGGCGACATGACTGCCGAGGAGGCTTGACGATGGAGCTGAGCACGTCGACCCTCGGAGAGAGGAGGCTCCAGTAAACTACGTGTAGGCATGCGTCAGTTCCAACGGGTGACACTCCAGCAGCGTCCTGTTTTGCCTTCAGTCATCTACATGCCGATGTACACAAACTAGGAGGACACAACAGAGCACAATGAGGGGTGCACAAAAAACCAACGACTTCAAATATTGATTGCTAGACACGGAAGTGCTCTAGCAGATGACATGAAATTGAAGAAACAAGCGCGACTAGTGCAGTCGAGCATTGTCCACAATCAAGCGAGGACTATGCACTAAGTGAATCTCGTAAACTGATGACACGCTCATGAGTTTGTACAAGTAAAAACATTATCATGGTATTGAATCCGGTTGGCCTTGTTGACCCTTCACGGTCATTGCTTAACAACGAATATGCAATGAACGAGTGTTTCTGACAGGTTCTTTAACGTGGCATGCTTCGCAAAAAAGTACGAGATGCCACTTTGGTATGAAAATCTTGCCTCAATCTCGCACAACACTACACTTGTCTCGGTCTTGTCTTTTCCTGTGCCAGACATCACAGGGTTTTTTTGATTGGTGCAATACTTGCGAGACGAGACAAAATTGAATCAGTCAAGACCGTCTTGTCTAAACAACGATTTAAAACCATAAAGCCGTTAGTTTGCAACATGTGTATATTTGCGCATTTGGCTCAACCACATTGCCTGGACGGTATTGCAAAGCAGTAATGATTTGCCAAAACCAGGGCAAATAATTCCGGGATTGGATGTGCAACACCCAGCCGTTGTTACATTCAACTAAACAAGTTTTTCTTCCCTCATTAATTCAAGGACAGATTTATTCTAGTCTTAGAAATTACACTTCTCTGCACACTGGTCCATGTTTCATGCGCAATTCCCCATGCATTGCAAGCGTACACGACACACAACAACCTCCAACGCTAGCTGAGAAGACGCTGCGATGTGAACTCCGAAACCAACTGCAAGATAGGGTGTTGGTTTTTGCGCATCCCTCGTTGTGCTCTGTTGTGTCGTCCCGCCTTGTGTACATGGGCGTGCAGATGACTGATGATGAGAATCGACGCTGATGGAGCGTCATCCGGTGGAGCTGACGCACGCTGAGGTCTACTCGCGGTTCGCTGGAGCCTCCTCTCTCCGGCGACGTGCTCAGCTCCATCGGCAGGCCTCCTCGGCGGTCTTGCTGCCGGCGGTCACTGCCACCGCAATTGTTGTCTGCATGCGTCCAGCGTGTCCCGTCGCGTCTGCGTCGTCATGCCCTGCCTAGGGTCCTTGTTGCATGCTGTATGACCCTCTTCGGCATCATGGACTACCGTAGGTGCTGCCTGGGTTTGGGCAGCCATAACTCTCTGCTATTGTTTTTCTAGTTGATTCTGACCGCACGACTGCGTTTAGAGCGTCGGTATTATGGTATGGTCCAGTTTTCAGGCAAAACTGACGACGCCCGGGTTTTGGGCTGTCGGGCGTCTGCCAGAGCTCACCGAGAAAATCTTGCCTGCCACAAAATAGGTCCACAGCTATTTTTTGATTGGTTGGTTAGCTGAGTGACAACTTCTACACTAGTGGGGGGGAGCTAGAACTTGGAGGGGTCTCCCATTGTTGCTCATTCTTCATTCCTAACCAGTTACTTTCAGTTTTCAGCTGCTTTCTGGCGCTAACTCTAGCGCGCGCGTTTCTGAGTAACAAACCCAGTGCTTCCAGACTTAGACTCTAGAGCAGCAGACTGAGGGGATAGATGACTTAAGCAACGAGCATGGAAGCCCGCACGCTGCATCAACAACGCTGCTGCCCCAACCTGCTGCCTAGGCTTTCCATTTTGGTATCAAAGCCAGAGCATAGCAGCAGCAGCAGAAGACTGGCGAACAGGTGCAAGACAACGCCGGCGGACCCCCACACACGCCAATGCAAGGGAAATGCTGCCGGATTTTTCTCGGCAGCATTGACCCGCCTGGTGGCAGCGTCAGATTTTTTCCCACGGCCACTGGGCCAGGGGAAATGCTGCCGAAATTTTTTCGGCACGACTGACCCCCAGGCATGACGCGAGCAGGTGAGCGGCAGGCGGCGTCTAACGTCTGCGAGCGACGGCGCAAGCGGCAACGTCACTCAGATGTAGTGACTGGCACCACTAGCAGCAGCAAGCAAAAGCAGCAGCTCGCAGTAGCCCGCAGTAGCAGCAGCTCGCAACAGTAGCAGCAGCGCGTAGCAGCAGCTTGCAATAGCTGCCCGAAGCGGCAGTAGGTAGTAGCCGCAACACGCAGCAGCTGCAGCAGCGTGCAGCAGCAGTAGCGAGCTCCAGCAGCTGCTACAGCAAGCTGCAACAGCAGTAGTAGCAAGCAGCAGCTGGCAGCTGCTCGCTGCCAGCTGCCAGCCACGGCTGTTGCGGCTCGCTGCTCGTAGCGAGCGAGCAGCGAGCAGCAGCCCGCTGCTGCCAGCGAGCAGCAGGTTGCTGCTGCCAGGCGAGCAGCAGCCCACTGCTCGTAGCAGAGAGCGGGCTGCTTCCCACTGTGACAAGGAAAAAAAAAAGAAAAAAGGAGCAACAAAAAAACCCCCCACCCCCGCAGCTCACTACAGCAGCCCGCCGTAGCAGCGAGCAGCTGCTATAGCACGTAGCAACTGCAGCAGCGTGTTGCAGCAGTAGCGAGCTATAGTAGCCACAGCAGCCGCAGCAACTCGTAGCAACAGCAGCTGCAGTTGTAACTGCAGCAACAACAGCAACAGTAGTAGCAGCTGTAGCAGCAATAGTAGTAGTAGTAGAAAGCAGCAGCAACAACAACATCAGTAGTAGCAGCAGCAACAGCAACAGTAGCTACAGCAGCAGCAGCAGCAGTAGAAGCAGCCGTAGCAGCAGTAGTAGCAGCAAAAATCAGCAGTAGCAGCAGTAGCTGCTGTAGCAGCAGCAGCTGCTGCAGCAGCAGCTGTAGCAGCACTAGCAGGAACAGCAACAACAACAGCAGCAGTAGCAGTTGCAGCAGCATCAGTAGCAACAACAACACCGGTGGCCCCAACATCCGCCGCTACTGATGTCAGCACCCCTCTACTAACGTCATTACTGACGTCATTGCTGACATCATCAACAAAAAAGGGGAGGAGGGAAAGGGTGAAGGCCAAAAGAGTGGGTAGAATCTTCACCGCCCCAATCTCCTGTTGACATCAGCAACACAAAGACAAAACAAAAACAAAAAAAGGGACACTAAGTCATGGCTGGCAGTCCCAGCAAGGAGGGGTCCTCCTCTGCTGGGGGGACCCCTACCCATCCTTTCTTAGAGCGATTCCTACAGCAGCAGCAGCAGTAGCAAGACCCGCCGCCGCTACAGCAGCAGCAGCCGCTGCCGCCGCAGCGGCAGCAGCCGCCGTCGCCGCAGCAGCAACAATAGCCACTGCCGCTGCAGCAGTAGCAGCCGCCGCCCCTCTAGCAGCAGCAGCCGCCACCCTTGCAGCAGCAGCCGCCGCCCCTGTAGCAGCAGCCACCGCCGCTGCACCAACAGCAGCAGCCACCGTCCCTACAACAACAGCAGTAGCAGCCACTGCCGCTACAGCAGCAGCAGCCGCCGCCCCTGCAACAGCAGCAGCAGCCCACTGGTAACGTTGGCTGCAACCCTGACCCTCTCGCTGCTCTTCAGCAACAGCTCGCCGCCTTGTCATAGCAGCTTGCAGCGCTACAGCCACTCGCCGCCCAAACCGCCACCAGTACGCTGCCGTCGTTCATCCCTCCAGGGCACGCGAGCCCCGCTGTGTCCGCTGCCACGTACTACCTGGCACTGCTGTAGACTCAGTGCCAACGGCAGACAGTGACCTCCGTCCTTGGCTCCACTCTGGGTGCCCGCCGCAGGCAAAAGGACTTTCAGACACCGCCGCCGCCGCTTCAGGCCGGCGAGTAGTTCCGGAGCTGGAAGCTCAGCTTCCGAATCTGGGCAGAGGGTGAGGGTCTGTGGGCCTACGACACCCTCCCTTACGACTCCACCTAGGCCGATCAATTGTATGACGCTGGTCGCGCCGTCCGTGCCCTTGTCCCAGTCGCCACCTTAGCCTCCCGCCTTGCCCTTGAACCCTTCCTCGGCGACTTCACCGCTGGCGACATCCCAGACCCTGCAGCCGCCTGGCACGTCCTCACCAGGCCCCATTGCCTGTCCAACAATGTTGAGATCAGCCATCTGCTCCGGGAGTTCAACCCCCTGCACATGGGGGAGACCGAGACGGTCACTGCGTACTGGCAGCGGACAAAGGACATCCTCCGTCGACTTGGCAAATCTGCTCCGCCCCCCCTGTCCGCGCTCCTCACCATCAAGCGCGGCGCCACCAGCGAGTACGCGGACGTCTTTGTCCACTACCCCCAGGACGTCCTCTACACCATGGTGGCCCAGGTCACCCTCATGCCCTGGGCATACGAGCTCTTCCTCCGCATTGAGGAAGCTCGCCAGGAGTCCCAGCTCCATCGCACGGAGGCGCTTGCATACCCTGCCGTCGCCTCCCCTACCGTTGCCTCTGTGGCCGTTGCCTCCCTCACCGCAGCTACCTCATCGTCTTCGGGGAAGAAGAAGAAGAGCCAAAACAAGAAAGGCAAGGGTCCACCGCAGCAGCAACAGCAACAATCGTCGACCGGGTCCATCGGTAGTGGCTCAGTCTGCCACAACTGTGGCCAGCCCGGGCACGGGTGGTACACGTGCCCTCTCCTGATGGACGAGGCGGGCGTCATTGCCACCATGTGCCGCAAGTAGGAGCGATGCCTCGCCTCTGCCGCCGTCGCTGCTGCTGGCCCTCACACTCCGACCTCGTCTAGCAGGTTAGCCACTCCGACAGCTCCGCCTCTCCCGCAGACACCCGCGCCGCAGCATTACTACCCGTAGCAGTACTACCCTCAGCCGTCGGCACCTCCGCTTCCTTCGCCGGCTCAGCCCTCCTACTACCTGAGCTCCGGCACCGTCACTCCGCACTCCGTCTACACTCCTAGGCCGTCCTCCCATGAGCGTCAGCTGGAGCAGTTCATCGCGCTGCAGCTTGGTATGCCTCGCCCTCCTCCCCAGGGAAGTGCGAGTTGCGTCACCTCTTGCCCCCCTGGCCCATCCCTGTATGACTGAGACTGAGCTGCGGTTGTATCCCGTTTCCTCGTCTGTTTTGTCGTCTCCCGTGCTCTCCTCCTCCCCACTCCTTGACGACGTTGCATGGCTTGACGATTGGCAGTCTCGTTTCGCGCCTCCTTCCACCGCGTCCGCGTCCCTCGCTTGCTGCCATGTGACCATGAGCGATCTGGCGACCCCTGTCCAGGACTTTGTTGAGACCTGGATCATCGATTCCGGGGCCACGCATCACATGACGGCCTATCGCGAGGCCTTCAGTATGCTTGGTCCTGTCGGCGATGTCTCCGGTGTCCAGACGGGTTCCGGACAGGTGCTGCCTGTCTGTGGTATTGGCGACATTCTTTTCTGTGGTCCGGCCGGTGACGTTTTATGGACCGATATTCTCTTCATCCCTGGTCTCGAGCTCAGCCTCATGTCCATGACTGCCCTTGACTGGATGAGCATGGACGTTGTGCACTCGCGTGGTGTCGGCACTGTGTCGTTGCGTCCGTCTGGTCTTGTCGTACTGCATGCCACCGCCCGTGGTAACCTGTGGCACGTTCCCCGCCTCTCCTCTTCCCCTCCCGTCTCCTCCTCGTCGGCTGCCACAGGTCATGTGTTTGTCACCAGTACGCTTTCTCTTCAGCACACCTGCCTCTTGCCCCGCCGCCTTTGCCATGTCCACTCTACCGCCGTAGAAAGCATGCTCCGTACCCAGCCGGCCAAGGGCCTTTACCCGGAGACCTACCCTCTTGCGTGCCCCACTGAGTGCATTGACTGCGCTCAGGAGAAGATGCACCGGTCCACATACCCCCTCTCTTCCTCCCATGCGTCCGCCCCTCTTCACCTTGTCCACTCGGACGTCATGGGCCCTCTCCCCACCGAGTCTGTCGGTGAACATGGCTGCTATGTCCTCACACTTATGGACGACTACTCTCGCTATCATTGGGTCTTCTGCCTTCGACAGAAGAGCGATGTCGCCCGAACCATTTAGGACTGGCTTGTCCTCGCGGAGCGCAAGTGTGGCCGCCCCCTTCTTCTCTTTCGCTCCGATCACAGTGGCGAGTACGTGGGTGAGGCCACGACCTTTCTCGCATCTCGCGGGATCCACCATGAGACGTCTGCGCCCTACACATCCGCCCGGAACGGCGTCTCCGAACAGTGGAACCGTACCATGGCCGACGCCGTTCGCACCATGCGGATCGATTCCGGTCTCTCCGATGGCTTCTATTTTGAAGCCATGGCCTACATGACCTGGGTCTGGAACCGGGTCCCCCACGGTCCCCTTCCCCGCCAGTCCACGCCCTACCAGCATTGGTGCGGTCGGCGCGCTGACCCCCGCCCGGCTCGCGTATGACGCTGCGTAGCCGTTGTTTGGCTGCCCACCCCACAACAGGGCGGCAAGCTCGCCCCCCGCGGATGCCCCTGCACCTTCCTCGATGTGTCTCGTCAGTCCAAGGCCTGGCGCTTCTGGGACCCATCCCGACACTACATCGTCGAGTCCCGCGATGCCCTCTTCTTTGAGGACCTGTTTCCCCACGACCTCATCCACTCCGGCTCGTCCGTGTCCCTCCCATTGCATGGAGGAGTGGTGAGTCTGTTCTCCGTCCTGTCGCTTTCAGGTTGACACATCACTCCGTCCCTCTGAGCCGGTAGCCCCTATCGCGTCCGCTGGTCCCCCCGGGCCAATAGTCCCAGCCGCGTCCACTGGCCCTTCCCAGCCAGCTACCCCCGTCGCGTCTGCTGGCCCCTCCGGACCAGCTGCCCCAGTCTCATCCGCTGGCCCCTGTGGGCCAGCAACACCTGTCGTGTCTGCTGGCCTCTCCGGGCCGGCAGCCCCAGTCGCTTCTGATGGCCCCTCTAGGTCGACAACCCCCGTCGCGTCTGCTGGCCCTTCTGAGTCCACAGCTCCTATCGCGTCCGCTGGCCACTCCGGACCAGCTGCCCCAATCGCGTCTGTTGGCCCCTCCGGGCCAGCAGCCCTAGTCGCATCCGCTGGCCCTTCCGGGCCAGCAACCCCAGTCGCGTCAGCTCGCCCCTCCGGGCCGGCAGCCCCAGTCGCGTCCGCTGGCCCCTCCGGGCCGGCAGCCCCAGTCGCGTCCGCTGGCCCCTCTGGGCCGGCAGCCCCAGTCGCGTCCGCTGGCCCCTCCGAGCCAGCTGCCCCAGTCGCGTCTATTGGCCCCTCCAAGCCGGCAGCTCCAGTCGCGTGGGATGGCCCCTCCGGGCCAACGGTCCCAATCGCGTCTGCTGGCCCCTCCGGGCCAGCTGCCCCAGTTGCATCCGATCGCCCCTCCGGGCCAGCAGCCCCAGTCGCGTCCGCTGGCCTCTCCGGGCCAGCAGCCCCAGACGCATCTGCTGGCTCCTCCGGACCAGTAGCCCCGTCCGCCTCCGTCGACCCGTCGGACTCAGCACCGTCTTCTACTCGACCGCGCTACACACGTGGCTCAGGCGGCAGCCTCCGACCTTGGCCGACAGTGAGCGCGCAGACCGTCGCTCCCCGTCCCGTGGCATCTCGACCCCCTGTGGCTCCACGTGTCTCCTCCGCTCCCACAGTCGTGAGTGGGGACCCTGGCACAAAGGCCCTCGGCCTGACCACTTCTGCCATCATCGTAGACCTTCACCCGGGCTCTACATTGGGGTACGCCATGCTTCATCACGAGCATCGGCATGCTGTTGTGGCTGCACTCGCACACATCCCACCTGGGGCTCGTGATGCACACGCCCTCTCAGTCCGGTCCACAGCGTACCCAGAGGACCCTTCCACCCTACGCGAGGCTCGAGCCTCCCTTGACGCCGCACACTGGGATACTGCCTGTGCCAAGGAGCTCGCTGTTATCCGACAGCACCACGTGTATGACCTCGTCGACCTCCCTCCAGGTCGGAAAGCCATAGGTGCCAAGTGGGTCTTTCGGCGTAAGTGGAAGCCTGACGCATCCTTGGACAAGTACAAGGCCCGCTTCACAGCAAAGGGGTTTGCTCAGGTCCCTGGGGTCGACTATGATCAGATCTTCACCCCAGTCCGTCGATTCTCCACTAGCCGGGCGCTCTTCAGCCTGGTTGCCGAGCACGGGTGGGAGCTGCATCGGATGGACGTGAGTAACGCATTCCTCCATGGCTCACTGGAGGGTGAGGAGCTCTACATGACACAGCCCCCCGGCTTCGACGACGGCACTGGGAGAGTTTGGTGGCTGCAAAAGGCCCTCTATTTCCTGAAGCATTTGCCTCGGTGCTAGAACCAGGAGATCAGTAGCACGCTTCTCCATGGCGGCCTCTAGCGTAGCACCGCTGACCCCGTACTGTTCGTCAACCCGCGAGGTCAGACCTTCGCCGCGGTTCTGGTCTACGTCGACAATCTCCTCATTGCGTCGCCACACGCGGCCGCCATCCAGCGTGTCAAGGACTTGCTATACGCCGCCTACCAGATGAAGGACCTCAGGTCTGCCCGAGTCTTCTTGGGCAAAGAGCTTGAGCATGATCGCTCCCAGGGCATCCTGCACGTTCACCAGGCTGCCTATGTGCAAACCCTGTTCACTCGCTTCGCCGAGGACTTGCCCCTCGTGCCTAGCGCATCTTCACCCATGTCACCCGATGGCCAGGTGAAGCTGAAGAGTCATGACCCAGCTGTCGTGGGGGAGCCAGTTGATGTGACCACGTATCTGAGGGTCATCAGGTCACTGATGTTCCTGGCGATGACGACGCGCCCAGACATCGCGTTTGCCGTCAACCTCCTAGCCCAGTTCTCTCAGGAGCTGCGTCACCTCCACTTCGAGGCCGCGATCCGAGTGCTGCGTTATGTCTTCTCGACTCCCCGGCAAGGTCTCATGTTCCGCCGTCAGCCGTCCGTCGTCGTAGTGGGCTACACCGACAGTGACTGGGCCGACAGTCCAGACAGTAAGAATCGCACTGGCTAGATCTTTCTGGTCGACGGCACAGCTGTGTCCTGGCGTAGTGGCAAGCAAGGGTGCATTGCTCGCAGCACTGCCGAGGCTGAGTACGTGGCCCTTGGCTCAGGCGCGTGTGAGAGTGTGTGGTTCCGTCGTCTGCTGTCCGAGTTGCGTCAGTCTGTGGCATCCATCACCTTGCATTGTGACAATGAGAGTGCCATGGCCATCGCCGACAATGACGGTGTGCATCACATACGCACAAAGCACATCAATGTTGAGTATCACTATGTGCGTTTGTTGTTACATGACGGCAGCATCAGCATCGTATGGGTTGAGATAGCACGACAGCTGGCTGACTTCCTGACCAAGGCATTGAAGCGGGACTCGTTCAAGAAGGCTGTGAGTTCAGTCGGCGTGCGTCCGTGAGTTGCCCTCTTTGTCTCTGCCCGTGTCTCTACGTACCTTGGGGGAGTGTGGATGTTGACCGTTTCTCTGCCCGCCCATGTACACTACGCCTGTGAGTCATGGGGGAGTGTTGGTCTTTGCGCATCCCTCATTGTGCTCTGTTGTGTCCTCCCGGCTTGTGTACATCGGCGTGCAGATGACTGATTGCGAGACTCGACGCTGATGGAGCGTCATCCGGTGGAGCCAACGCACGCTGAGGTCTACTCGCGGTTCGTTGGAGCCTCCTCTCTCTGGCGACGTGCTCAACTCCATCGGCAGGCCTCCTTGGCGGTCATGCTGTCGGCGGTCACTGCCACCGCAATTGTTGTCTGCATGCGTTCAGTGCGTCCCGTCGCATGTGCGTCGTCATGCCCTGCCTAGGGTCCTTGTTGCATGCTGTATGACCCTGTTCGGCATCATGGACTACCGTAGGCGCTGCCTGCGTTTGGGCAGCCATAACTCTCTACTAATATTTTTCTAGTTGATTCTGACCGCAAGACTGCGTTTACAACGTCAGTATTATGGTATGGTCCAGTTTTCAGGCAAGAGGGAGGACGCCCGGGTTTTGGGCTTTCGGGCGTCTGGCAGGGCTCACCGAGAAAATCGTGCGTGCCAGAGAATAGGTCCACATCTATTTTTTGATTGGTTGGTTAGCTGAGTAACAACTTCTACACTAGTGAAGGGGAGCTAGAACTTGGAGGGGTCTCCCATTGTTGCTCATTCTTCATTCCTAACCAGTCAGTTTTAGTTTTCAGCTTCTTTCTGGCGCTAACTCTGGCGCACGCGTTTCTGAGTAACAAACCCAGTGCTTCTAGAATCTAGAGCAGCAGACTGAGGGGGCAGCTGACTTAAGCAACGAGCGTAGAAGCCCGCACGCTGCATCAACAACGTTGCTTCCCCAACACTTCTCTGCACACCGGTCCATGTTTCATGCGCAATTCCCCATGCATTGCGAGCGTACACGACACACAACAACCTCCAACGCTAGCTGAGAAGACTCTGTGATGTGAACTCCGAAAGCAACTGCAAGATAGGGCTTACAATGGGTCATCATCCTTCATAGGCCTATTAAATTGAGATCAAAACGAGATGTCTCGATCTCAAACTCATTTTTCCTCACTTTGGTACGAAATGTCTCATACCGGTTACAAAGGACAGGGAAACCACGTTCTCGTATTGATTTGCATCAACTCTGTTGCGGTCTCATCTCGGTCTCGTTCACGTCCTTCAAAATCTCACTTTTGCACCGCTGCGAGGGGCGAGGGAAATGATGCGACGAGTTCTCGGTACGCACCCACTTTGCAACCATTGCACTTTTGACTTTGAGGAACATTTTCAAGAACTTATCTGAAAGTGTTTTCCTAAGCAAAGTAGTAAGTTCATAAGTCAAAGTCAACCAATGCACACGACACATTCCCAAATGTTGTGATGTTGTCACTCATACACAGTTGTACAGTTGGTTGTGACCACTCGGCCGTGTCCATGCTCGTGCAGATCCTTGAGGCGGACCCAGCTGGAGACAGAGTTCCCTGAGGTGATGCTCCACCCGCTGGAGGCAGCCTGGCAGCCTACCTAGTATACCAGAGGGCTCCCACAGCCCACGGACTACGTTTGGAGGTCTTCAGGATTTTCTCGGTGGACAGTCCTGCCAGGCTGATTTACATGTTTGTTTTCTTACACTCTCCGGCTGTTCCCGGACGTAGGCGTGTGACCAGTCGTTGTGTCTATCTTTTTGTTGTGCAACCGTAGGATCAGACGGCGCTCCGTTTGTACGCTTGTGCGCAGAATTATGGCCAAAACAGTGGTTTTGGGCCGGTTCAGGTTTGACAGGCACCGCCGTGTGCGCCACCCGCCGTGAGCCATGGTGGCTATTTATGCTGTGGAACTGTCATTTGTTATTCCTCTTTGCATTTACTTCAGTTGAAGCTTGAGATACAATTGCGCGTGTCTCTCCCTACCCTTGCTGTCCCTTGCATGACCTGTGTCTCAACCAGCCAGACCCGTGCTGTCAGGCTAGCAAGCAGAAAGGCTAGGAAGCTTCCTGGAATCTTCTCATGGTATCAGAGTAGGCAAGCCAGTGCTCGTCGTGCTGCGCAGCAGAGACGCAACAGCTGCAGCAGCAGTGAGCAGCAGCAGTGGCAGCAGCCCACAGCAGCAGCAGCAGGTCCTAGTTGGACCCATCACCACCCTGAGTCGCTTGAAGCGACAAGAGCACGCAACGACACATATGCCATCATCCTGATGCGTCAGAAACCGCAACGGCAGGTTCGTGCTGCAGCTGCAGCGTGACACAACGGCTTGAGGCCGTTGGAGCCCTTGCGCGCAGCAGCAGCCGATCCGAGGCCGCCCGTGTGGCGACTTGGAGCCACAAACCGGGCGAGCAACAGCACCATCAGCGAGCAACAGCAGCAGCGGCGGCCGTGGCCACTCAGGCACCAGAGGCACCAGTACCTTTTGTAGGTGCTGACTCCAGCCGTGCAGCTTCCTGGAAACCGCACGGATGTGGAGGAGCCGCAGACGCAAATCGCGTCAGCCGCCATCCTCTCTTCACCCGCCTGTGCCGGACTCAAATAGCCACCAAAAGTTACGCGCTATGGCTCGTTAGAAAGCTTAGATCTCAAGCTTTCCATCGCGCCCTTCCTCACCTCATTTGGAGCGCTGTAGCCTCCAGCATTCACCGTTCCGCATCACTGATTTGAAATTTTCATTTTTTCAGCCTGAGCACAAAATCAGATCGTTTTGGCCTTTTTCCCCACTCTTTGAAGACGAAAATTTCACCATTGTCTTCAGCATCCTCAGACGCCTCTGTTGTCCAAATTTCGCTTCATTTGGACAACCTTCAACTTTTAGTGATGAAAATTTAAATTTTTAAAATTTTTAAAATTTTTTGGTCAGAAGGTCGACTTTTGCCACCGTCCTCAATCGGCGAGAAACGCTGACGGTTTTGCGTTCAGACGACTTTTGCACCGCCTCAGCATGGAGCCGAGCAGCTCGAAGGGCAAGGAGCTGGAGGACACCGTCACGAGCGGGGGCCGCAGCCCACGCTCAAAGGCGATTGACTTCCTGCTGGTGGAGCAATCGTCACTCCGCCAGCGCTAGGATGAGCAGTCAGCTACGTTGCGACAAATCCGCGATGCCTTGGTCTCTCTGTCTTGGACAACGGGACATCAGCCCAGGAGAGAGAAAGAGAGGCAACCCCATCGGCCCAGGAGTCTGCTGGCCCCACTGCCGCCCCTGCGCAGAGACGAGAGTCCATGGTCGAGGAGTGGGATCAGGCGCCACCTCCCACTGGGGAGGACGCGCTTCGCCGGCTGATGGAGCAGATGAGGAGCCTGCGCATTGAGACACCGGCGTCCAGTCCGAGGGGACAGCAGCAGCAGCAGCAGCAGACCGACCCGCGTCAGGTCTCGGGTGCCGCTGGAGGAGCAGTGTTGATGCCTTTCATGCCCTTCCCATGCCCGCTCCTAGCACCACCAGAGGTCCACCTCCCCACGGAGCGATGACCCAAGGACTTCGAGACTTCCCCGCCTCGCTACGAGAGCAAGGCCGGGTTTGACTGTTGGGAGGTGCTATTTCACGTATGGGCAGACTCAGAGGGAGTCTGGCCCTACTACCACAGCCAGTACCAGACGGCTGATCCGCTCCAGTCCCAGACGGCAGCGCGTGCCATGTGTGGACTGCTGTACGCAGTTCCACAGGAGACAGTGGTCGACTTCCGCCCCTTCCTAGGCGTGCCTGGGACAGGAGCAGGCGTAGACCCGCGCCGCGGCTGGGAGCTGGCGCTGACCCTTTTTGCAGCAGACACTCACGCGACCCGGTCAGCGTGCCTTCGCGAGTTCCACTCCCTTCATCAGGGATCCTCGGATTCAGCAGCTGATTATTGGCGTCGGGCCATGCGCCTGTACACTCGTTTGGGCACCGGAGGCGGCTCTCAGCTCTGGGCGTTGGACACCATCATGCTAGGAGTGCGCCCCGAGCTCACTGACACCTTCTCCCGCCTCGACCAGGACGTCCTCACGTCCATGTCCGACACCTTGCAGCTGTTGCCCTAGGCGCAGCGCTACTTCATCCAGGTCGCGACAGCTGACGAGGCAGCCCGCGCGCATCGGTAGGGCGCCATGGCCGCAGCAGCAGTGGGAGCGACGTCCTCTACGCCTTGCACACCGTCGTCCACCTTCACCCCCACCAACTCCACCTCTGCCCCTCCTGCTTCCTCCCCTGCTACTCCGACAGCCAGTGCAGCAGCCGTGAAGGGGAAGAAGGGGAAGAAGAAGAGGGGACCGCAGCAGCCTTCCGGTGGCACCTGACGGGCGGTCCGCTGCCACAACTGCGGCGGACCTCATTGCTACACTGAGTGTCAGCAGGAGCTGGACTGGGCGAGGATCACCCGCGGTCTTCAGACAGCCCACGAGGAGCGGATCCGCACTAGAGCAGTAGCCCGTGCCACAGCGACCTCGGGGGCAGCATCGGCGACAGATCCTCCGCCATCCGGGGGGAGTACCACGCCGGACCCGAGGGACCAGACCATCGCGGAGCTACGTCGACTGCTGGCACTTCGCTCACAGGGAGGTGCGAGTGTGCTGTCACAGCCAAGTGGTCCACAAACTGACTGTCCATCTGTGTTTGTGGCACGTGGTCGTACTTGTGGGAGGGCTGCGTTGCATGGTGAGGATGAGTCTGACAGCACAGAGTGGTTGGATGAGTCGCATCGTCGTGCATTGTCCCGCTGTCCTGCCACACCTGTTGAGCGTCCAGCAGAGGCAGCGTGCTCCGTTGCTCGTTGTACCGTGACCACCACAGGTCGTGAGGCGAGTGGCCACTGGATCATTGACTCAGGGGCCACTCACCACATGACCTGCGACCGTACCGCCTTTGTCGTGCTTGGTCCTGTTGGGTCTGTTCGGTCAGTGCGGATAGGTTCTGGGCAGTCACTACTTGTTCAGGGGACAGGGGTCGTACGATTCGATAGTCTGTCTGGTCCCGTGTATCTTTCTGACATGCTTTTCGTGCCTGATCTCGAGCTCAGCCTGCTCTCTGTCCGTGCCTGCACGAGGATGGGTCTCTCTGTTCACCACTCCATTGATGATGCCACGATCACTGTACTTGACACTTCCACGGTTGTGTTGCGTGCCTCTGTTGTGGATGACCTGTATCGCATCGTGCGCTGCTCTGCTCGTAACTCTTCCCCTTGCTCATCCGCCCGCGTCTTTGTCACGGGGGTGTTGTCTCCTGACCACCAGCGCCTGTTACATCGGCGTCTGTGTCATGTGAGCACGGACACTGTATCTAGGCTCATTCGTACACAGCCCGCTCTCAGTCTTGACGCGGCTTCCTTCGAGAACCCGCCCAAGACCGACTGTCTGTTCTGCGCTCAGGGCAAGATGCATCGATGCACCTACCATGCCTCCGTCACTCGCGCGCAGCGTCCCCTGGAGCTTGTCCACTCAGACCTCCTCGGACCTCTCCCTGTCGAGTCTGTCGCTGACCGTGGTCGTTATGTTCTTACACTCACGGATGACTTCACCCGCATGCAGTGGGTCTACTGCCTCCGCCACAAGAGTGATGCCGCTCTAGCCGTGCGCTTGTGGCTCGTGATGGCCGAGCGTCCGTCTCGTCACTCCCTCCACACCTTCCGCTCTGACCGTGGTGGTGAGTATCTCGGTGAGCTGACCACTCACTTCGCCGAGCTTGGAATCTGTCACCAGCTCTCGGCCCCTGCTACGCCACAGCAGAACGGTGTGTCCGAGCGCTGGATCCGCACCATGGAGGACGCGGTTCGCGCCATGCGCGCTGAGTGCGGTCTCCCGGAGTCCTTCGCCTTCGAGGGCTTCGCCTACATGACGTAGATCTGGAACCGCCTCCCGCATGGTCTCTTGCCGGACCACGTCACGCCGTATGAGCTGTGGTTCGGTCACCGTGCGGACCTAAGGCTTGCTCGCGTCTGGGGTTCCTTGGCCTGTGTCTGGTACACTGAAGACCAGCAGGGGTCCAAGGTCTCTCCGCGCGGCCGGATGTCTACCTTCCTCGGTGTCTCCTCGCGCTCCAAAGCGTGGCGTTTCTGGGATGCGGGTCGCCACCGCATCGTTGAGTCGCGTGACGCGCTGTTTTTTGAGGCACTGTCGTACTGCGACCTGTTTGCCATTCTCACCCAGGCAGCATCTCATGTTCCCACCTGTGAGGTCTCCCGTCGGATGGGGGAGTCTACCCCACAGGGTGAGTCCGTCCGGGGTGCCTCCGGGGTGGGACCGTCGCTGGCCACCATTGACCCGGCCATCATTGATGTCGGGCCTGTAGTCTCTACGCCTGCCTCGCTTGCGCCCGCCACGACTGTCTCGCCTGTGCCTGCCGCGCCTGCCTCACCCGCGCCTACCGCGACTGCCTCGCCCGCGCCTGTCGCGACTACCTCGCCCGCACCTGCAGCGCCTACTTCGCCCGCACTTGTAGCACCTGCTTCGCCCGCACCTGTAGCGCCTGCTTCGCCCGCACCTGCAGCGCCTGCTTCGCCCACACCTGCAGCGCCTGCTTCGCCCGCACCTGCAGCGCCTGCTTTGCCTGCCGGGGCTGCACTTGCCGCCTCTTCGCCTACGGCGCCTGCCTCACTCGCGCCCGCCGCGACTGTCTCGCCCGCGCCTGCCGCGACCGTCTCGTCCGTGCCTGTAGCGCCTGTTTCGCTCGCGCCTGCCGCGCCTGTCTCGCCCACGCCTGCAGCGTCTCTAGAGACAGCACCTGCCCTCCCTGTGCCAAAACCGTCGGTCAGCTCAGACTCGGGCTACTCCCGTGGACCAGGTGGGCGTCTCCGCCAACTGGCCTCACGAGCACCTTCGACTGCGGTTGTGCCACCCAGACGACGCACGCGCAGCGTGCACAGTGGTGACCCTAGCACAAAGGCTCTCGGCCTAAGTGTCCAAGGCACCTACACGGAGGTGCACCCAGCTTGTCCCATTGGGCACCAGCTGATCGCTGAAGAGCACGAGGCTGTACAGGCAGCTGGCGCTGACCTAGTTGCGGTCCGTCCGACCCATGAGGCATGTGTTCTGGCCACCCGGAGCTCCCCTTTGACGGTCCCTGATCCAGACACGTTAAAGGAGGCTCTCTCAAGAGAGGATGCTGAGCAGTGGCGGGCCGCCTGTGAGGACGAGCTCAGGGCCATCCGGGAGCACGGAGTCTTTGTGCTGGTCGACCGTCCTGAGGGACGGAAGGTCGTGCAGGCCAAGTGGGTCTTCCGCAAGAAGGTGAAGCCTGACGGCTCACTGGACCGTTATAAGGCCCGTTTGACTGCCAAGGGATTCTCTCAGGTTGAGGGGATCGACTTCACTGACACCTTTGCTCCTTTTGGCCGCATGACCACAGCTCGCGCGCTGCTTGGTGTGGTCGCTCACCATGACTGGGAGCTGCACCAGATGGATGTGAACAATGCGTTCCTCCACGGCACCTTGGAGGAGGAGATCTACATGGTCCAGCCACCTGGGTTTGAGGTCGAAGGCAACAAAGTCTGGCGCTTGCGCAAGGCCTTGTATGGCCTGAAGCAGTCCCCCTGGTGCTGGAACTGAGAGATCACTCGTACCCTCACTCAGGCCGAGTACGTCCAGAGTAATGCCGACCCGTCACTTTTCATCCGACGGACAGCCGAGCACCTCACTGTCATTCTGGTGTATGTGGACGATCTCCTGATTGCATCTCCTTCACTGGAGGCCGTGAAAGAGGCCAAGGCGGTCCTCCAGGCCGCCTACAGGATGAAGGACCTTGGTCCAGCGGCTGTTTTCCTCGGGATGGAGATTGTGCGTGATCGTCGTCGACGGACACTCCTCCTCCATGAGGCATAATATGCACAGGTTGTGGGGGAGCGGTTTGCTGACCTCTTTGGCACTGTTCCCGCCGCCTCGTCACCCATCACTCCCGACGGGCAGGACGCCCTGAAGGTGACAGACCCAGCCGATCTGGGCAAGACTGTGGACGTGACCCTGTACTTGCGCATCATTGGTTCACTGATGTACTTGGCCACGACCACGCGTCCCGACATTGCGTTCGCTGTCAACCTACTTGCACAGTTCAGTCAGTCCCCTCGGGCTCGCGCTCTGCACGCAGCTTTGCGAGTCGTCCGGTACGTGGTCTCCACACCGTATCACGGTCTCTGCTTTCAGAGACAGTGCTCAGTTGTGGTAGATGGCTATACCGACAGCGACTGGGTATGGAGTTCTGATGGACGCAGCCGCACGGGTTACGTGTTCCTGCTTGGTGGCACCGCTGTGTCTTGGCGCAGCGGCAAGCAGGGGTACATTGCTCGCAGCTCCTCAGAGGCTGAGTATGTTGCTCTAGGCGCTGGCGTCGCTGAGGCGGTGTGGCTGCAGCGGTTGTTCCAGTGCTTGGGTCAGTCCGTGCCTACCATCATCCATCGATGCGACAACCAGAGTGCTCTCGCGATCGCTGAGAACTCTTGTGTGTTCCACGCATGCACGAAGCACATCGCTGTCGAGTATCATTTCGTGCGCGATTTGGTGGAGCGGCAGTTGATCTCCATCGTCTGGGTGGGCACAGACTTGCAGCGCGCTGACTTCCTGACCAAGGCACTGGCATGTGGGAAGTTTCTCGTGGCTGTTCGTTCCGTCGGATTGCGACCCCTGTCCGAGAATGAGTGATTGTCCGGGTCCCTGTTGAGCACTCTGTGTTGCACCGGCACGCGTTCTGCACGTGTATGGACATGCGTACCATCGGGTCATGGGGAAGTGTTGTGATGTCAGCCATACACAGTTTTACAGTTGGTTGTGATCACTCGGTCGTGTCCATGCTCGTGCAGATCCTTGAGGCGGACCCTGCTGGAGACAGAGTTCCCTGAGGTGATGCTCCACCCGCTAGAGGCAGCCTGGCAGCCTACCTAGTGTACCGGAGGGCTCCCACTGCCCACGGACTACGTTTGGAGGTCTTCAGGATTTTCTCGGTGGACAGCCCTGCCAGGCTGCTTTACATGTTTGTTTTCTTACACTCTCCGGCTGGTCCCGGACGTAGGCGTGTGACCAGTCGTTGTGTCTGTCTTTGTTGTGCATCCGTAAGATCAGACGACACTCCGTTTGGACACTTCTGCACAGAATTGTGGCCAAAACAGTGGTTTTGGGCCGGTTCAGGTTTGATAGGCACCGCCGTGTGCGCCACCCGCCTTGAGCCACTGCGGCTATTTATGTTGTGGACTTGTCATTTGTTATTCATCTCTGTATTTACTTCAGTTTAAGCTTGAGATACAAGTGCGCGTGTCTCTCCCTACCCTTGTTGTCCCTTGCATGACCTGTTTGTCAACCAGCTAGACCCGTGCTGTCAGGCTAACAAGCAGAAAGGTTAGGAAGCTTCTTGGAATCTTCTCACCAGGACTTGCTGGCGCCCGACATATGCAACCAGCTCACGAAGAGATAAAAACATTATTCAAAGAGCAAAAAGACTTTTGTTAAGGACGTGGAAAGAACAGTGTACTAGTTGAACCTATTCAAAGACTCAGAAATTGATTGGTTTGTTTACGAGAAAATGGCTATATCATGTTTTGTAATGTTATTGTTGACCACCCGCGATCATTTCCAAACAGCATGGGTCGAGCATTGGATCTGCCCCCTTCCTGTTCTGACTGATCTGGTGCCCAAGAGGTTCATCAGGCCTTGGAACACGTGACAGGTCCACAGAAAGGAAAAAAAAAAAAAAGAAAAAAAAGCGAGAATCATAATGCAGTACAACATTCGCATCTCAATCTCGCATGAGATGTGACGTGTCTCGGTCTCGTCTCGTCTCACGCGAGACAATTCGAGATTGTCTCGGCTCGCGTAATACAAGACAACGAGATGAGACCAAATGGAAACAATCCAGATAGAGTCTGGGCACAGTCCTGATCTAACACCATTAATCCTCCACACTGAAACTTTCAGTTCCAATACTTTAGTCTGCAGGCAAAGGAACAGACAAAGGGAATGAGCAAGCAGTTCGTCCACCACCAAACACCAAAAAAGTAGAGGGGCTTCAGAAGAAACAAGTGCAGAACTACAAGGCCAAAAATTTCGATCAGCACTTCAGTCCACAACAGGTTTCAAGAAGTAAGCAAATAAAATTCCCACTATGGTACGAGACTACACATAAAACAGTGAGAGCATGGTGTGACACAGAAAACAATCTCAACCTTGCCCTTAGTCATGCATGGGTCGCTTTGGTCGCGACCAGTCGGACAGATCTGAATCACAAACAGGGGGTCCCTCTCTTTCACTAATTGAGTGTCATTAAAAGAAATGGTAGAGACAAGCCCTAGCACCCAATTGCGCCTGTGGAGCATCAAATGGGGTTGGGAAACAATGTGAGAGAGGGAGAGGGAGAGGGAGACAGAGAGGGAAAGAGAGAGAGAGAGAGAGAGAGAGAGAGAGAGAGAGAGAGAGAGAGAGAGAGAGAGAGAGAGAGAGAGAGAGAGAGAGAGAGAGAGAGAGAGGGAGAGAGAGAGAGAGAGAGAGAGAGAGAGAGAGA
>SZWC01001112.1:66830-87873 GCA_023375785.1 Penium margaritaceum
TCTTTCCCCCCCCCCCTCTCTCTGTACATCTCTCTCCTGCTCTCCCTCTTCCTACTAATAGTAATTACTCATTCTCTCGTCTTCCCTTGAATTCTCGTTATTCCAACACGTCAAACGTTTCCTCAGAATTTTTTTCTCTCGTAGTCGTGAGAAATTATCTACTTATTCATTGTTAACATTTATTGTTCTCCACTGTGATTGTGATACATTTTTCATTTAAGTCCTAACCTCTCCTCTATCAAGCCTATCCATCAAGACATAGATGGTCCTCGCTCAAGGAAAGTCTTCGTACCTTCAAGTATGTAGAAGTAGGGATCATTTTAGTCATGAATATGCCACACCAAGGACAAAGCTAGAGCACAAACAAGATGCAATCGGGACCAATCATACCAAAGAAAAAAATCGTACCAAAAGCACTCATAGGTACAACTAATGTAAAACTAGGAGGACCAGGCATGGAAGATGTACAAATTGGACATCACTGGGGCATAACTAAGGAATACAAAGGTCAAAACTTGGATACATCTCGGATGTAACCAATGTTTTCCTGGGGTAAAAAATGATAATTTAATTATGCTTCTAAGGAGAGTCTAAGGCAGAAGAAACGCATAAGCCAAACACAACTAGGGTTAAATGAGTGTGCAACTAGGGCATACTTGGTGCACAAAGAGGATAGAACAAGGGGAGAACTTGGAAATATATGGAAACTAAAACTATGGTCGTAGGGTGATATCATGGCACAGCTAATGTGCAAGTAGGACATACAAATTTCACCACAAAGGTGGACTAAAATGCAACTAAATCATAACCAAAGCACGTTTTGGGCTTAACAAGGGGACAATTAGGCATGAAGTATGACAAGACCTGGGCGTACTTGGTGAAAAACAAGTGTACAACTAGGAAGAAACTTGGATGAAGCTAAGGTGTAACCATGTTGAAACAATAATGCAACTAGGAAACATTACAAACACACCTAAGGAACATAAGGCTGTAATCAGGGTGGAAAAAAGATGCGATTGGATGTAAAGTCGGCTTCCTTTTAGCACAACCTAGAAGCCAATACAACACAAATAGGGATTATTCAGGGCATAATTATGGGAGTAAAAATACATGACTAGTATGTAGAAATTCCACAACTAGGGAAAAGGATTTGAAAAAAGCATGGCTAGAGCTAAAAGAGGATACATCTAGATCGTAACTTGTGAGAATAAAAATTCAACGCGATCACTATTTGAGTGCAGCTATCATACACATACATCAAAGATAGATATAGACTGGAGTACAAATGAAACAAGAATCAGATGAGACCATGACCTAACTTGATCCAAAGTGTAGTTTAACTTTATTACACTTTCAGTGCAATGACAAAGGAAAATAAAGCAGAGAATCTAGATAAAACACATGATGAATAACGGCTTCATATGCAGGGCAACTACAAGGCAACTGTGTTTGATGAAAAAGGGAAGGAAGAAAAAAAAAACATGTAGATAAATCAGGAAATTTTTAATAATGTCTAGAGTGTGACTAGGGCGCAAATGGTGAGCAGTAATTATACACAAATATCAATGTTAATGAAAATGGATTAAAGCTGGATTACAACTAGAAAAAAAAAAACTAGAGAAAGAATGGTTTGCAAGTAGAGCACTTTTGGTGTGCAACTAGAGGACATGTACAATCGAATTAGAGCATTATGAGAGTGTGTTAAAACAGCAAATAGAGTGTGATTTGGAGGAGATAAGGGAACAAGTAGAAGGGGAAAGCATTGCAGTTGAAGCACAAGCATTGCATAACAAAAGTGCAACTAATGTAGGACAGGATCATGAATAGAGTAAAACTATAGTACATGTAGAGCACACTCAGAAAAATGGAATAGAGAGTTTAACCAACCAACATCAGAACTAGATGCAACTAGAGAAGAAGGTAGGTGCAAAGAGAGTGAAACCAAAGAAGAATGAGGGATATGGAGCACGAGAAGGGCACGAGAAGAATGAGAAAATTTGCACAAATCAAGCAACCAGAGTGCAACCTGGACGCAACTAGATCACATGATGGGTGCCAACACACTTCAGCTTGAGTGCAAATTGACCGTAACTGGAGTATTAATTAAAAAATCAAGCACAAAAAACAGAACAACAAGCACACATATGTAAAACTACAATGCAATTAGAGCACAACTGGAATGAAACTAAAAACAAAACTAGAGAATACATAGTCAACAACTATAGTATAATTCGAATGTGAATTGTGTAAGGAAAGCACAACAAAAGCGCACCTGGAGGGTAGCAAGAGAACAACCAAAGCATAGTTTTAAGGCATATGGATTGCAACTAGAACGAATCACACCGATGGTCCTTTTGATTTTGCACGAAGACTTTTGATCCAATGAGGGGTTCAGTCCAGAGTTTTTTGTTCCTCTTGGTGATAATTGGTGTTCTCTATTTGTGTGATTTGTGCCTCCTTTCTCAATTTATTGAGTTGTTAAAGCAGACAACTATTGAGGCGGTTGAGTCTCAACAACTTCTGGTACAAGTCATCGCGAATGCAAGCCTATTGGCCTCTGCAAACTCCCATCATGCCAGGTTCCACCCCAAGGAGCAATGGCAGAGGCAAAGGGGCCGCTAAGCCCGAGGGGTTTGTCACCAAAGTGGCCATCGGAGTCATCGATGTTGCACCTTGTGCCACAAAGCTCGTCGTTCCTATTACCTAGGTCTCCTAAAGAAGGTCATAAAATGCTTGTTACTATCACTCAAACGATTAAGTCTGTGCCAGCTACCTCTAATTGTTGCCAGTTATACTTGCTCCTTTCACCGTCATTTTCCCGAGGTCAGTGATCTTTTGGACAATGAAGATGGGTGGAAGACTAATGGGAGATTGTTGCCTAGAAGTAAAATCATCGGTTGTACCTCGAATACTTATGCACTCTGATACCAAGTGTCATGCCGAGCATACCATAGATTGTTATCAGGCAAAAATTACATAGTGAACTGCGATTAGATGAATTAGAACAATTGGTTCGCTTGTAATCAGTAGTAAGCGTACTTCAATGAAAAGGTTTGGATTTTTCAAACACATATTCCTATAGAAGAAACAATAATGAGGAATACTTGGGGTCTTGGGCGCTCAGGTCAAGCAATGTATGCAACACGATTTGTGAGAGCCTGCTTTGAGCAATTCCACTAAGATGTTGGGGCCGGGGGGGGGGGGGGGGGGGGAATTCGAGAGTATCGAAGTGTTTATCGACATCAAAAAGTTGACCGAACAGTATCGAAAGATCGATGTAACCTGTGATAGTTCTTTTCATTATTTTGGAAGGTGTTTGAAGCAATGAGATACTTCTAGAAAGAAGCACTAGAGGTTCGAGCATGTGGCAAAAGTCTGATATACCAACTGGTATTCAAATCTGGTCAACACACGGTGGGTCATGAATGTAAGGACAAGATTTCCCACGTTCAGAGTGAAAGGAAGTAACATGTTGTGCTTGACAAAGCAAGAAATAACAAGCTACGAAGAAGTAAAGGAATTTATGCCAAATGGTATCTAGATCACGCACTGGTTTTCAATGTGCTCCTCCAGTGTGCTCACACTGGGTAAGCACACTGACATTGAATTGTGCCGTAGTAGTGAATGTTTGCACTGAGGATGTAAAGTCTGTCTTTTGTGTGAGAGAGGGGGCACAGCCCTCATACAAATGCCCCGTGCAATGACCCCTCCCCACATGAGTTGAGATTGATTTTTTTTGTATAGGACTAAATCACGCTCTGAGTGCGTATTTAGTGTATCATTGTGTGGGTAACGAGCGCACTACCCTCAAACACTAGCCCCACGCATTGGACTCCCCCATAGGAGTCGGGGTCCAAGGTTGCATACAAGACAAAATAATGCACCGAGTGCATGATTAGTGTATTTTTGTGTGAATAACGAGCGCAAAGCCCTCATACACTAGCCCAACACACTGGACCCCCTCCATAGGAGTGGGGATTCAAGGTTGCATAAGAGACAAAATCACGCACCGAGTGCGTGATTAGTGCATTTTTGTGTAGGGAATGAGTGCAATGTCCTCATACACTAGCCCCACGCACTAGACCCCCCTCCATGGGAGTGGGGATCCAAGGTTGCATGTAGGAAAAAATCATGCACTGAGTGCATGATTAGTGTATGTTTGTGTGGGTAAAGAACGTACTGCCCTCATACAGTAGCCCCACGCAGTGGACCCCCTCCATAAGAGTGGGGGTCCAAGGTTGCATATAGGATAAAATTATGCACTGAGTGTGTAATTAGTGTATATATATGTGGAGAAAGAGCGCATTGTCCTCATACACTAGCCCCACGCACTGGAACCCTTTTTTGGTCTGGGGGTCCAAGGTTGCATATAAGAAAAAATCACGCATTGAATGCGTGATTAGTGTATTTTTGTGTGGGGAACGAGCACACTGCCCTCATACACTTTCCCTATACACTGGACCCCCCCATAGGAGTGGGGTTCCAAGGTTCCATATAAGACAAAATCATGCATTGAGTGCATGATTAGTTTGTTTTTGTAAGGGGAAGGAGCGCTTTGCCCTCATACACTACCCCACACAGTGGACCTCCCCTAAGAGTGGGGGTCCAAGGTTGCATACAAGACAATATTACATACTAAGTGCGTGAGTAGTGTATTTTTGTGTGGGGAACGAGTGCATCACCCTCATCCATTAGCCCCATACATTGGACCCCCCTATAAGAGTGGGGGTCCAAGGTTGCATATAGGAGAAAATCATGTATTGAATGCGTGCTTAGTATATTTTTGTGTGGGGAACAAGCGTTCTACCCTCATACACTAGCCCCACAAACTGGACCCCCTCATAGGAGTGGGGGTCCAAGGCTGTATACAAGACAAAACCACGCAATAGGTACATTATCAGTGTGTTTTTGTGTGAAAAATGAGCACACTGCTCTCATACACTAGCCCCATGCACTTGTCCCCCCATGGGAGTGGGGGTCCAAGATTGCATGTAGGAAACAATCATGCACTGAGTGCATGATTAGTGTATTTTTTTGTGGGGAACAAGTGCATTTCCCTCATACACTAGCCCCACGCACTGGACACCCCCATAGGAGTGGGGGTCCAAGGTTGCATATACGACCAAATCACGCCCTGAGTGCGTGATTAGTGTATTTTTGTGTGAGGAGTGAGTGCACTGTCCTCATACACTGGTCCCACACACTGCAACCCCCCATAGGATTGGGGGTCCAAGGTTGCATAGAGGAAAACAACATGTATTGAGTGTGTTATTAGTATATCTTTGTGTGAGAAACAAGCACACTGCCCTCATACACTTGTCCAACGCATTGACCCCCCTCCCAATGGGATTTGGGATCCAAGGCTGTACAGAAGACAAAATCATGCACTAAATGGACACACTACAAAACTAGTGTACAGAAAAGCCTTTATTAACCATTCCTCAATAAAGGCAGGAGTTCCATACTTCCACAAGTACTTGAAGAAGCTGTTTTCTAATGAGGCTTTCCACAAAGGTCAACACCCAGTATTTTAAAAGAACTAGTGTATCTATCGTTGGCATGAGAGGAACCATATGTGTTCCGTACCAGCTGTACACAAGTCCCTAAACTTTCTGTCATTACACAAACAGCCCAACACGCGTCGAGACCCCGATTTTGACTCCGACGATCGAGGACAATTCGACCAACAGCCCTCGCCCTCTGGTCAACCTTCCCGAACATTCTGACAACTCTGACCACTCTCGCAAATCCACGACAAAAGTATCACGACCTTTCAGTGGACTTCTCGACGCATCAAGATATATCTCAATTTATGAAGGTGCATCTCGCATCTTCGTTGTCAATACTCAAAGCCCCCTGATTTCTTGGTGGGTCTTCTCAAATCCGACCACTCACAACACGACTATACACGCGTCGCTCAAAAATCAACACAACGACCTTGACTATGCCTCATTTGTAACTCAATGCTTGTATGTATATGTTCGATCATTTCAACACTTGACATTGAAGTACAATTACTGCTAATTCTTAATTGCTCAAGTATCCCAAATTCTAAACCATGTTCTGCCTTGCAAATTTAACATGTTCAATATCTACGCTCTGTTCAGCATGGTACTTGGTATGAGCTAGGCTGGAGAGGCATTGGATCATTTTACCCATCTGGAAGACTGCCTCGCACAAGTCGTCAGCGGATCTCGCACTTCAATACTTTTAGACTTTGCGACAACACAGCAAAGCAAACGAGTGCATCCGACAATTAACAGCGGATCTTTGGCAACAACGTTGGCAATGGATGAGAACATGCCTATGCACGCGAACCCTGAAGCGGCAGAGAACGCTAGCGTGGCAGGCTATGCCATAGCTGGATCAAACCCTACGGCTTTGACGAACAATCCGGTCACAAACCCAACGGCGGTAAACCAGTCGTCCTCACCAACAGCCTCAATGTCTACTAGAGGAACGACAGGTGGCACCAAACGACAAGTGCGGATCAACGAGGAATTGGTGAACCATTTCTCCCCGCACAAGGGGATCAACAGCCATCTGCTCTAACAACTCAACATCGCCATGGAGGCTCTTTGCAACGCAAGCGCACAAGAAGCGCTGCTCGTTGAGAGAAATTCCCAACTCTCAAACAAACCCAAAATTCATCCGGCTCTACCTGAACCATATGACCCTACAAATTCTAAAGGACCAAGTATTTGGATGTGGCTAAAGGTCTACTCCACCGCTGCTGGAGTCGACGACGAACAACAAACGATTGACGTCACGACTGTGCTTTTGAGTGGCACGCGCTAAGTTGGTGGTCAGATCTAAAGATCATCCAATGGCAGCAGGAGATCGGTGGGACCCCATCAACGACCACCAGCGCCCATCTCATATCGCCAATCATAGGTGTTCTACCCTTGGAGGAAATCAACCCACAACGGCAAGAGGTGCTGATGCCACCAACTGACTGAAACAAATTCTCATGTGCGATGCTCGCAAGATTCAGACGACGCAACAAAAAAGTCTCACACATGATACAGCTCCATCATCTCTATCAATAGTCCAGCAAGGCACAGTACACGCGGAGATTCCACGAGATCATCACTGGTGCAAACATCACCCCCCATGAACTTTGTTCTCACTACAACAATAGTCTCAAGCAAGACATTGGACAAGCAATTGCCACTCACGGCATCCAAAATGACTTGCAACGGATGGTTGTCACAACAAAAAGGATCGACAGTGCCAACTACAACACTTAGATCCAGGAATCCTACGGTTGGCGACCTCCCAACCACAATAATCGTGGAAACGGAAAAATCCAGTCGGGGGACTCCTCGACTTCGATGGAAGTGGACGCCGTCGATCAGCGTACGCGTACGTGCTATAAATATGAAAACGTTCGGCACATGGCCCGCAACTGTTGGAGCAAGCAGTAGGCCAAAAAGAGGGGAAAATCACGCCAAAAAAAAAGAGTCAGGAAATGGAGAAGGACAGTATTGAAAGGCGCGACTCTTGTCCATGAGGAGCAATTTGTGCCGAACGATCGCATGTCTGAATGGCCTAAAATGCCATAAAGGGTTTTTTAGGTCGCAAAGCTCGACGATGGATATGAGGGCAACCAACCATAGATACTGCTAAGAGTTCAACCTCGAGGATGTAAAAACTACAAAATGTTACCAGAACTGTTGGATACAGGAGTGTCTCACAGTTTTCTGAGCAATGACATGGTTTGCAAGGTGGGTTTGGAGATCGAACAAGGGGTGTTTGAAGGAAAACCCATCAACAGGGGATTGCAAATACGGGGACTTTGAGAGCCACGATGACTACAAGTGGTTGATCTATGGATGTAACGGACTAGAGGTCCTATCCAATGAGTGACCACAAAATCATTCTCAGACGGGATTTCCTATACCAAAACAATCCGCAGGTCGAGTGGAATACCGGCAATGTCTATGTGGAAATTGACGGTGCCAAAAAACAACTTCAGCATGTGGGACGGGAGACAACAATTGAAGCAGCAGAGGTGGAAGCAGCAAAAGATGTTGCGGTAACCAAAAAGCGAGGACCTGTTTAGTCGATACCGCTCAACGTTGCCAAACACTGTATTCAACGAGGAGCTTGTGTGTGGCTCATTCATATTGAGGTAACGGATGATGCAAAATTGTTAGCAACTGACTCGTCAGCCTCATCCGCCTAATTGTTTTCAACAAAGTCTGGGATGGTACCCGAAGAGTTCGCACCACGCATCCAAGATTTTGCAAGCACTTTCCTCGACGAACTCCCAAGAACCCTACCACCTCAACGAGACATCAACCATCGCGTCAAAACAAAACCAGGCAGCCGGCCCACAGTTTGAGGGGCCTCTCAGATGAGCGATCACAAAGTGACCGAGTTGAGAAAGTAACTCGACAAGATGCTCGGTTTGGGGTTCATCCGCCCATCCACGTCACCATATACCCCACAAATATTGTTTGTAAAAAAGAAGCCTGGTAAAATGTGGATGTGCGTGGACTACGGGAATGCTACCATCAAGAACCACTATCCCCTTCCTCGAGCCGACGAACATTTTGACCGACTTCGAGGTGCTCAAACTTTGAGCAAAATTGGCTTCTGCAGCGGTAATCACCAGATTCGCGTGGCGAAAGACGACATCGAGAAGACGGCATTCCAAATCTTTTATGGACATTTTGAGTTCATGGTAATGCAGTTCAGACTTGCGAATGCCCCTGCAATGTTCATGGCGGCTATGAACAACACTTTTTGTACCTACCCCGATGATTTTGTCGTGGTGTACCTCAACGACATCTAGTGTACAAACGCAGCCCCAGGAAGCACAACGAACATCTTCGAAAGTCCTTGAAGTTTTACAAAGAGGGAAATGCTTTGGAAAACTCTCAAAGTGTGACTTTGGTTGCTGTTCAATCAAGTTGGGGGTCACATCATCAATGGCGGAAGGATCACCGTGGATCCGAAAAGGTGGTAGCAGTTTTTTATTGGCCGACACCAACCAGCATTCGAGACGTTCAGTTTTTCCTCGGCTTCTCTAGTTACTACCGGCATTTGTTTACGGTATTACGCCCAATTGTCATCGCCTTTCTCCAACCTCACTTAAAAAGAAAATGAGTGGTAGTGAGATAGTGAACAAGAAGCGTTCACCGCTTTGCGGAATGCTCTGACCTCTGCGCCAACCCTACAATTAGCCGATCCAATGGTCGACTACAACATAACTATAGAAGTTTCAGATCGAGCCATCGGCACAGTCCTCCTACAAAACCATGGCAACGGCGAGCAACTGGTCCCATACATGTAAAAAAAATGTGAGGACCGAACCTCAACTACATTGTACACTAGAAAGAGCTGCTGATGGCCGTACATGCATTTAAGACGTGGCGGTGTTATCTGGAGTCCCACCAATGCATTGTACGCATCGACCACCATGCTCTTAAACTTTTGAAGACAGTCAAACCTCAATCGACGTCAAACCCGATGGATGGAGTTCCTTGAATCCAGGTTCAAACATGATATCGAGTACAGGCCGGGAAAAATTAACCCAGCAGATGCACTCAGCCGCTGACTAGACCTGATGTGGAGGCAGCAACGCTAGAACTACAGCGAGATCCATATCTCAAGCGGCGGTTCACACGAGGCTACGACCAACATGGCGGATACGATGATGCAAAATTTTGGTACACACACCCTATTGGCGACGGCGATACACTTGCGAGGTTGTCGTTCCCCCGAACGACAAACTTTGCCGCATGCTCCTCAAAGAATTCCACGACACAACTCCAGGTGGACACTTTGGAGAGGAAAAGACACTGAAGAAGCTGGCAAGAACTTTTGGTGGGATAAGATGCAATCCGACGTGGCAAAGCTCTGCAAATCCTATGGAACGTCTCGGCGTTAAAAATCTCGTCGCACGCAGCCACACGGACCTCTATAGTTGCTCCCCATTCCAAAGGAACCATGGGCAGAAATCTCCATGGACTTCATTATGAGATCACCAGTTACACCAGAGGGATATGACGCAATCCTCGTGGTTGTCGACAGGTTTTTCGAAAATGTCCCATTTTATCCTGACAACGACCACCGTTTCCACCGAAGGAACATCACGACTGTTTCTAAACAACATTGTTTGGCTACACGACGTACCAAGAGCCATCACAAGCGATAGGGATGGTCGATTCACCAGCCGTTTATGGTGCAAAGTAATGACTAGCTACGCCAGCTGAATTCAACTTTCAGCGGCGTTTCATCCTCAAACCGACGGCCAAACCGAGCGGACCAATCATATGCTCAAACAACTTCACCAACAATTATGGGATGGATTGGGCACAAAAACTCCCGACTGTCAAAATCACATATAACTCGACGATATCCACCGTAACAAGTAACACTCCGCTTGAAGTGGTGTACGGCAAGCTTCCTGCCAGGCCTGCACGACTACACGGCCAAAGCGACACTCTTGTGGTCGACATCCAACGTTAGGAGGAAGTACAGGAGACACTCACGAAAATGCAAGAAGCGATGAAACGAGCAGCCGACCGACATCACAGCAACGATGTTTTTGTTGTCAGTGACAAAGTCCTCAGCTTAGCTAACATCAAACTCCGCGGAGGTGACTGTTCGAAGCTGAAACCCCGATGGTTGGGACCGTTTGAGATTGAGCGCACGAAAACCTCCGTGGTTGCGCGACTCAAACTCCCTGACACTATGCAAGTTCATCCGGTATTCCATGCCACCAAAATCAAGGACTATAAAGACCCCGGAGAAAACTTCCCGGGAAGGGATGTCCCTCCTCCTCCTCCTCCTGTAGAAGTGGACGATAACACATAATACGTCATCAAGGATATCCTTGGCCATCGACGACATGGCAGAACGACACAATGTCTCGTCAAGTGGCACGGCTACGACGTCGCGCATAACAGTTGGGAACCTTACGATAACCTACAAGACATCGATCACATAATCTATTGCTATTACCGCCGTAATGGGACCACATCCGAATGTGCGATCGGATGTCGTGGCTAAAGGGGGAGGGGGGTGTTACGAACCAGTCATTCACGAGTCGTTAATCTTTCTGCGAGAGCATTTCCATTAATACACAAATAGCCCACCGCGCGCCGAGATCTCGATTTTCACTCCAACGGTCGAGGGCAATTTGGCCAACTGCGCCCGCCCTCCGGTGAACCTTCTTGAACTTTCTGACAACTTCGACCACTCTCGCAAATTCACGATAAAAGCATCGCGACCTTTGGGTTGACTTCTTGACGCATTGAGACATACATCGATTTATAAAGATGAATCTCGCATTTTCACAGTCGATCCTCGAAGCCCCCCGATTTCTCTGTGGAGCTTCTCGAATTCGACAACTCACGACGGGACTCCACACGCGTCGCTCAACAATCAACCCAACGACCCCGACTATGCCTCATTCGCAACTCAATACTTGTACACACACACACACACACACACACACACACACACACACACACACACACACACACACACACACACACACACACATATATGTATGTCTATGTTCAATCATTTTGACAGTTGTCATCAAAGAACACTTTCCGCTAATTGTGAGTGGCTCAAATGTCCCAAATTCTAAATCATGTTCCGCCTCGCAACTTCTGCTTGTTCACCACCTACGCTCCGTTCAACATAACAAAAAGTTAGCATGTTAAAGGAGCTCATGTAGAACTAAATGGATTTATTCCGAAGACCGCAATATCTATTCCGATGGTCAAGGGCAATTTGGACGACTACCCTCGCCCTCCGATCAACCTTCCCGAAGCTTCTGACAACTTTGACCACTCTAGCAAATCCATGATAAAAGTATCACAACCTTTGGGTTGACTTTTTGACGCATTGAGACATATCTCGATTTATAAAGATGCATCTGTCATCTTCACAGTCGATCCTCGAAGCCCCCCGATTTCTCTGTGGAGCTTCTCGAATCCGACAACTCACGACGGGACTCCGCACGCGTCGCTTAACAATCAACCCAACGACCCCGACTATGCCTTATTTGAAACTCGATACTTGTGTTGTTGTGTGTGCCATACAAGGCTTACGGTGACCCCTCAACTCATGTCCATTCATGTGTGGATCCGTGAGATGGCGACCGTGCCAAAAGACTGGCAGCCGGACGGGCGCCCAAAAGACTCTCGTTTTATTTAGATTCGTGTTGTGGGACAACACATAGGTGTGCAGCCTATTAGGACGTAGATCTCATTGATGCAGCCACTCTGGTTGAGACGACTCGTTGTTCTAACATGTCTGTAGGGAGTTACGCCCAAAACTGTGTTTTTGCCACTGTTTTGTCCTGTTAGAGAATGTGCACCCTTGTGCGCCGTGTGTGTGTGCACCCAGTAGGTCAGAGATACTACTTAGGTTATCTAGGCCTCAGTTGTTAACTCTCTCTGCACATTGCTTGCAGTTAGACGCGTTGATGCTCATGCTAATCAGACCCTTGCAGTTGATTTTTGCCCCACTGCCTAGCACATGCTTGCATGCATTCTGCCAACTTGTATGTATATGTTCGATCATTTCGACAGTTGTCATCGAAGTACACTTACCGCTGATTGTGAATGGCTCAAGTGTCCCAAATTATAAGTCATGTTCTGCCTCACAACTTATGCCTGTTCACCATCTACGTTTTGCGTAGCAGAATAGGTCACACATATACAAATAGGGCATAATAACCCTTATACCCAATCCGCGAGGGGGTTAGGAATGCCCTACCCGGTGCTTAAAAAAAAAGACTCCCCCGTCCGGCGGTTTAAGAAAAAAACTAGACTGCACGCTCGCTTCACCATGCTTGATCAGCGGCATGCTTCGCTGATCGAGCGAAGCGAGGTGGGGCATGTCAACCCCCCTCGTGATTCTCGCTCACACGCGAGAATAGCGATCGAGCGAAAACGCCAGTTTCGAAATCGAGCTGAAACGCTCGATTCGTTTTTTTTTTTTCCTTCAAGAAAACCCCTCACGTTTTCCACGCAAACCCTAGACAAACCCTACCCCAAAATACATTCGGGGTTTAGGGTTTTAATTCGCGCGGGCTCCTGCTGGGCTCCATGGTAGCGGGGCAGGTTCCCTTTAAACTCATGGGGAGTCTTGGACCCCCCATGCGAACCACAGGTAAACACCCCTTCTAAAATTCACAAACATCTCAAAAGAGGGGTTTGTGAATGTTAAAAAAATGATGACATGAGCATGTCGACGCTGCATCACATGTAGCGTCGACATGCATTTTTTCTCGCAGTCCGTGGGTAGGGGAGTCTTATTTTCCGAACGCCGGGTAGGGGAGTCTTATTCTTCCAAAATCCGGGTAGAGTAGCTTCATTATTCCGAACGCCGGGTAGGACATACACACATATACATAATTTTGTTTTTTAAACACCCCTACAACTATAGCAGAACGACTTGATCATATGCGAACTTTGACTCTTCTTGTACGCCTATTTCATAATCCTGCTCAAACTGCGTTTTCCTCCTCTGGCTTCGGCTCTGTCGGCCTGGCCAGCTGCCGCCCTTGCGGCCGAAGCGGCGGACGGAGGGCTCACCGACACAGCTCGAGAGCTTACGAGAGCCGCAGGTCGACATGCATGGCCTTGCAGTAGATTCAGGTATACTTATCGCCGTCGTTCGCTTGGTACGCAGAGGTGGCAGCCGTCGAACCTCGGTGCAGGTACATCTTTCCACAACACATCTGCGGTGCTAAGGCGGTGTGTAGGCCGCCGGCAAGTGCGCGCCGGAGAGATCCGTGCGGAGCTTGCCGCGAGTGGCGTGCCAAGAGGAGCTCCCAGATCCGTGTGTGTTCTGGGAGAAAACGTCACCGGTCAGCCGTAGCCCATGGGTCGTTGGTTGGCGTAACCTTGTGCACGGGCGATGGATCTGCCGCAGCTGACGATGGCATGCGGTGGGCTGGCCGAGTTCCTGCAGTGACACATGCCATCCGCCCTGCGTTTGCGATTGCTCTCGCGCTCCCTGTCGGACCCGCAGGCGACCGCTGGAGGAGATCAGCCCTCGTGCGGGTGGCGGCGGACGGGATGGGCCATAGAAGGGGCGCTGACGGCAGCAGCTCGGGTGTGCCTGCGGAGTGGGAGTGGCAGTGCGAGTGACAGGCGGCGGTGAGCTGCGCGCACGCGTCCTTGAGCCCGGCTCTTGTCGGGCGGCTCGCAATTCCAGCACAACACCCACCTCGTGTCACTGTTGACAGCTCAACCACACGATTCCGGCCCACATCCACCATCACCCTTCCTTCTCCTTGTCAATCCACAACGATCGAATCATCTGCAGAAGCCATGGCGGCGACTCCCCCAGCTCGTAGTCGCTGTCAAAGGCCCCGCTCCTGCCTCTCACGCTCACCCCTTCTCCCCCGCTCACTAAGATTCAACCTGCGCCTAACAGCGCTGTTGGCTGCAGCTGCGGCAATGGCCGCCCTCGTGGCAGGGCCTGTGCGCGTGTCAGGCTGGGATTTTCCGGCCAACCCTCTGGACCCCGACCGGCCCAAAATGGCCACCATTTTCTCCGTCGAATGCACGCCCTACTTTGACTGGCAGACGGTGGGCCTCATGCACTCGTATAGGTAAAAAACCATGGGCCTGACCCTCGCTGGACGACAAGGCGCCATTTTGGGATGTGGGAGGATGAGTGAGAGGGATAGCCATCTCTCCAACTCGTTGGGAGGGATCGTTGGGAGGATGAATTAGAGGGTTAATGGGGAGGATGAGTGAAAAGATGAGTGGGAGGATGAGTGGGAGGAAGAGTGGGAGGAAGAGTGGGAGGGTGAGTGTGAAGATGAGGGGGAGGAAGAGTGGGAAGGTGAGTGGGAGGATGAGTGTGAGGATGAGTGGGAGGATGAGTGGGAGGGTGAGTGGGAGGATGAGTGTGAGGATGAGTGGGAGGATGAGTGGGTTGATGCTGCTCAACACTGCATGATTATGAGGAGATGTCGAGGTGATTGAAGGGAAAGGGGAGCTTGGAATGGGGATGGGGAGGGACTGACTTGGAATGGTGTGGTGGTGTGGAGCAGGATACTGCAGGCTTTGGCTGTTGGAGGCTTCTTGTCTCTCTCAATCACCTCACGCAGCCCGCCATTCCCCGACCAGTTCTCATTCACTCTCACCTTCTCGTCGATCGGCTCACTCATGAGCCACACACCCTGTCCCCTCCTGTCCCCTCCTGTCCCCTCTTGTCCCCTCCTGTCCCCTCCTGTCCCCTCCTGTCCCCTCCTGTCCCCTCCTGTCCCCTCCTGTCCCGTCCTGTCCCGTCCCGTCCCGTCCCGTCCCCTCCCGTCCCGTCCCCTCCCGTCCCGTCCCCTCCCGTCCCGTCCCCTCCCGTCCCGTCCCCTCCCGTCCCGTCCCCTCCCGTCCCGTCCCCTCCCGTCCCGTCCCCTCCCGTCCCGTCCCCTCCCGTCCCGTCCCCTCCCGTCCCGTCCCCTCCCGTCCCGTCCCCTCCCGTCCCGTCCCCTCCCGTCCCGTCCCCTCCCGTCCCGTCCCCTCCCGTCCCGTCCCCTCCCGTCCCGTCCCCTCCCGTCCCGTCCCCTCCCGTCCCGTCCCCTCCCGTCCCGTCCCCTCCCGTCCCGTCCCCTCCCGTCCCGTCCCCTCCCGTCCCGTCCCCTCCCGTCCCGTCCCCTCCCGTCCCGTCCCCTCCCGTCCCGTCCCCTCCCGTCCCGTCCCCTCCCGTCCCGTCCCCTCCCGTCCCGTCCCCTCCCGTCCCGTCCCCTCCCGTCCCGTCCCCTCCCGTCCCGTCCCCTCCCGTCCCGTCCCCTCCCGTCCCGTCCCCTCCCGTCCCGTCCCCTCCCGTCCCGTCCCCTCCCGTCCCGTCCCCTCCCGTCCCGTCCCCTCCCGTCCCGTCCCCTCCCGTCCCGTCCCCTCCCGTCCCGTCCCCTCCCGTCCCGTCCCGTCCCGTTCTCTCGTCCCGTCCCGTCCCGTCCCGTCCCGTCCCGTCCCGTCCCGTCCCGTCCCGTCCCGTCCCGTCCCGTCCCGTCCCGTCCCGTCCCGTCCCGTCCCGTCCCGTCCCGTCCCGTCCTGTCCTGTCTATTCATCTGTGGGGTGTGACTGCGTGTGGCACTGGACGTGACGTGCTGGCAGGAAGAGCAAGCAGCCGGGGCCCATCGTGCGGCTGCTGAGCTGCACGGACGATGATCTCGCGCAGTACCGCCACATGGACCTCGCACCCACGCTCACAGTGCCCTCCATGACGCACCACCCGCGCACTGGGGATTGGTGAGTGCTCGTGGCAGCGTGCGTGTATGTACACATCTTTTTGGGTGTTCTTGAAACACAGTGTGCCTTTTCCCTCTCTGGGAGGATGTAGGAGGAGTTGATCTTGGGCTGATGGTGTCTGGCTCTGGTCCAAGTAGGGCTGCCTGTCGTGCCATGTGTTTTCGCTCTTCACATACTTGTCTTTTCATGACATGCCTGGACTGGCATGCCCTAGCCTTGCTCTGTTGTGAGAGGAAAAAGAATGTAGGATGTTCAAAGGAACAGGGAGGGAGGGAGGGAGGGAGGGATGGAGGGAGGCAGGGAGGGAGTGGCGAACCTCGAAGGCTTTCCTGAGATGGCGCCTCTCATTCAACCTCCAGGTTTCGACTTGTGTGAAATGCTGACCAGCGTTGATCAATCAGTGTGGCAACAACAATCCACATTACCAGTGCAATGCGGACGCAATGCCGACGGTGGAACAACTGTGGTCCATGGCACCCACCTCTGCCACACACATCTTCCATGCGCTGCTGCCCTCCCCTCTGACCGTGGGGTGCGGTGGTGGTGGAGCAGGTACGCGGCCATCAACAAGCCGGCGGGCGTGGTGCACTGGCTGCAGCACCACCCGCTGGCGCAGGAGGTGGAGTGGGTGGTCATCCTGGACGCCGACATGGTCATCCGCTCGCCGGTCACGCCATGGGGCGTGGGCGCACAGAAGGGTCAGCCCGTGGCGGCCTACTACGGGTGCGTTGCTGTTCTCGTGCATCTAGGTGTGGTTGCCTGCAGAGTGTGTTTCAAGGAACGATTGTGAGCGTAATGAGGAGGCGGAGGTTGAGGTCATGGATTTCCAGCCTGCCTTTTTTGAGAAAGGCAAGCTTCCCTAGGAAACCTACTCGCCAAATATTGCTTCACTAAATTACTGCCTAATGTCAGAAACTCTGATCCCATCTTGATTAGAAGAAGAATTTCACCAGACTCCCCACCATTGTGGAACAGTGTATTTTGAGCAGACTAGGTTTTTGAGCAGAAAATGAAAGAGAGGGAATATAGTACAGGGAGCCCTCCTGGTTAGTCAGGGAGCCCTCCTGGTCGTCCTGGTTTGCATTCTGACTCAGAATGCAGGTCAGAACGAAGCCCTTGGCCATCGGGGTTGTTGTCAGGGTAGGACTGGCCAGACTTGTCAACAGAGGCGGAGGTCACGTTGCCAGCGCAGCGCAAGACGAGTGGGCACCAGTGCGGCAGGAGTAGGGCAGGTGCTGGAGTGGGCTCGTGAACGGATTCTTTCGTGAACCACACTGCGAGCTCGAGATCTCGAAAGCGATCAGAGATTCCTTGTGCTGATGGGTCTCCGTCCTGTCCTAACTGCCTTGCAAGGAGGACCCAGGAAATCTTGGCTGTGCATTTGGACATGGCTGACTCTCTCCTGTTACGGTCCCCCCCTCCTCCGGGGAGGAGTCCTCCCCCCTCCCCCCACCCACCCACGGGCGAACTTAATCCTGGACCTCTGACCTTGTTCCATGCAAGAAACTGATTCTTAAACGCTTTACAAAGCGTTTAAGAATGAAATTCCCTTCTTCTTAAAGACTCTGCAATTCGTTTGAGAATCAAATATTCCTACCTCGACCCACATGTTCAACATGGGGAGATTCACCTGTCGACCTCAGCCTCGACCTCGACCTCGACTTCGATCTCGATCTCGACCTCAACCTCGACCTCGACCTCGACCTTGACCTCGACCTCGACCTCGACCTCGACCTCGACCTCGACCTCGACCTCGACGTCGACCTCGACCTCGACCTCGACGTCGATCTCAATCTTGACCTCGACCTTGACCTTCGACCTCGACCTCGACCTCGACCTGGACCTGGACCTGGACCTGGACCTGGACCTGGACCTCGATCTCGACGTTGACTTCGACATGTGGAGAGTTGTCCATGTGCGATGGGGAGGGGCAGGGAAAGGGGTTCACCGGTGAGGAAGAGGGGGGCTGGGGGGAGGGGAAAGACGGGGATAAGTGTGCGCAAATGCAAATTGTGCCCAGTTGTGCACTCCACCTTTTGGTGGAGCAGCGACATGGACATGGACATGGACATGGGTATGGGTGTGCGTGAGCAGCTACCTGATCGGGTGCGACAACATTCTGGCGCAGCTGCACACGCGCAACCCGCACCTGTGCCCCAAGGTGGGCGGCTTCATCGTGATGCACATCGACGACCTGCGGCGCATGGCGCCACTGTGGCTGTCCAAGACAGAGGAGGTGCGTGCAGACAAGGAGCACTACGCCACCAACATCACGGGTGACATCTACGGCCAGGGCTGGATCAGCGAGATGTACGGCTACTCGTTTGCCTCCGCCGATGTGAGTCCGCCTCGCTGCGGCTGCTCCTTGCCTTACCTCCTCCCTCCTCTGCTTCTGCTGGCTCTTCCTGCTTCTGCTTCTGCTGCTGATAGTTCTGGGTTCTGCAAACATTATTACCCTGTCTGGTGGAATCGATCCCTTTCTGTTGGTAAAGCAACCAAACTGTCACTGATGTCATGCCGGATTAGCGCACGCAGCACCCATCTACATCATCTTGTGTGCAGTGTTGCGTTCTTCACACAAGTCCCTACAACACCACGACCACACGCCATCTCATTCCCCGCCCCGCAACTGTCCATGGTCATCTCCTTTCTCATCCCCCGTTCCCATGTGGTTTCCTCGCTCAACCACTGCCCGCATGTGCTGTCCAATGCGCTGCTGCAGGCAGAGCTGGTGCACAAGACGGACTACGACTCCATGATCTACCCAGGCTACGTGCCCGCGCCCAACCAGCAGGCCAAGCTGCTGCACTACGGACTCACGTTTCGCGTGGGCAGCTGGCACTTTGGCAAGTCGGAGCACGAGCACGACACCATTGTCGCCATGTGCAACAAGCTGTTTGACGCTCCGCCGTTCCCCTTTGAGGTCTGTGCCATTCCGTGCACCACTGTCCTCCATCTACTGTGCTGCTGCTGTTTCTGCTGTCTGTGGTGCTGCACTTGTAGTTTCTGCTTCTTCTGCTTCTGTTGTCGCCTCCAATTCTGCTGCTTCCACTGCTGCTGCCTCCAGTGCCGCTGCTTCTGCTGCTGCTTCTTCTTGCAGTTCAGTACCTGTTGGTAAACAAATGGATGTTTGGTCTTCCTAGGTCTGTGCGCAGTGATGGGTCTGCCCCTCTTCCTCTTTCCAGAAGAGAGCCCTGTTCCCCGTCCTCCACGCTGCGGGCTGTGAAGGAAGCCAAGGCAATGGTCTCGTGTGGGCAGTAGCACCACCCCTTGCATGCACACCGCTGTTGCTGCTGCTGCTGCTGCTGCCGCTGCTGTGCTGCTTTACGCAGCTGTCGACAGACGACGAGGGGCAACGGCGCGCAGACCTTCTCAGCATAGAGTGCCTCAACACAATCAACGAGGGCCTGCTGATTCACCACGCCACCCACAGCTGCCCCACGCCCAACCCCTCCACCTACATCAAATTCCTCATGTAAGCCAGGCTCCTCCATGCTCATGACCACCTGCAAGGCCATGCCATGGCATGTGCCACCGCCGTTTGATCAGATGCACACACTTGCCACTGTATGTCTGTGCACAGATGAACGCAGAGATCCTCTTGAGTTGAGCACCTGCTGCTCCTTTGTCTTCCCTTCTGCCTTTGGCTTTTCTCGAGAGCGGTTGGAAGTGAAATCTCCACAAGAGCATCGCTGGACCTGAGCACCGCCGGTGCACCAGTTGCAGCTGCTCTGGCGTCGCCATGGCTGCATGTGTCTTCCATGGCTGCATGTGTCTTCCATGGCTGCATGTGTCCTATGGTTAAAAATGAGGCGCATTTTTGAGCTGTACGGGCGTCGTTAACGCTACCGTACGCTGACGGCGTTAAAAACGCCCGTATGGACCGGGGGTTAAAAAATTAAAAAAATCATTTTTAATTGCCATCTTGACCGGGGGTCTGAACCTCTTTCAGACCCAAAATCTAACTTTACCCCTCCCATCCATAGTTAAGGGAAAAAAACACCACTGTGCAATGACATGACATGACATGGTGACATAGTGACATGGTGACATGTTGACATGACATGGTGACATGGTGACACATGGTGACATGCCGCAGTGTAGAAGTGACATGACCGCAAAAACTTCACACCCCGCTGGGGGGGGGGGGTAAATTTTCAACGGGAGGTAAAAATGAGCCGTATCCTTCAAGAATGAGGCCGTTATTTTAAGCGTTTAAAACGATGAGGTGTTTTTTTAACCATAGCATGTGTCGCCATTGCTGCGTGCGGGGCCATGGCTGCATGTATTGCTGTAGCTGCATGGGTCATCAAGGTGTGCTTGCGTTGCCATCGTTGATTGCTATGTTTCGTTCTGACTCCCACTTGATCCATCGGATTGCAAGTTGGCCAAGTCCACCAAGTCGATTAGAGTGGAAAGCAAGTGTCCGGGTCTTTGCACAAGTGGACGAAACGTAGGTTGCTTGTCGGCGCCGCACTCACTGAGAAATGTGTCAAAGACGTGGTCTGGGTTGTTGGTTGCAGCAACAACATAAAGGAGGCATTGGGGCCGGAGGGCTACCCTGCAGGAGCGGGAGCAGCAGGCGGCGCCTCGTCTGGCGCTAGGACTGACGCTGTGAGCAGCAGCAGCGTTGTTGGAAGTGGCTCTGGCGATGGTAGTACGTCAGCTGTCGGCGGTGAGAGTGGGAGAGCAGTGGCAGAACCAGGTGAGCAAGAACAGGGACAGCTGGAGGGCCAACAGGAGCAGCAGCAGGGGCAGGAGCAACAGCAACAGCAGCAGCAGGGGCAGGAGGAGCAGCAGCAGGGGCAGGA
>SZWC01001112.1:100329-133270 GCA_023375785.1 Penium margaritaceum
GGGAGGGAGGGAGGGGGGCAACGGAAACAATGTTGCGCTAGTTTGGATAAGACCATTTTCGCGTGCCTCACGCATTTGGACTGGAGTGTGTGGCCTGCTGTGTCCAGACTCACGCAGATATACCTACTGCACTTGATATTCGATTATACAGAAAGTTTTCCGTGAACTTTCTTCAACAAACTTGTTATTCGTCGAATTTCAAGAGTGTAACCTGATTAATTACTCTTGGGGACTGGAACAGGATTCAACGAGGAAAAAAGTCCCCAAAAAAAAAAAGGAGGATGTTCACATCCACATTGAAGTGGTAGAATGGTGCACAAATAGAACTCGCACATCAGCGCTGTTATTCTGACGCACAAGGGTTGTGCCACACCAGTCGCGCTAGGTTGGACCTGCCTCGAACACCGCCCGCCGACTGAGTTCGAGACGAGAATTCATAGAATTTAGGGATACGGCTTTTTCGTTCAACGATTTCCAAAGTGCCACGTAAGCAATTCATTTCCAAAAAACCATGCTCGAAAGACAAGACGCCCTAAAATCTAGATTGCGAAAAATCGAAATTCAATTGTAGTAGGGTAGATTTAGGTATAGATTTGAATGTAGACATAGATGTAGTCTTCTTGCTGCATCCAAGACAACTCACACTTGGGTACCGCTGGCAGCTCAGTTGTGGGGCGGAAAACTTGCACTCGAGACTTGTGTGTCAAAATTGCAGTTGAAAGCAATAAGTGGATTAGCAGTAAGAATGAGGTATGGTGAGAGGCGCCTCCTACACTAACCGAGGCCCTCACCTTTGTGAGGCTTGTGACTGAGTGTACCAAGCAATGAGGAAGATATATATATTTTAAGTTTGTGGGGTTTTTTCGTTGAGGCTTGTCAAAGAGCTGACAACCCCAACCCCGGGTGTTGTTCGATTTTCCTGAAAACCAGACCCTTGCAAATAATATAATGCAAATGATATGCCCACTGCAAACGCAGCTGTGCAGACAGAGGTCAAGCCTATGGTTGCTTGAACCTCTGCAATCCCAATGCTCCTCAGATCAGCCGCCTATGACTATTGACAACATGAGTGATTATGGCTGCTGTTGATGGAGGTGGACACGCACCGCTAACAAGCGGGCGACTCCACACGAGGTGACCATGTCTCTCATAACGATGCAGCGTCCCCTCCATCACTCAGCGCAGTTCGTCGAGTTAGTCAATCGTGTACATGCTCGTCTGTACGAGGATGTACACGAGCCAAAAGGTCACAACATTGATCAGTGAGACAGTGCATTCTTGAATCTCAACACTCTTCCATGACCCGTGGAGATGAGTGTACATACACGTGGTGAAGTCATCCATCGACAGTGCACAAGTCAAGCTCCTCCATACTCACATGCCCTCATAGTCTCATTGCAAGTCCACACTAGTGTGAGGAGTTGCCCTCATGTGTTTTGTGCGCGTGTGAGGAATACCATTGTTGTCAACAATGGCTATGGCACTATCATCATCACAATCCAATGTGATGGGCGATGCAAGCTGATGGAACTCACACAATGGAAAACGGAGCCATACACCCTCGCACGCACAAGCATCTAATGTCACGTAATCTGCGTCTGCAGTACTACATGCGATGCATCCCTGCTTGCCATTACGCCATGAGGCAATTTTGCCGCCAATAAGAAAGATCCATCTAGTGTGGCTCTTGCCATCTGCGCTCCCAACCCAGTCACTATCCGTGTAGCCTTCGGCAACCACAGACAGATGGTGGCAGAACGTCAATCCACGACATGGGTTGGAGACAACGTATCGTACCACGCGAATTGCTGCATCTAGGTGCAGCTGATGGGGGGGAGTGAGAGAACTCAGCCTGTAGGTTCCCGGCAAAGGCAATGTCCAGTCATGTGGTGGTGGGGAGGAACATGAGTGACCCAATGACACGAAGAGAGGTGGTCACATCCACACTCGCACCCACTGTGTCAGTATCAGATTTTTTTAGCTTGATCTGGCCGTCTGGGGTTATGGGAGTTGATGACCGTGTACTGTGGAAAGAAGGTCCGCAAAGTGCTCAGCCAAAGTCTACACGTAGGCTGCCTGATGTGTAGGGAGAATTCCGTGGGCACGATCGCGCACGATGTCCATACCCAAAAACACTTGTGCAAGTCCAAGATCTTTCATTTTGTATGTGGACTGTAGCAAATCCTTCACTCACTGGATAGCGGCGAGGTCATGTGATGCAATGAGTAGATCGTCTACATAGACGAGTAGGATGATAAGGGTGGTGCCTACTGGGGTGAAGAACGGAGCTTGATCTACGATGTTGCGCATAAAGACAGCCTTCAAGAGGGTGTGGTTAATCTCTGTGTTCCAGCACTTGGATGACTGTTTGAGGCCATAGAGGGCCTTCCGTAGTCACCAGACACAAGGAATAAAATCCTCAAAACCTGGGTGATGGACCATGTAGAGCTCCTCCCCATCGAGAGCACTATGCAAGAAGGAATTGCTCACGTCAATCTGGTAGAGCTCCCAGTTATGCTGTGCGACCTTGCTGAAGAGTGCACGACTGGTGGTGAAACGGCCAACCTGCACAATAATGTGGTGTCTACACATGGTGCCTGTGCAAAGCCTTTGGCGGTTAGCCAGGCTTTGTACTTGTCCAGTGTGCCGTCCTGCTTCCACTTGCGATGAAAACCCACTTGGCCCCAATGGCTTTACGGCCTGGGGGAAAGTCAACCAGCTCGTACACAGCATGCTCATCGATGGCAGCCAGTTCCTCCTTACAAGAAGCTTCCCACTAGGTTTCGTCGGATGCGGCCCAGACCTCATGAAAGCTCTGTGGATCGGCTGCCTGCAAAGATGGCCTAGCTGCCAACAAACGAGCGCTGCCAAGGCTAACTGGAGCACACGGAAACAAGACAAAGAAAACACAATTATGCTCCTGAGAAATAAGGACATATTCCAACTAGGATCCGGGATGAAGGTTCGCTGTGATAACAGTGAGGACAGTCACACCCAAGGCCTTCGTCCATGGATCCCCACTTACCACAGTGTGCGAAGGGTTGTGGGCCGCAGGCTATTACCGGGGACGGCCAAAAAATGGCAGGTTGCATGCCTGATGGAGGCACTAAGGTATGTGGATGAGTACGACCACCAGGAGTGCATGACGAGCACTAGAGGAGTGTGTGTGCCGGAGTCGAGGAGGCAAGGACATGACGGGTCGCTCCACTGGAGTAACCAACGCAGGAAGACCCCTCGACTTGTCGACCGAGGCAATGGCCGGAGTGATTGAATCAGTCGCTTGGGTGGAGGAGTCCGCTGCCGAAGAAGTGGACTCAGTCGCTTGGGCGGCGTAGTCAGCAGCCAAAGATGTGGACTCAGTGGCGTGGTTGGCGGACTCAGCGGCAGAAGAGGTGGACTCGGATGCATGGTGAACAGTCTGAGGAACAGACTCCGATGGAGACTCTTGTGCGGTAGGGGTGTCTGGTGTGTTTGGAGGCGTAGGGGACTCAGTGGAACCAGGGACTCTGGACATTGATGGACGGGGAGCATCATCGTGTACTTGTGCCGAATCTCCTCCACTCGATGGTGGCAACAGGACCAGAAGGCTCTCGGCACGTACAAAAGGAAGATCGCATGAGAAAATCTCCTCAAAGAACAGGGTCTCGCGCGAATCGATGATGCGACACCAGACAAGATCCCGAAATCTACAGGCCTTTGACTGACGAGACACCCCGAAAAAGGTACAAAGTCGACCACGGGGAGCCAGTTTGCAGTCCCGCTGGTCTCCTTCAGGAGCCAGACGCTAGTGACTCAAACCCAGACACATGTAGGACGAAGATTTTCATGCTGCCCACAGCAAAAATGGTAGGGAGTGACAGGACGGGGCAAAGGACCGTGGGGAACTTTGTTCGAAACTCAGGTCATGTACGACATAGCCTCAAAGAAGAAGCCCTCTGATAAAACAGACTCAATGCACATAATGCAGATCGCATCAGCCATGGTGCGGATCCAGCGTTCTGAGACACCATTCTGCTCCAAAGTGTAAGGCGGAGATGTCTCATGTCTGACGCCACGGCCCCTGAGAAAAGCATCCGCATCCCCCATAAACTCACCACCTCGGTCAGAATGGAAGAAAAAAAGGGGACGACCACACTCGCCCTCTATGGCAAGGAGGCAATCACGAATCGCAGTCGCTGCTCAGCTCTTCTGCCGGGGGCAGAAAACTTAACAAAAATGCGAGTAGTCGTCTGTGAGGGTGAGAACTCAATGGCCACGCTCCGCAACACACTCGATAGGCAAGGGACCCATGAGATCAGAATGGACCAACTCAAGCCAGTGCAAGGCACGGGAAGAGGAGACATGATAAGATTACCTATACATCTTACCCCGAGCGCAATGGATGCATTCAGTTTTTCAAGGCAACTGAAAAGGAGTCGTACTTCATGGTGTAGCAGAGCTAGAGACCCTCACCCTGAGTCGAGAGGCGGAAACACAGCTCCCAAGACACAAACTGTCCCACTTTAAGGTGGGGTGGTGGTGTCTTTGAATCCTTTGGCCTGCACTGACTGGCTATAGACTCTAGGCCACCAGAGACAGACTACTGATGTTGCTCTTACTGTTGAGCTATTGTATGTACTACAGCAGAGACCATGGGACCAGGCTGGCTAGGGAGAAGCGGCTGAATGGGTGAAACCGTCTGAGCAGACTATAACGTGGTTAGGAGTTGGCATAATTCGTCAACCTGCTGCTGAAGAGCGCCAACCAGGTCAGATGGCGGAGTTGCATTGGCAAAGGTTGACTGCGTTGCACCAGTGGTACCAAGTCTAGCCATGGTGCTGGGTGGTGGAATGCCACTAAAACGGCGTCTACTGCAAGAGGATCGTGAAAACTGTCCAAAAACTTCACTGACCAAGTTTTTGGAGGAGTTGAGAGGATAAGGAAACATGACCCTTTTGTGTTTTTTTTCAACACTCCACAAGTTATTGGGTACCATTTTCGGGGAATTAACTGATATGCCCAGTTCTTTTTTTCTGCGGACAGATTGGTGGCCGGCAGCCTGTCGGAGCTACACGGAAGCTTGAGCAGCTTCTGCGGCACCTGCTGAGGTGCTACGAAAGCCACCTCAGTCACCGCGGATCTGTTGTTGTAGCCGCAACATGCTTCTGCTGTCGCTAATGCTGCGATTGTTGCAAGATACTGCTCTTGCTACTGTTGCTGCCGCCACCGCTGTTTTTTTTGCTGTTGCTACTTCTATTGCAGCTGTTGCTGCTATGGCTGTAGATGTCGTGCTGATGTAGCTGCCACATTGCGGTGCTCTAGCAGCCGCACGGCTGCTGCTATTGCTACTGCTGCTACTGCTCGGCTGCTACCACTGTTGCTGCTGCTCCGCTGGTGCTGCTCCTGCCGCATGGTAGGCAGCGAGCATGCGAGGGAGCGAGGGAGTCTGGGATTTTCTTCCTTCCTCTTCTTGGAACTCGGGTTCCCGGGATTACCGATGCTGATTCTACAGTTGCTGATGTGGCTGCATCTGGTAGAAGTCTACGCAGGGTACAAAGAGAAAGTACAGGGAAGATAGAAATAGGGGAGCAGCAGGGACACTTCCCTGCTGCGTGGCAGTGCATTTGCCACCTGTGTCGGCTCCACCATTGGTGTTGTGCCGCTTTGCGTCGGCCGCGTGACCGCCTACGCTATCACCACCGAGGGATCAATGCCGTGAAAAAGAAATCGGCAGCATTTCCCCTAAGCCCGGAGCCTTTTGAAGCCACCACCAGGCAAGGCTAACTCTTTTAGGAAGAATCTGGCAGATTTTCCCCTGCACTGGCGCATACGGAACTCCGCCAACGTTGACTGGCACCTGTACGCCGTTGTTGGTACTCAGCCTGTTGACTCTGCTACGCGAGGGCTCTGATACCATATTGGAAACAATGTTGCGTTAGACTGGACAGGACCATTTTTTTTCGCCTCACACAGGCCACACACTTGGACTCAAGTGTGTGGCCTGCTACATCCAGACTTGGCGCCTGAGCAGCACTGGCTGCTCAGCTGTGAGGGGGAAAACTTGCACTCAAGACTTAGTGCCAGAACTGCAGCTGAAAGTGAGCTTTTACTGAATTAGCAGCAAGAATCAGGTTTGGTGAGAGACCCCTCCCACACTTACCTAGGCCCTCATCTCTATGAGGCTTGTTACTCAATCTACTAACCAATCAGGAAAATGCACTGTTTTCTAGCATATGGGGTTTTCTTGGTGAGCCCTACCATACAACCGACAGCCCCAAACCCGGTTGTTGTCTGTTTTCCCTGAACTGGACCATACCAAAATATGCACGATGCAAAGGCAGTTGTGAAGTCAGAATCAGCTAGAAAATTCATAGAGCAAGGTTATGGTTTTTTGAACCTCTGCAAACCCTCTACTACTCAAAGCAGCCTCCTATGACTGTCAGTGACATGAGTGACAGTGGCTGCTGCCGATGGAGCTGGACGCACATTGCTAACAAGTGGACGACTCCACACAAGGCGACGGAAGCCACACCTCTCACAACAATGCAACATCCCCTCCATTGCTCAACGCCCGCCGTCATCAACGTCCGCCAAGTCAGTCGACTGCACAAGCATGTACACCAGCCGAGAGGTCACAACACAGGTCAGTGAGGCAGTGCACTTGCATACCACAACAGGGGAGAGGGGGGGAGGAAGCGAGGGAAGGAGAGAGCGAGGGAGGGAGGGAGGGAGAAAGAAAAAGATGGAGGGAGAGGAGGAGGGAGGGATGGAGAGAGGCACGGAGGGATGGAGGGAGGAGAGGGAGACTGAGAGGGAGGGGGAGAGGAGGGAGGAGGGGAGGGGGGGGATAGGGAAGGAGGAGGACGAGAGAAAGTGGAAAGGGGGGAGGAGGTGCAACTAGGGCGCAAGTAGGGCACAACTAAGGCGCAAGTAGGACACAACTAGGGCACAACTAGGGCGGAACTAGGGCACGTCTACTTCCACCCTAGTTGTGCCCCACATGCACCCTACTCCTAGGGCGCAACTCCGGCGCAACCAGGGCGCAACTAGGGCAGAACTAGGGCGTTAGTAGGGTACAACTGGGGTGCAACTAAGAAGCAACTAGGAAGCAACTAGGGCGTAGCTAATGCCCAACTGAGGCGCAACTAGGGCACAACAAGTACTCAAGTCGGGTGCAACTTAAGCACAAGTAGAGCGCAACTAGGGCGCAAATAGGACATAAGTAGGGTTGAAGTAGGGTGAAACTAGGGTGCAACGAGGGTGCAAATAGGACACAGATACGGCACAACCAGGGTGCAACTAGGGCACAATAAAGGCACAAGAAGGCCGCAGTTAGGGGGCAACTAGGGCATAACTAGGACGCACATGGGGCACAAATGGGGCATAAACAGTGTGCAACTAAGGTAAAACTAGGGCACAACCAGGGTATAGCCCAACTGAGGCGCAACTAGGGTGCAAGTAGGGTGCAGCTAGGCCGCAACTAGGGCGCAAGTAGGATGCAAGTAGGGTAAAAGTAGGGTGCAACTAGGTCGCAACTAGGACGCAACCAGGGCGTAGCTAATGCCCAACTGAGGCCCAGCTAGGGTGCAACTAAGGAGTAAGCCGGGCACAACTAGAGCGCAAGTAGAGCGTAAGTAGGGCGCAAACATGGAGTAAGTAGGACGCAACTAGGGCACAACTAGGGTGCAACTAGGGCAGAACTAAGGCGTAGCTTGTGCCCAGCTAAGGCGCAACTAAGGTGCAACTAGGGCGCAAGAAGGCCGCAACTAGGACGCAAGTAGGGTGCAACACGAATGCATCTAGGGTGCAACTAGGGTACAACAAGGGCGCAAGTAGGACACAAGTACGAAATAACTAGGTCGTACCTAGGGCGTAACTAGGGCACAAGTCGGGCACAAGTAGCGCGCAAGTCGGGGGAAACAAGGGTACAACGTGGAGGAAACTAGGGCGCGAGTAGGGTGTAAGTAGGGAGAAAGTAGAGTGCAACTAAGGCACAACTAGGGCGCAACTAGGGCGCAACCAGGGTGCAACTAGAGCATAACTAGGGTGCTACTAGGATGGAAATAGGCGTGACTTGGGAGCAACTAGGGTACAAATAGAGCGCAACTAGGGCGTGGCAAGTTCCCAATTGAGACGCAACTAGGGCGTAACTGGGGCGCAACGAGGCCGCAACTAGGGCACAAGTAGGATGCAAGTAGGTTGCAAGTAGGACACAACTAAGGCGCCACTAGGGTACAACTAGGCTGTAGCTAGAGTCCAACTGAGGCGCAAGTAGGGCGCAACTATGGTGCAAACAGGGCACAAATAGGGCGCAAGTGGTGTGCAAGTGGGGCGTAAGTAGGGTACAACTAGGGCGCAAGTAGGACAAATCTAGGTAATAGCTATTGTCCAACTGAGGCGCAACTTGGGTGCACCTAGGGTGCAAGTAGGGCGCAACTAGGGCACAAGCAGGGTGTAACTAGGTTGCAAGTAGGGTGTAACTAGGGCACAATAAGGATGCAATTGGGGCGCAAGTAGGGCCCAAGCAGGGTGTAAACAAGGTGCAACTAGGGCACGAGAAGGGCAAAATAAGGGTGTAAAAAGGGCGTAACTAGGGTGCAACTAGGGTACAATCAGGGTGCAAGTAGGACACAACTGGGGTGTAACTAGGGTGCAACAAGGGCGCATGTAGGGCACAAGTAGGAAGCAAGGAGGTCCCAAGAAGGGCGCAACTAGGGCGCAAGTAGGGCCCAAGAAGGGTGTAAGAAGGAGGTAACTAGGGTGCAAGCAGGGCACAACTAGGGCACAAGTTGGACGCGAGTAGGGTGCACTCATGGAGTAACTAGGACACAATTAGGGCGTAAGTAGGGCACAAGTAGAGCACAACTAGGGCGTAGCTACGGCCCAACTAAAATGCAACTAGGGCGCAACTAGGGCACAACTAGGGCGCAAGTAGGGCACAACTAGGGCACGACAAGGGCACAACTAGGGCGAAAGTAGGGCGCAACTAGGGGCTATTAGGGCGTAGCTAGTACCCACCTGTGGCGCAAGTAGGGTGCAACTACGATGCAATTAAGGCGTAACTTGGGCGCAACAAGGGAGCAACTAGGGCACAAGTAGGGCGCAAGTAGGGCACAACTAGGATGCAACTAGGGCGTAAATCGGGTGTAGCTAGGGCGTAGCTAGTGCCCAAATGAGGCACAACTAGGGCGCAAGTAGAGCGCAACTAGGACGCAGCTAGGGCGCAAGTAGGGTGCAACAAGAACGAGAGTAGGGCACATCTAGGGCACAAGAAGGAAGCAAATAGGTCCGAACTAGGGCGCAACTAGGGCGTAACCATGGCGCAAGTAGGGACAACTAGGGCACAACTAGGACGTAACAAGGGCACAACTAGGGAAAAACTAGAGCGCAACTAGGGCACAACTAGGACACAACTAGGATGCAACTCGGATGCAACTAGGGCACACATAGGGCGTAGCTAGTGCCCAACTGAGATGCAACTAGGGCGCAACTAGGGCACAACTAGGACGCAACTAGGGCGCAACTAGGGTGCAAGTAGGGCACAACTAGGATGCAACTATGGCACAAACAGGCCGCAGCTAGGACGTAGCTAGTGCCCAACTGAGGCACAACTAGGGTATAACGAGAGCGCAACTAGTACGCAACTAGGGTGCAAGTAGGGTACAGCTAGGGCGAGAGTAGGGCGTAACTATGGTGCAAGTAGGGCGGAACTAGGGTATAACTAGGGAGCAACTAGGGTGAAACTAGGACACAAGTAGGGTGTAGCTAGTGCCTGACTGAGGTGCAAATATGGTGCAACTAGGGCCCAAGGAGGTTGGAAGTAGGGCGTAACTAGGGCGCAAGTAGGGCACAACTGGCGCACAGCTAGGGCTCAAGTAGGGCACAACTAGGGCGTAAGTAGGGTGCAGCAAGGGCACAACTAGGGCACAACTAGAGCACAAGTAGGGCGCAAGCAAGAGGCAAGAAGTGTGCAACTACGGCTCAACTGGGATCCAAGTAGGGCACAAGTAGGGCGCAACTAGAGCACAACGAGGATGCAACTAGGAAGCAAGTAGGGCGGAAGTAGAGCGCACGTTGGGTGCAACTAGGGCACAACTAAGGTGTAACCACGGCGTAGCTAGTGCCCAACTGAGGCGGAAGTAGTGCGCAACTAGGGTGCAAGTAGGGTGTGAGTAGGGCACAACTAGGGCGCAACTAGTGCGCAAGTAGGGCACAAGTAGGGCGGAACATGGGCACAAACAGGGCGCAACTAGGGCGTAGCTAGTGTCGAACTGATGCACAACTAAGGCAGAACTAGAGCGGAACTAAGGCGCGGCTAGGGCGCAAATATGGCACAACCTTGGTAAGAGTAGGAAGCAACTAAGACACAAGTAGGGTGCAAGTAGGGCGCAACTAGGGCGCAACTAGGGCGCAACCAGGGAAAAAGTAGGGCGCAAATAGGGTGTAGCTAGTGCCTGACTGAGGCACAACTAGGGCACAATTTAGGCGTATCTAGGGTACCATTAGGGCGCAAGTAGAGCGCAAGGAGGGCGTAACTAGGGTGCAATAAGGGCACAAGTAGGGTGCAACGAGGGTGCAACTAGGGCGTAGCTAGTGTCCAGTTGAAGCAAAAGTAGGGCACAACTAGGGCGCAATTAGGGCACAAGTAGAGCGCAACTATGGCCCAAGTAGGGTACAAGTAGGGGGCTAGTAGGCCACAACTAGGGTGCAACAAGGGTGCAACCAGGGCACAACTAGGATGCAACTAGGGTGCAACTAGGGCGCAAGTAGGGTACAAGTTGGATGCAAGTAGGTCGCATCTAGGGTGCAACTCTGGCGTAACTGGGGCACGAAGGGCTCAAGAAGGGCACAACTAGGGCGGAACTAGGGTGCAACTAGGGCACAAGTATGGCGCAACTAGGACGCAACTATGGTGCAACTAAAGCGCAAATAGGCTACAAGTAAGGAAAACTAAGGGTGTAATTAGGGTGCAACTAGGACAAAGCTAGGCCGCAACAAGGGCGTCACAAGGGGGCAACTAGGCTGTAGCTAGTGCCCAACTAAAATGCAACTAGGACGCAACAAGGGTGCAACTAAGGCACAAGTAGGGCACAACCAGGGCACAATCAGGGTACAACAAGGGCACAACTAGGGCGTAACTAGGGCGCACCTAGGGCGCTACTAGGGCATATGTAGTGACTGTATGTAGCACAACTAGGGTGCAACAAGGGCACAACTAGGGCGCAACTAGGGTGCAACAAGGGCTTAACTAGGGCGCAACTAGGGCTTAACTAGATCGCAATGAGGGCACAGATCAGGTGAACCTAGGGCGCAACTAGGGTGCTAACAGGACGCAACAAGGCATACCTATTTCCCAACTAAGAGCGCAACTACAGAGCAACTAGAGCGAAACTAGGGCGCAAGTAGGACGTAACTAGGGCGAGAGTAGGGCGCAACTAAGACGCAAGTAAGGCACAAGTAGGGCGCAACTAGGGTGAAACTAGGAGGCAACTAGGGCGTAATTAGGGCTCAAGTAGGGCGCAACTAGGGTATGATTAGGGCGCAATGAGGGGGCAACTACAACCCAAGTAGTGTGCATGTAGGGCGCAACTAGGAAACAAGTAGGGCTCAACAAGGATGCAACTAGGACACAAGTAGGGCACAACAAGGGTGCAAGTATGGTGTAACTAGGGTGCAACTAGGGCACAACTAGGGCGCAAGAAGGGTGAAGGAAGGGTGCACGTAATGTGCAACTACGGCGCAATTACGGTGCAAGTAGGGCGCAATTAGGGAGCAACTAGGGCACAACTAGGACGCAACTAGGACACATCTTGGGCATAACTAGGGTCCAAATAGGACACAATTAGGGTACCACTAGGGTGCAACAAGGGCAAAACAAGGGCGAAAGTAGGGCGGAAGTAGAGTGCAACTCGGGTGCAACTAGGGCACAACTAGAGAACAACTAGGGCACACCTAGGGTGCAACTAGGGTGCAGCTAGGGGTTTGCTAGTGCCCAACTGTAGCGCGAGTAGGGCGCATCTATGGTGGAGTTAGGGCGCAATTAGAGCACAACAAGGGCCCACTTAGGGTGCAAGTAGGATGGAAGTAGGGTGCAAGAGGAGCGCAACTAGGACACAACTAGGGCGCAACTAGGGCACAACAAGGGTGCAACTAGGGTACAAGTTGGACGCAACTAGGGTGCAACTAGTGCGCAAGTAGGGGGTAAGCAGGGCACAGATAGGAAGCAACTAGGGCGAAACTAGGGCGCTACTAGGCCGCAAGTAGGGTGCAAGAAGGGAGTAAGAAGGCCGCAACTAGGGCGCAACTAGGGTGTGCCTAGGGCGCAAGTACTGTGCAAGTAGGGGACAACTAGGGCACAACTAGGGCGCAGCTAGGACGCAAGTGGGGAACAACTAGGGCGCAACTAGGGCGCAACGATGGCACAACTAGGACACAAGTAGGGTGCAACTAGGACGTAACAAGGACGTAGAAACCTCCCAACAGAGATGCAACTAGGGGGCAACGTGGGTTTAACTAGGGCGCAAGTAGGACGTAACTAGAGCGCAAGAAGGACGCAATCGGGACCAACTAGGGTGCAACTTGGACACAACTTCGGCGTAACTAGGGTGCTCCTAGGGCGTAGCTAGTGCCCAACTGTGCACAATAAGGGCGAAACTAGGGGGCAACTAAGGCACAACTAGGATGCAACTCAGGCAAAACTACTGCGCAAGTAGGACAAAAGTAAGGCACAATTGGGGCGCAACTAGGACGCAACTTGGGCGCAACAAGGACGTAACTTTGGCGCAACGAGAGCGCAACTAGGGCGTATCTCGGATGCAACTACGGCGCAAGTAGGGTGTAGCTAGTTCCTAACTAAGTCGCAACTAGAGTGCAACTAGGGCGCAACTAGGGCACAACTAGGACGCAACGAGGGTGCAACTAGTGTGCAACTAGGAGGAGAGTAGGACACAACTAGGGCGCAAGGAAGGGGCAAGTAGGGCACAGCTAGGGTGCAACTAGGGTGAAACTAGGACGCAACTAAGGCATAGATAGTGCTGAACTAGGGTGCAACTGGGGTGTTACCAGGGCGCAAGTAGTCCGCAAGTAGGGCGCAACTAGGGTGCAACCTTAACGCAACTACGACGCTTCTAGGGCCCAAGTAGGGCGGAAGTAGGGTGCAACAAGAGCTCAACTAGGACCCAACTAGGACACAAGTAGGCCACAACTAGGGTGCAAGTAGGGCGCAACTAGGGCACACAAAGGACGCAAGTAGGATGCAACTAGGGGGCAACTAGGGCGCAAGTAGGGCGCAAATAGGGTGCAACTAGGGTGCAACTAGGGTGCAACTAGGGTGCAACTAGGGTGCAACTAGGGTGCAACTAGGGTACAACTAGGGCGTAAGTAGGGCGCAAGTGGGACACAAGTAGGGCACAAGAAGAGCACAACTAGGGTGCAACTAGGGGGCAACTAGGACACAGGTAGGGCACAGGTAGGGCGCAGGTAGGGCGCAAGAAGGGCGCAATAAGGGTGCAACTAGGGTGCAAGTAGGACGCAACTAGGGTGCAACTAGGACGCAACTAGGACGTAGCTAGTGTCCGACAGAGGCCCAAGTGAGCGCAATTAGGGTTCAACTATGGTGTAACGAATGTGCAACTAGGGTGTTAGTAGGGCGCAACAAGGGCGTAACTAGGGCGTGGCTAGTGCCCGACTAAGGCGCAACTAGGGTACAACTATGGCAGAACTAGGGCACAAGTAGGGTGCAACTACGGTGCAAGTGGGGCACAAGTAGAGTGCAATTATGGTGCAACTAGGACATAGCTAGGGCCAACCTGAGGCACAACAAGGGCACAACTAGAGCACATATAGGGGGCAAGTAGGGTGCAACTAGGAATCAAGTAGGACGCAACTAGGGTACAACTAAGGCCCAAGTAGGATTCTAGTTGGGCGTAAGTAGGGTGCAACTTGGACGCAACTAGGGTGCAAGTTGGGCGTAAGCAAGGTGCAACTTGGACGCAACTAGGGTGTAACTAGGGCGCAAGTAGGGCCCAAGCATGACACAAGTAGGATGTAACTAGGGCACAACAAGGGCGTAACTATGGCACAAATAGGGTGCAACTAGGGTGCAACTAGGGTGTAGTAGTGTGCAAGTAGGGCGTAACAATGGTGCAACTAGGGCATAATTAGGTTGCAACTAGGGCGCAAGTGGGGCGCAACTAGGGTGCAACTAGGGTACAACTACGGTGCAAGTAGGGTGCAACTAGGGCACAAATAGGATGCAAGTATGGCGTAACTAGGGCGTACCTAGCGTACATGTAAGGCGTAACTAGGCCGCAACTAGGCCACAACTAGGGCACGAGTTGTGCACAACTAGGGCGCAACTCTGGCGCAACTAAAGCACAATTAGGGCGCAAATAGGGCGTAACCAGGGCGCAAATAGGGTGTAGCAAGTGCCTAATTGAGATGCAACTAGGGCGTAACTAGGAAGCAAGTAGAGTGCAACTACGGCGGAAGTAGGTGCAAGTAGGGCGCAACTAGGGCACAACTAGGGTGCAACAAGGGCACAACTAGGGCATAGCTAGTGCCAGAATGAGGCATAGCTAGGGTGCAACTACGGCTCAACTAAGCCACAACTTAGCTGGCAAGAAGGGCATAACGAGGGTGCAAGTAGGGTGCGACTAGGGTGCAACTAGGGCGCAACTAGGGTGTAGCAAGTGCCGAATAGATGCGCAACTAGGGCGCAACTAGGGTGCAACTAGGACTCAACTAGGGTGTAAGTGTGGCATAATTAGGATGCAAGAAGGGTGAAACAAGGGTGCAAGTAGGATGCAAGTAGGGCGCAAGTAGGGAGCAGCTAGGGTGCGACAAGGGTGCAACTAGAGAAGCTAGTGTCCAACTAAGGCCTAACTAGAGAACAATTAAAGCGCAAGTAGGGTGCAACCAGGGTGTAAGTAGGGCGTAGATAAGATGCAACCAAGGTCCAAGAAGGGCGCAAAAAGGGTACAACTAGGATGCAACTCTGGCGCAACTAGGGCACAAGTAGGACGTGAGTAGGGGGAAGGTAGGGTGCAACTAGGATGAAACTAGGCAAAAGTAGGGTGTAAGTAGGGCGCAAGTAGGGCAAAACTAGGCTGCAAAGAGGGCGCAACTATGGCGTACATAGGATGCAAGTAGTGCGTAAGAAGGGTGCAACAAGGGTGTAACTAGAATGAAAACATGGCGCAAGTAGGACACAACTAGGGCACAACTAGGGTGCAACAAAGGCGCAAGTAGGACGCGATTAGGGCACAAGTAGTGCGCACCTAGGGTGCAACTAGGACGCAACTAGGACGTAAGTAGGACGTAATTAGAGTGCAAGTAGGGCACAACTAGGGTGCAACTAGGACACAACTAGGGTGCAAGAAGGGCGTAGCTAGGGTGCAAGTAGGGTGGAACAAGGACGTAGCTAGTGTCCACCTGAGGCGCAACTGTGGCTTAACTGTGGCGCAACTAGGACGCAACTAGAACACAACAAGGGAACAAAGAGGACGCATCTAGGGCCCAAGTAGAAAGCAAGTAGGACGCAAGTTGGGCACAAGTGGGGTGCAAGTAGGGCGCAACTAGGGTACAACAAGGGCGCAATCAGGGCGTAAGTAGGGTGCAAGTCGGGCAGAAGTAAGGCGTACCTAGGGCACAACTAGGGCCCAACTAGTTCACAAGAAGGGCGCAAGCAGGGCACAACTAGGGCGCAAGAAAGGCGTAGCTAGGGTGTAAATAGGTACAACTAGGGCCAACTAGGGTGCAACTAGCGTGCAAGTAGGCCGCAAGTAGGGTGCAACTAGGGCGCAACTAGGGTGCAAGTAGGACGCAAGTAGAACGTAACTAGGGTGCAACTAGGGTACAACTAGAGCGCAAGTAGGTTGCAAGTAGGGTGCAACTAGGGCGCAACTAGGGCACATCTAGAGTGCAACAAGGTCGTAAGTAGGGCGTAACAAGGGTGCAACTAGGGTCCAACTACGGCACAACTAGGGCGCAACTAGGATCCAAGTAGGGCGCAACTAGGGCGTAGTTAGTACCCAAATTGAGTCGCAACTAGGGCGCAACTGGGGCGCAACCACGGTACAAGTAGAGCGCAACTAGGACGCAAATAGGGCGCAAGTAGTACACAACTAGGACTCAAATAGAGGCAACTAGGGCCTAGCTGGTGTCCAACTAAGGCGCGAATAGGGTGCAACTAGGGCGCAACTTTGACGAATCTGGGGCGCAAGTAGAGTGCAACTAGGGCGCAAGTAGGGCACAAGTAGGGCGCAACTAGGGTGGAACTAGGGTGCAACTAGGTCGCAACTAGGTCCTAGCTGGTGTCCAACTGAGGTCCAACTAGGGCCAAATTAAAATACAACTAGGACGCAACTAGGACGCAAGTAGGCCGCAAGAAAGGCACAAGTAGGACGCAACTAGGGCACAACCGGGACGTAGCTAGTGTCCAACTAAGGCGTAACTAAAGCGCAATTAGGGTGCAACAAGGGGCCAACTAGGGTGCAATTAAGGTGTAACTAGGGCGCAACTAGGGCGCAACTAGGGCGCAACTAGGGTGAAAACAAGGCGTAGCTAGTGCCCAACTAAGGCGCAACAAAGGTGCAACTAGGGCGCAAGTAGGATGCAGGTAGGTCGCAACTAAGGCATAGCTAGTTCCCAACTGAGGCACGACTAGGGCACAACTAGGGCGCAAGAAAGGTGCAACTAGGGGGTAAGTGGGGCACAAGTAGGGCGTAAGAAGGGTACAACTAGGGCACAACTAGGGCCCAAGTAGGGTGCAAGTAGAGGGAAGGTAGGGCGCAACTAGGGCCAAACTAGGGTGCAAGTAGAGTGCAACCAGTGCGCAAGTAGGATGTAAAAAGGGTGCTACTAGGGTAGAAGTAGGGTACAAGTATGGCGCAAGTTGGGCGCAACTAGGGCGCAACTAGGGAGTGGCTAGTGTCCAACTCAGGTGCAACTAGGGTGCAACTAGGACGCAACAAAGGCGTAAGTAGGGTACAACTAGGACGCAACTATGGCGCAACTAGGGTGCATCTAGGAAGCTATTAGGACCCATGTAAGGCGCAACTAGGACGCAACAAGGCCGCAACTAGGGCACAACTAGGGTGCAACAAGGGTGCAACTAGAGCGTAACTAGGGCGTAGCTAGTGCTGAAGTAAAACGCGACTAGGGCGCAACTAAGATGTGACTAGGGCATGAGTAGGGCACAATTAGAGCGCAATTAGGGCACAAGTAGGGTGCAACTAGGATGCAAGTAGCGCGGAAGTAGGGCGCAACAAGAGCGTAACTTGGGCATAACTAGGATGCAAGTAGGGCATAACTAGGGTGCAAGTAGTGCACAAGTAGGACGCAACTAGGGTGCAACTAAGACACAGCAAGGGCGTAGCTAGTACCCAACTGAGGCGTAACTAGGACGCAACTAGGGTGCAACTAGGGCGCAACTAGGGTACAAGAAGGGCACAACTAGGGGGCAAGTAGGGTGTATGTTGGGTGCAACTAGGACGCAACTAGGGCAAACTAGGGCACAACTAGGGCATAGCTAGTTTCTAAAAGAGGCGCAACTAGGGCGCAACAAGGGTGCAACAAGGGCGCAAGTAAGGTGAAAATAGTGTGTAAGTAGGGAGAAACAAAGGCGCAAGTAGGGCTCAAGTAGGACGCAAGTACGGCGCAACTGCGGCGCAACTAGGCAAAGCTAGGGTGCAAGTAGGACGTAACTAGGGAACAACTAGGGTACAACTATGGCATAACTAGGGTACAAGTGGGGCGTAGGTTAGGCGCAATTAGGGCGCAACTAGGGCGCAACTAGGGTGCAACTAGGGCGCAACTAGGGTGCAACTAGGGAAAAAGGAGGGCGCATGTAGGGCGCAACTAGGGCGCAAGAAGGGTCCAAGTAAGGTGCAACTAGGGCGTAACAAGGGCGGAACTAGGGTGCAACTAGGCAGCAAATTCGGTGTAACTAGGGCGCAACTAAGACTCAACTAGGGTGTATCTAGTGCCCAACTAAGGCACAACTATGATGCAACAAGGGTGCAACCTGGGCGCAACTAGGGTGCAAGTGGGGCGCAAGTAGGACGCAAGTAGGGTGCAAGTATGGCATAACTAGGGCACAACTAGAGCGTACCTAGTGCCCAACTGAAACGCAACTAGGGCATAGCTAGTAGACAGCTGAGGCGCAAGTAGGGCGCAAGTATGGTACAACTAGGGTGTTACTAGGGTGCAAGTAGGACGCAACTAGGGCGCAAGCAGGGCGCAATTAGGGCACACCTAGGATGTAACTAGAGTGCAACTAGTGCATAAGTCGGGCACACGTAGGGTAGACTAAGGGGCAGCTACTGCCATAGTTGACCTAGGCCCCTCAAACCGCAGCACATCGATGTGCACCGCGGTACATCGATGTGGTGGTTGGCACATCGGCCACCTCGGCACATCGTCCACCTCGACAGGAGGGGGGGGGGGGGTACTTGGACACCATAACTAGTGCGACTAGCTCCAAGTGTGCATCCTCCACATTTACAAAATGCAGTTTTACTTGTTTTATTGCTACCATGCTGCACACATCATTATGTATCATTCAATAACATTTCTGTTCTAATTACGTAAACATTAATGCATGCAATGCAGTTGCATGCATGGAGTGGTCGCTGCTCCCTCAACGACTAAGAATCAATGCATTCTTGCACTAGGATAAGGGAAAATTGCACCAGCCAACAAAATGGCTGTTTAGACCAGCCACACATTCATAGTACCAACAGTGAATCTAATGTCAATGAACAAGTAAACTTGAGATGTCATCAGAAACAGCATGGATGGAGAAACTGGGAAATGCACGAGTCTACAGGGGCATCACTAACATACAGAGATGCAAGCATGCATGTCCATCAAATTTTCCTGTCATGTGAACCACATTCAGTAGCACAAGACATGCCCCCCCCCCCCCCATGTGCTTCAGCCTGTCACCGATGCCCCATCCCGAGTCCGCTTGCTGTTGGCCTTGCATCCATCACCGACACCTGCATTGCTGCCCTTAGCCACCTTAGACTTGCTGGAACTTAGTGCAGCTGATGCAGCTCCTTTGCGTGTTGCAGCTGCCCTGCTAGCTGCAACACCCTTGCTGGCTCCTACAACCTTTGTGGATGCAGCCTTGCTGGCTGCAGTTGCCTTGCTAGCTGCTCCTGCTTTGCTGGTGGCTGCCTTGCTGGCTGCTGCTGCATTGCTGGCAGCTGCTTTGCTAGCAGCTGCTTTTCTAGCTGCGGCTGCTTTGCTGGCTGCGGCTGCTTTGCTGGAAGCTGCTGCTGCTGCTTCTGCTGCTGCCATGGCCTCTTCTCCATCACCTTCACCATCCTCCTCCTCTTCCCCACCCTCCCCTACCTTCCCTGCCTCCCCCGCATCTTCTTCCTCTCCGTCCTCATTTCCATCTCCATCATCCTCACCTTCGGCTTCTCCCACATCCCTGGCCTCACCACCATCCTCCCCTCCACCTTCTCCCGCATCCCCTCCGTCATCCTCATTCCCAACTCCATCCTCTCCAACCCCCCCGCCAGGACTTCCTCCATTGCCGACGTCATCTGCCATGGTAGAGACGGCAGCCCACGTACGAACCTCACGGGCAACATATGGGACGTCTTCATCAGTCACACGTCTGCCCTTCTGCTGCTGTGGGACTTCCTGTTACCCATCACCCTCCTCCTCTTCTTCTCCTTCCACATACATCTCTTCCTCCTCCTCCATCTCGTCTTCCTCACTGTCATTGACTCCGACGTCTGCACCCTCTTCACCCTCCTCCTCTTCATTCTCGAGGATGACACCGTCATCCTTGCTATCAGATGGATCAGGCACCAGCCAGTTGTTGTCGGGCTTGCACCGCTTTGCTGGCTTGTATTGCCGGCGGAGGCGGACGTTGCACCGCACGAGCATTTCCAGCGTTTTCACGCTGAGGTGGTTGCGAAGCGCGGTGTGGATGAGCTCGTGCGTCAAGAAGATGCGCTCGCAGTCAGACTACGCGCACGGCTGAGAAAGGAGCTTGATGGTGAGCTCACGGAGAGTGGGGAGGTGGGAAAGGTGGAGACTTGCCCACTCATACGGTGCCAGCGTCCCTGCCACCACCTTTGCCACTGCTGCACGGGCACGGTCACTCAGCCGCTTGGTGGTGAGAGGAATAATGGTGGTAGTCACACGGCCGAGCTGGAAGGCTTCCAGCTCGTCCTGCAATGCCCCATGCTTTGCCTCCGGCGCGAGGGCGTCTGCCACGTGTGACCATGCCTGCACCATAGAAACATCCCCCCCATGATCATTGCGTAGGATGCACGCGGAGTGCTGCAGCATAGAGGGAGCAGGCCATGTCAGACTCCCAGCGGGTTTTCAGCTGCTGCATTGTGAACTTCACATGCTGTGCTGCCACCTTTGCCGGCTTCCGTCCGCGCCCCTGTGACAGACCCTTCAGTTCTATCATGCAGTCAAGTAGTCCTTCATAGATTTCACCTGCTGCTCCTCCTGGCTTGTCAGCAATGCGCAGCACCTTAACCAGCGGGTTAAGGAGGTCTCGGAGCTGCCGCACCTGCAGCCAAAACACACGGCGGCGCACAATCTGCCTCATTGCCTTCTTCCTTCCCTTGAACATGCCATCCCGCTGCGATCCCATGTAAGCCCAGGATGCATGGTTGACAAGCTTCAGTAGGAAAGGCCGCATGTCAATGAGACGCTGCACCATGGTGTGGGCGGTGGCTAACCGAGTGTCGTACCGAGGCAAAAGCACCCGGCCGCCAGACTGCTGCTTTAGCCATGTGCGTGGCAAATTGTTGTTGCAGAAGAAGTTCACCAGCTTCTCCACCTGCCCAAGCACCGAGGCGCCCCACTCAGACTTCATGATGTATTTCATCACCAAGTCAATGTTGTGGGCGCAGCAGCCCTGTCACAGCACGTTGGGGAACTTCTCCTTCAAGTCCTCAAACGCCCGCTTGTTCACTACCGTGTTGTCACACACAACCGAGACGACATTTCCGACACCTACAGTGACGATGGCCTCTTCAATGGTGTCAGCCACGTGCGATGCGTTGCGCACCTTCCCGCTTGCATCTCTGGAAAACATGTGGCATGCCCCTTTGGCGTTTACCGCCATTGTGTTATAGCTAGGTCTCTGTTGCTTGTTGGCCCACTCGTCCACGGCCACAGTTACGCCGTAGATAGGCCAGCCTTGGCGCAGTGGTGCTTCTTCCTCCGTCAGCTTTGCATCAAGCTTGGGTAAGATTTTGTTGACAACAGTGGAGCGGCCTGGAAGACGGAACGAGGAGTTGGTGCTCCGGCTAGTAGAAATGACTTCTTTGACCAGTCCTTCGCGGGCAAAGGAGATGGGGTATGCACCAGTACACATCAGCTTCACTATCGCCATTTGACAAGCGGCGTTCGCTGCTGCATCACAGTGGGGGCGGACAGAGGTCTGCCTCATCCCAGACATCCTGTTCACATCGACGATGCGCACTGCTTGCTGCTGCTGTGCCTGCTGAGCGCGCAAGTCGGCAGCACACTGAAGCACATCGTGAACCTGCTGCTGTTGCTTCTGCTGCTACTGCTGCTGCTGCTGCTCCTGTTGCTGCTGCTGTTGGTCTATGGTTCCAAAGGATGCTGCTGTGACGTTGTCAAGGTACATGTCCATCTCTTCGTCATGGCTGGGAAGGCCAGCAGCTTCAAGAGCTTTGGCCCGCTGCCGCTGCTCAAAAAGGTTTGTCCATGACACGGGCTTGCTGTTGGTCCCCCAGGAGTCCCCTAGACCGTTGTAAAGCCGGGAACATGCCGGCTTCCATGATGCTGGAGGACGGGGAGCCCTCTCCATGCCAAGAACGTTGCGCAAAATGGGAGGCGGTCACAGGTCCCGCTCAGAGTGACGCCACAGGATCCACAGAAAAACCCTGGCTTTTTAGACGCTGTTGGAACGGGGCGGCAGTGGCAAGAGAGCGCCAACGTCAGCATGTCTCCATGAAGGCGTCCGGCAGAAGGTGGAGAAAATTCGGGCCGATGAAGTCGTTCGGTTGCCGCTGCTCCTGCTGCTGATGGTAAAGTGGAGGAGCCCGTCACAGAAGCTGACAGGGTTGGGGCACGTCTGGGAGGCATGGTAGCGTAACCCTAACTGTGGGTTGACCAGTTTGCGGCTAACTTTTTGTCGGTGCCGACTAAGCACTCGTTTGCTTGTGACTCCCGGCAGTGCACCTTCGCGAGCGTCGATTCGCGCAAAGCTGAACTGCCATGTCCGGCAAAACGACTGTGGCAGCCTAACAGACGAGAAGCATGATCAAGTGATCATGCCCCTTGATGTCCGCGAGGTCATGTTCGTGCTTTTTCAGTCATACCTAGCCATGCACATCGGTAAAAACGACATCGACACCAGTCATGACATGGGTAGGGCAATGCGTGGATATCAAGCATACACCTAATTGTTACGTGTCAGCCACATTCACACATCGGACATCGAACAACGCATCCTCATTGGCCTTCAAAACATCCTAGCCACTTACAATGTACACGTCATATGAACAGCAGCCAGATTCCCAACCCAAGTGACAGGTGGATTGGTAGACTGTCCACATGTCATGAAGACTGTGCATGTCCACATTTGAACTTTCAAATATGTGACTAGTGTATGGTTTACTGATGTGGTTGAACGCCACCTCCCGGTGAGTAAACAGGAAAAATTGCAAAGCGAAAGTGTCTCAGTCTCGTGTGGCGGGGATGTCGGCGGGAGGGGGGGGGAGGGGGGGGGGGGGGGGGGGAGGGGGGGGGGGGGGGGGGGAGGGGGGGGGGGGGGGGGGGAGGGGGGGGGGGGGGGGGGGAGGGGGGGGGGGGAGGGTCGCGCTTGAGCATTTGGCGGAGCTGAGCTCGTCGCTGCACCTCGATGCCACATCGCGGTTGAGCGCGGTGCCAATGCCACGGTACTGGGATCACATCAGAACCCGGGGTCAACTATGGCTACTGCATAACTAAAGCGCAAGTAGGGCGGAACTAGAGTGCAACTAGGGCAGAACTAAGGCGCAATAAAGGCATAGCTAGTACCCAACTGAGGTGCAACTAGGACATAACTGGGGGCGCAAGTTGGGCGCAACTAGGGCGCAAGTATTGCGCAACTAGGGCGCACACAGGGCGCAAGTAAAGCGTCACTAGGGCGCAACCAGGGTGCAACTAGGACGCAACTGGGGCACGACCAGGGCGTAGCTAGTGCCCAACTTAGGCGCAACTAGGGCGCAACTAGGGCGCAAGGAGGGCGCAACTAGGGCCCAAATAGGGCGCAACTAGGGTGCAAGTAGGCAGCAACAAGGGTGCAAGTAGGACGCAAGTAGGGCGCCACTAGGGCGCTATGAAGGCACAACTAGGGGGCAGCTAGGGCGTAAGTAGGACACACTAGGGCGCAAGTAGGCCGCAACTAGGATTCAACTAGGGTCCAACTAGGGCTTAACTAGGGCATAGCTTATTCCGAACTCAGGCGCAACTAGGGCGCAACTACAGCGCAAATACGGCAAAAATAGAACGCAAGTACGGTGCAACTATAGCGCAACTAGGGCGGAACAAGGGTGTAAGTAGGACGCAACAAGGGCTTAAGTAGGACGGTACCAGGGCATGACCAGGGCGCAAGTAGGGCACAACTAGGACGCAACTAGAGCGCAACTAGGGCGCAACTAGGCCACAACTAGGGCGCAACTAAGGCTCAACTAGGACACAAGTTGGGTGCACCTAGGGCGTAACTAGGGCGCAACTAGGACGTAGCTAGTGTCCACCCGAGGCGCAACTAGGACGCAACTTGGGCACAACTAGGGTACAACTAGGGCGCAAGGAGGGCACAAGTAAGGCGAAAGCAGGTCACAAGTGGGGCACAACAAGGGTGCAACTAGGGCACAACTAGGGCATAGCTAGTTTCCAAGTGAGGTGCAACTAGGGTGCAACTAGGGCACAACTGGGGTGCAACTAGGATGCAAGTAGAGTGCAACTAGGGTGCAAGTAGGGCGCAACTAGGGTGCAACTAGGGCGCAACTAGGGCGCAACAAGGGCGCAAGTAGGGTGCAAAGCAAGGGGCAACTAGGGCTCAACTAGGGTGCAGCTAGGGCACAAGTAACGCGCAACTAGGGTCCAAGTAGGGTGCAACTAGGGCACAAGTAGAACGCAACTAGGGTGCAAGTAGGTGCAACTATGGTGCAACTAGGGTGCAACTAGGGCGCAAGTAGGGTGCAAGTAGGGTGCAAGTAGGGCATAACTAGGGTGAAACGAGGACCTAACTTGTGCGCAAGTGGGGCACAAGTAGGGCGCAACTAGGGCACAACTAGTGTGTAGCAAAGGCACAACTAGGGCGCGAGTATGGCGTAACTAGGACCCAACTTGGAAAAACTAGGGCATAACTGGGGCGCAACCAGGGAGAAACTAGTACGCAAATAGGGAGTAACTAGGGTACAACTAGGGCGCAACTAGGGTGCAACTAAGCCGCAAGTAGGGCATAGCTAGTGCCCAACTGAGACGTAACTAGGGCACAAGTTGGGTGCAACTTGGGCACAAGTAGGACACAACTAGGGCGCAAGTACGGCGCAAGTAGGGCACATGTAGGGCGCAACTAGGGCGCAACCAGGGGGCGTAGCTAGTGTCCACCTGAGGCGCAACAAGGAAGAAACTAGGACGTAACTAGGGCAAAACCAGGGCGTATGTAGGGCGCAACTAGGGCACAAGTAGGGCGCAAGAATGGTGTAGCTAGGGTGCAACTAGGGCACAACTAGTGTGCAACGAGGGTACAACTAGGGCGTAAGTGGTGCCCAACTGAGGAGCAACTAGGGCGCAACTAGGGTGTAACTACGACGCAACTAGGCTCAAGTAGACCGCAACTAGGGCACAAGTAAGGTGCAACTAGGGCTTAATTAGGGCCAAAATGGGGCGCAACTAGGGTGCAACTAGGGCACAACTAGAATGCAATTACGTCGTAGCTTGTGTTCAACTGAGGCGTAACTAGGGTGCAACTAGTGTGTAAGTAGGGCACAACTAGGGTGCAAGTGGGGTGCAACTAGGGCGCAACTAGGGTGCAACTAGGACGCAACTAAGGCCCAAGTAGGGCGCAAGTAGGGCGCAACTGGGATGAAACTAGGGCGAAACCAGAGCGCAAGAATGGTTCAAGTAGGACGCAAGGAGGGCGCAACTAGGGCGTAACTAGAACGCAAGTAGGACGCAAGTAGGGTGCAAGTACGACGCAACTAGGGCCCAACATGGGCGCAACTAGGGTGCAAGTACAACGCATGGTGTGCGCAACTATGGTGCAACTAGGACGCAACAAGGTTGTAACTAGGGCATAAGGAGGAAGCAACATGGGCAAAACTAGGGCGTAACAAGGGTGTAAGTAAGCCGTAGCTAGTGCCCAATGCAAGTGCAACTAGGGCGCAAGTCGAGCGCAACTAGGACACAAGTACGGCGCAAGTAGGGCGCAACTAGGGCGCAGCTAGGGAGCAAGTAGGGCATAACTAGGGTGAAACTGGAATACAACTAGGGCTCAACTAGGGCCCAAGTAGGCCGCAAGTAGGACGCAAGTAGGGTGCAACTACCGTGTAACTACAACGCAACTAGGGCGTAACTATGGCGTTCTTAGGGTACAACTAGGGCGCTACTAGGGCACAAGTAGGGCATAAGTAGGGCGCAAGTAGGAGGCAACTAGGGAGAAACTAGGGCGCAACTAGAGCCCAACTAGGACACAACTAAGGGGAAACTTGGAGTAGCTAGTGTCCACCTAAAGCGCAACTAGGGCGCACTTAGGGCGCAACTAGGGAACAACTAGAATGCAAGTATGGCACAAGTACGGTGCAAGTAGGACGCAAGTAGGGCACAAGTAGGGTGCAGCTAGGACGCACTTACGGCACAATTAGGGCATAGCTAGTGCCCAACTGAGGAGCAACTTAGGTGCAACTAGGGCACAACTAGGGTGCAAGTAGGGAGCAACTAGGGCATAACTAGGGAGAAAGTAGGGCACAATAAAGACACAAGTAGGCCACAAGTACGGCGCAACTAGGGTGCAACTAGGGCGTGGCTAGTCCCAAACTGAGGCATCGCTTGGGCGCAACTAGGGTGCAACTAGGCCGTAAGTAGGGTGAAACTAGGACGTGAAAAGGGCGCAAGTAGGGCGTAAGTAGGCCGCAACTAGGGCACAACTAGGGCGCAACTAGGGTGCAACTAGGGCACAAGTAGGGTGCAAGTAGGGCACAAGAAGGGTGCAACTAGGATACAACTAGGGCCGGATAGGGCGCAATTTGGGCGCAACTAGGGCGCAACTAGGGCGCAACAAGGGCACAACTAGGGTGCAATTGGCGCATAACTAGGCCACAACTAGGGCGTAGCAAGTGCCCAACTGAGACGTAACTGGGGTGAAACTAGGGCACAACTAGGGCATAACTAGGACGCAAATAGGATGCAAGTAGGGCAATAATAGGGTTAAACTAGGACGACAGTAGGGCGCAAGTTAGGCACAACTAGGGCACAACTAGGGCGCAACTAGGGTGCAACTAGGGTGCAACTAGGGCACAACTAGGACGTAACTAGGGTGGAACTAGGGTACAACTAGGGTATAGCTAGTGACCAATGGAGCCACAACTACGGCGCAATTAGGGCACAACTAGGGCGCATCTACGGTGCAACTAAACCGCAACTAGGGTGCAAGTAGGGCGTAAGAAAGGCTCAAATAGGATGCAACTAGGGGGCAACTAGGATACAACTAGGACGCAAGTAGGGCACGAATAGGGTTAAACTAGGGCGCCAGTAGGGCGCAACTTAGGCGCAACAAGGGTACAACTAGGGCGCAACTAGGTTGCAACTAGGGTGCAACTAGGGTGCAAGTGGAGTGCAAGTAGGGTGTAACTTGGACACAACTAGGAAGCAACTAGAGCGCAAGTAGGGTGCAAGTAGGGTACAACCATGGCGCAACTAGGGTGTGACTAGGGTGTAACTAGGGTGCAAGTAAGGCGCAAGTAGGGCGCAAGTAGGACACAACTAGAGCACAACGAGGGCGCAACTAGAGCCCAAGTAGGGCGCAAGTAGGGCGCAAATAGGGCTCAACTAGGGTGCTAGTTGGGAGCATGGAGGATGCAACTAGGGCAAAACTAGGGTACAACTACGATGCAGTAAGGGCCCAACTAGGACGCAACTAGGGTTCAACTAGAATGTGCTAGTGCCCAATTCAGACGTAACTAGGCCACAACTAGGACACAACTAGGACACAAGTAGGGCACACAATTAGGGAGAAATGAGGGTACAACTAAGGCGCAACTAGGGCATTGCTAGTGCTCAAATGAGGCACAAGTAGGGTACGACTAGGGCGCAACTAGGGCGCAAGTACGGCGCACCTAGGGCACAGGTAGGGTCCAACTAGGGCACAACTAGGACGCAATGACAGCGCAACTAGGGCGTAGCTATTGCTCAACTGAGGAGCAACTAGGGTGCAACTAGGGCACAACTAAGGCACAACTAGGGCATAAGCAGGACGCAACTAGGACGTAAGTAGGGCGAAATTAGGGTGCAAGTAGGATGCAAGTAGGGCGCAAGTAGGGCACAACTATGGTACGACAAGGGCGCAACTAGGGATAGCTCGTGTCCAACTGAGGCACAACTAGGGCACAACAAGGGCACAAGTAGGGACAAGTAGGGTGCAACTAGGACGTAACTAGGGCACAACTGAGGTGCAGCCAGGACACAACTAGGGCTTAAGTAGGGTGCAAGTAGGGCACAACAAGGGTGCAACAGGGACACAACTAGGGCGCAACTAGGGAGCAAGTAGGGTGCAAGTAGGACGTAAGTAAGGGGCAACTAGGACGTAACTAGGGCGCAATGAAGGCGCAAGTAGGGCACAAGAAGGGCGTAAGTATGGCGCAAGTAGGGCGCAACTAGGGTGCAACTAGGGCACAACTAGGGCACAAGTAGGGTGCAACTATGGCGCAACTAGGGCACAACTAGGACGGAAGTAGGGCGTAGCGCATGTCCAACTGAGGCTCAACTAGGGCGCACCTAGTGCGCAAGTAGGGCACAACTAGGACGCAAGTATGGCACAACTAGGGCACAACTAGGGCGCAACTAGGGTGTAATTAGGGCACAAGTAGGGCACAAGTATGGTGCAACTAGGGCACAACTAGGGCGTTACTAGGGCACAAGTAGGGCGCAAGTAGGGCACAAGTAGGACGCAACTAGGGTGCAACTAGGATACAACTAGGGTGCAAGTAGGACTCAACTAGGGTGCAATCAGGGTACAAGTAGGGCGCAACTAGGGCTTAACTAGGGCGAAACTAGGGTGCAACTAGGACGCAAATATGGCACAACTAGGACACAACTCGGGCACAAGTAGGGCACAACTAGGGAGTAGCTACTCCCGACTCAGGCGTAACGAGGATGCAACTAGGGTGTAGCTAGGGTGCAACTAAGGCGCAAGGAAGACTCAAGTAGGGTGCAAGTAGGGTGCAACTAGGGCGCAATCAAGGTGCAACTAGGGCATCGCTAGTGTCTAACTGAGGCGCAAGTAGTGCTCACCTATGGCACAACTAGGGCGCAACTAAGGCACAACTAGGGCTCAATTAGGATGCAAGTAGGGCACACATAGGGCATAAGTAGGGTGCAACAAGGACACAACAAGGTTAAAACTAGGGTGTAGCCAGTGTCCAACTAAGGCGCAACAAGGGTGCAACTAGAATGCAACAAGTGCACAAATAGGGCACAAGTAGGACGCAACCATGGTACAAGTTTGGCACAAGTAGGACGCAAGTAGGACACAAGTAGGGTGCAACTAGGGTGCAAGTAGAGCACAAGTAGGGCACAAGTAGGATGCAACTAGGGCGCAACTAGGGTGCAAGAAGGGCACAAGTAGAGTGTAACTAGGGCACAACTAGGGTGCAACTAGGGCGCAACTAGGACACTAGTAGGGCACAAGTAGGATGCAAGTAGTGTGCAACTAGGGCGCAACTAGTGTGCAAGTAGGGCGTAAGTAGGGTCCAAGTAGGGTGTAACAAGGGGTAACTAGATCGGAACTAGAGCGCAACTAGGGCACAACTAGGGTGCAACCAGGGCGCAGCTAGGGCATAGCTAGTACCAAACTAAGGCACAATTAGCGCGCAATTAGGGCACAACTAGGACGCAAGGAGGATGCAAGTACGGCGCAACTAGGGCGCAACTAGGGCATACCTAGGGTGCAACTAGGACGTAACTAGGGCGAAGCTAGTGCCCAACGAAAGCGCAAGTAGGGTGCAACTAGGGCGCAATTAGGGTGCAATAAGGATGCAACTAGGACCCAAGTAGGGTGCAAGTAGGGCACAACAAGGGCGCAACTAGGGCGCAACTAGGGCACAACTAGGGCACAACTAGGGTGCAATTAGGGTGCAACTAGGGCACAACTAGGACGCAACTAGGGTGTAACTAGGGTACAAGTAGGTGACAAGTAGGGCGCAAGTAGGTCACAACTAGGGCATAACTAGGGCAGAGCTAGGGTGCATGTATGGCACAAGAAGGGCGCAAGGACACAACTAGGGCACAACTAGAACGCACGTAGGGTGCAAGTACGGCACAACTAGGGTGCAACTAGGGTGTAACAAGGAGGGTGCAAGTAGGACGCAACTAGGGCGCAACTAGAGTGCAACAAGGAAACAACTAGGACATAACTAGAGTGCAACAAGGGTGCAGCTAGGGCATACCTAGTGCCTAACTGAGATATAACTAGGACGCAACTCATGTGCACCTAGGGTTCAAGTACGACGCAACTAGGGTGCAAGAAGGGCGCAACTACGGCACAACTAGGGTGCAACAAGGACGCAACTTGGATGCAAGTAGGACGCCACTAGGGTGAGACTAGGGCATAACTAGGGTGCAAACAAGGCACAACTAGGTCGTAGCTAGTGGCCAAATTAGGCGCATGAAGAGCGCAACTAGAATGCAACTCTGCCGCACAACTAGGGCGCAACTAAGGGCACAACTAGGGCGAGAGGAGGGTGCAAGTAGGGCGCAAGTAGGACGCAAGTAGGGCAAAACTAGGGCGCTACTAGGGCAAAACTAGGGCGCAACTAGGGCGTAACTTGTGCACAACCAAGACGCAAGTAGGACAGAACTAGGGCACAATTAGGGCACAATTATGGCACAACTAGGGCGCAACTAAGGCACAACAAAGACACAACTAGGGTGTAATTACGGCTCTTTTAGGACGTAGCTAGTACCCAACTGAGGCGCCAATAGGGTGACTAGAGTGCAGTTAGGGCGCAAATAGGGCGCAACGAGGGTCCAAGTAGGGTGCAAGTAGGATGCAACTAGGGCACAAGTAGCACGCAACTAGGGTTCAACTAGGACGCGACTAGGGTGCAACTAGGTTGCAAGTAGGACGCAACTAGGGCGCAACTAGGGTGTAACTAGGACGTAAGTAGGACGCGAGTAGGAAAAATGTAGGGTGCAACTAGAGCACAACTAGGGCCCAAATAGGGCGCAAGAAGGGCACTAGAAGAGCGCAACTAGGGTACAACTAGGGCGCAATTATTGCGCAAGTAGGACGCAAGTAGCGTGCAACTAGGACACACCTAAGGCGTAAACTAGGCGCAAGTAGGGCGAGACTAGAGTGCAAATAGGACGGAAATTGGACACAACTATGGTGCAACTAGGGTGCAACGAGGATGCAAGAAGGGCGCAACTAGGGCGGTAGGAGGGCGCAACTAGGGCGCAATAAGGGTGCAACTAAGGCGCAACTAGGGCGCTAATACGGCATAGCTAGTGCCCAACTGTGGCCCAACTAGGGCGCAACAAGGGCGCAACTAGGGCGCAACTAGGGCGCAACTAAGGCGGAACTAGGGTGCAACTAGGGCACAACTAGGGCGCAAGCAGGGCGTTAACTGGGTGCAACTAGGGCGTAGCTAGTGTCCAATTGAGGTGCGACTAGAATGCAACTAGAGCCTAACTAGGGCGCAATCAGGTCACAAGTAGGATTCAACTAGGACAAGAGGAGGGCGCAACTAGGGTACAAGTAGGACGCAAGTAGTGCGTAACTAGGGCGCAACTAGGGCTCAACTAGGGTACAACTAGGACATAGTCAGTGCCTGAATGAGGCGCAACTACGTCATAAGTAGGGCACAAGTAAGTCGCAAGTAGGGCGCAACTAGGGCACACCTTGGGCGCAACTAGGGTGGAACTAGGGTCCAAACAGGGCGCAAGTAGGGAGAATCTAGAGTATAACCAGGGTGAAACTAGTGCACAACTAGGGCATAACCAGTGTCCTACTGAGGCGCAACTAGGGCGTAACTAGGGCACAAGTACGCCGGAAGTAGGGCGCAACTAGGGCACGATTTGGGCGCAACTTGGGCACAACTAGGGCCCAAGTAGGGTGCAAGGAGGATGCAAGAAAGGCTCAACTAGGTCACAACTAGGACGCAAGTAGGTTGCATGTAGGGCGCAAGAAGGGTGTAACTAGGGTGCAACTAGGGCGCAACTAGGGCGCAACTAGGGCGCAACTAGAGCGCAACGAGGGCGCAACTAGCATGCAAGTAGGGCCCAAGTAGGGCACAACTAGGGCGCAACTAAAACGCAACCAGGGAAAAAGTAGGACGCAAGTAGGGTGCAACAAGGGCACAACTAGGCCGTAACTAGGGTACAAGTAGGGCACAACTAGGGTGCAAGTATGGTACAACTAGGGCGCAACTAGGACGCAACTAGTGCGTAAGTAGTTCGCAACTAGAGCATAGCTAGTTCCCAACTAAGACGCCATTAGGGCACAACTAGGGCGCAATGAGGGTACAACTAGGGCACAACAAGGGCACAATTAGGGTACTACTAAGGCACAACTAGGGTGCAACTATCGTTTAACTAGGGTGCAACTAGGGCGTAGCCAATGCCAAACTGAGGTGGAACAAGGGCGCGACTAGGGTGCAAGAAGGGCGCAAGAAAGGAGCAACTAGGGCACAACCAGGACGCAAGTTGGACGCAAGTAGGGTACAAGTAGGCCACAAGAAGGTTGCAACTTGGGAGCAACTAGATGTAAGTAGGACAAAAGTAGGGCGCAAGTAGGGTACAAGTAGGGCGTAACTAGGATGCAACATGGGTGCAACTAGGGCGCATGCAGGGCGCAAGTAAGCGCTAAGTAGGGTGCAAGTAGGGCACAATTAGGTTGCAACTAGGGTACAAGTAGGGTGCAAGTACAGCGCAAGTAAGGTGCAACTTGGGTGCAACTAGGGCGTAACTAGGACGTAACTTGGGTGCAATCAAAGCGCAACAAGTGCACAAGTAGGGGGCAACCAGGGCACAACAAGGGTGTGATGAGGGCACAAGTTGGGCGCAAGTAGGGTACAACTAGGGCGCAACTAGGGCACAAAAATTGCGCAACAAGGCAGAAACTAGGGCGCAAGTTGGGCGCAACTAGGGCGCAACTTGGGCGCAACTAGGGTACAACTAGGGGGTAATCAGGGGCGTAACAAGGTCGTAGCTAGTGCGCAACTGATACATAACTAGGACAGAAAAAGGGTGCAACTAGGGCCCAAGTAGGGTGCAACTAGGGCCCAAGCATTTATGGTTAATCACCCCTAAAACATACACTCGTCATTTAGTGTACATAGTAAATACATGCATTTCGAGGTTTTGTGGTACCTTCATGGAAAATGCAACAGAACTTACTTTACAATGTGTGTTCACAGACATACAAATATATTTCAATGTTTTAACATAGAAAACTTTGTAGAAGGTTTGCCAATAAAAATCAAACACAAAAAGAAAAATCCATGGTTGAGTGCTTCAAAACTCCACTTACAGTTTGCAAAAACATACGTACATTTGTACTTTTACAGTAAACGTGTTACAACTGTAAAGCATAACAGTGCCTATTTCTTGACCCAAAACATCAAAGAACGATAACCCTTCCGAAGTCACATCCGGGGTGTTTGGGTTTGTTTTTTTGCTTGCCCGTGCTCCTGTTGGGCCCCACGATAGTGGGACCTAGCAGGTTGCTTTCTACCGTGGGAGGGGG
>SZWC01001112.1:140566-173285 GCA_023375785.1 Penium margaritaceum
CAGAAGGTGGGTCTTGAAGGGGAGTCTTCACGGACCTGCTCATGGGGAGATGTGACAGAGTGGTGGGTGGTGTGCTGCTGAAGGGGGCAAGGCGCATGCAAAATGCAAGGGCGGCCTCAGCCTCCACGCTCCATGGTCGCGGCAGGTGCGTCGGCTTCGGGCGCGGCGCCTCCTGGCCAAGGACAAGGGAGCAGAGCTGCATCAACAAGGGATGTAGCAATGAAGCAGTGCAAACTCACAACAGTCCAACAAAGGCGCAAGTCCCTTGGCAAGGGAGCAAGCGCATGTACCGGAGGACGGAATCAGGCTCGACGACCCCGAGTGGCAGCAGCTGGTCAGCCGCCGCGACGCCAGATTGGCGGTGCAAAATGCAGCTGTGGTGGGCAGGACGCAGCAGGTCTGTCAAGCAGGGGGAGCTGGTTCCATCTCCAAAAATGAAGGGGAGCTGCCGGTGCATCATCAACAAAAACATTTGACCACGAAACAGTGGTGGGTTGTCTCCAAGGTGCAGCCGGGTTGGAGCGCGCTACGAAGGTGATGGCAGGAGGCCAACACCGGCGCAGGAACTCGCAACCGCAGGTGCACGCGTTGGAAACGGGAGACGACATCAGGTCCAAGGGGCTGGCTTCAACACCGTTGGAGGCGCGTGCTTGTAGCAGCAAGAGCAGCCGGCTGCGCCAAAACTGGCAAGGAAGCACTCCACTTTGGGTGGATGTGGCTTGGCTCACGTTGGGTCCAAGTGAAGGCGTGCCGAGGGTGCAAGAAGCAGACAAGGGGGCCTGAGTGGAGCATTGTGGCTCCACAAGCAACGTCAAGCAACAGCAGCATCAAGCAATGCACATGCTTGTAGCAGCAAGAGACGCCGGCTGCGCCATTCGGCGAGGAAGCAATCCACTAAGGGTGGATGTGGCGAGGCTCACNGCGGGAGGCGGGTGCTCCCAACGCCTCAAAACGGGGAGGCAGGTTGCATTGGCAAGCATCGGCAACAAGGCAGCAACACCCGCCAGGTCGCCAAGACGCGAATGGATGGCAAAATGGCCATGCCACGCAGCAAGTTGGCTGCAAAGCTGAGGGACCAAGAGGGGTGGCAAGTGCAAGTGGATGCACTAGGCTACATGGGCCAGTGGTCGCACAAGCACAGGGCCGCAGGGGTGCAGGATGCGAAGGCCATGCAACAAGCAAGTGCAGACTCAAGACGCAAAAAAAGCAAGCTGAGGAGTGTTGCACTTGGGCGGCAAGCAAGCCTGACGTGCACGAGCGCAGCGGATAGGCAGCTAAGGGGCTGCGGTCTCCAAGGTGCGGCTCGGCATGGGACAGAAGCAGCCGTAAACTCCGCCGGCGGTGAGGCAAGGTGGCAGAGTGGCAGGAGGCCACACTCACGCTTGCAAGCAGCCGGGGAGTAGTGAAGGGCTCTACCAAGCAGGGCGCAAATACAGCAGTGGTAGCTGCAAGACAATGCGCCATGAGGCTGATGGGATCAGCTTGAGGGGGAGTCGAGCGGCATGATAAGGCGCGAGGGGGAGATTGTTAAGAATTTCGCCCCTCATCATGCTGTTGTGTGAGTGGTGAGGTGGCTGACATCTCGTCAGCACCAAGATGCCAGCTCACACATGCGCAAGTGGGCATGGGTGCTGCAATTTTTGTAACACCACACACATGGCATGCATCATCTGAGCGCAGCAGCAACATCGGCATCGTCGACGGAAAATTGCTTGCGACGAAGGAGCCGTGGGAAGCTGGCTGGCACAGGAGAATATATGCAGGGTCAAGGCTGGAGGTCTAGAGCATGGCACAGGGCAAAACAGCCCGTGGCCATGGCTGATGACGAGGCGGCACTTGAGGCCGGCCACTTTACCAAGTGGTAGAGTCTCAGCCATGTGGCTGAGTTGTCGAATACGATAGACCTTAGCATGGTGTGTGTTCATATGATCTGAGAGTGTATCCTTAAAGTAGGCAATGTGCTGGATCCAACGCAAGTTGAATCGCAGTAATCGGCCTAGAAATGAGGGAGATATGGCTTGTCAAAGTTGGGTGGTGCAGCCAGCCGGGTTTTGGTCGGCTGACCAATCGTCCGTCGGAAAAATGGGTCCGACGGTGAGGAGTTCGACTCCCACCACGCACACCATGGCCAAGGCGCCCCTTGGGGGATGCTAGCAGCAATATCCCATGGTTCATTGGAGCCATGTGCACTTCGGAATGGCGGTCTGATGCTTCATTGAGGTCCAGGGCGCTTCGGGCACCCGTCACTCACGCTAGTGCTCTGTCAGGGACAGAGACTCAATGATGCACTCCGAATCGCGTATCGGGCGCTACGGTGGTCCAAATCGCACGCAGTTTGGTGCGTTGGAAATCCTGTGACAAGCACTATAACTCGTCAGATCATGTACGTGTCCATTAAGTGACTCAAAACGACGTCATTTCCGTCCGAAGTTCCCCTCCTGCGTTCTGCCATGATTCTGCTCATGTGACCACTCGCATTCGGTGTGGCGACCCAAAGCGCACCGTCAGTCAAAACCACCGTTGCTCACCGTGCCTCAAGCTCCCACTCATGTGAGAGCTGCGTGCCCGGTCGTGGACAGTCGGGAAGCGATTTCCGACAGCAAGTAGGGTGCAAGTAGGGTGCACCTAGGATACCACTAGGTCGTAGCTAGTGTTCAACTAAGGCGTAAACAGGGCACAACTAAGGTGCAACTAGTTCGCAACTAGGGCGCAACTAGGGTGTAGCTAGTGCCCAACTGAGGCGCAACAAGGGCACAACCAGGACGCAAGTAGGGCGCAACTAGGGCGCAAGTATTGCATAGCTAAATCCCAAGAGAGGCGCACCTAGGGCACAAATAGGGCACAAATAGGTGCAACTAGGGCCCAAGTAGGGCGCAAGTAGGGTATAACTAAGGCACAACCACGGCACAACAAGGGCGTTGTTATTTCCCAACTAAGGCACAACTAGGGTGCAACTAGGGTGTAACTAGGGCACTTAGAGGGCACAAGTAGGGCGCAACCAGGTCATAACTAGGGCGCAACTAGGTCGTGGGTGGTGTCCACCTAAGGCGTAATTATTGCGCAACTAGGGCACAGCTAGGGCGCAAGTAGGGCACAACTAGTGTGCAACTAGGGCGCAACTTGGGTGTAACTAGGGTGCAATGATGGTACAAGTAAGGCATAAGAAGGGCGCAACTAGGACGGAACTAGGACACAATTGGGATGTAAGTAGGGCATAAGTAGGGCACGACTAGGGCGCAAGTAGGGCATAACTAGGGCGCAATTGAGGCATAGCTAGTGCCCACCTAAGGTGCAGCTAGGGCGTAACTAGGGAGCAAGTCGGGCCCAACTAGGGGGCAAGAAGTGTGCAACAAGGGCGCAAATAGGGCGTAAGTAGGGCACAACCATGGCGCAACTAGGGGACACCAAGGGCGCAGCTAGGGTTCAACTAAGGCATAGCTAGTGCCCAGCTGTGGCGCAACTAGGGCGCAACTAGGACGCAACAAGGGTGCAACTAGGATGCAACTAGGGCGCAACTAGGGCGCAAGCAGAATGTAAGTAGGAGTCATCTAGGAGGCAACTAAGGCACAACTAGGGTACAACTAGGACACATAAGGCACAACTAGGGCACAACTAGCGCGCAACTAGAGCGCAACTAGGGCACAACTAGGACACAACTAGGACAAAACTAGAGGGCAACTAGGGGGCAACAAGGGCGCCAGTAGGGCGCAAATAGGATGCAACTAGGGTGTAAATAGGGTGCAACTAGGATGCAACTATGGCGTAACTAGTACCCAACTGGAGTATAACTAGGGCAAAACTAGGACGCAACTAGGGCGCAGCTAGAGCGCAAGTAGGGCACAACAAGGCTGCAACTAGGATGCAAGTAGGACGCAAGTAGGGAGAAACTAGGGCACAATCAGGGTGTAACCAGGGCGCAACTAGGGCACAAGTAGGGCGTACCTAGTGCCCAACTGACGCAAAACTAGGACGCAATTAGAGAGCAAACAAAGCGTAGCTATGGTGCAAGTAGGGAGAAACTAGGGCACAACCAGGGCGCAACAAGGACGCAAGAAGAGCCAACTAGGGTGTACGTAGGGCGCAACAAGGGCGCAACTAGGGCGCAAGTGGGGCGCAATGAGGCCTCAAAATGGGGCGCAACTAAGATCCAACTAGGGTGCAACTAGGGCGCAACTATGGTGGAAATAGGCAAAACTAGGGTGCATGAAGGGCACAAGGACGGCGCAACTAGGGTGGAACTAGGGTGCAACTAGGGCGCAACTAGGGCAACATTAGGGTACAAGCAGGACATGGATAGAGTGCAAGTAGGGTGCAGCTAGGACAAACTAGGGTGCAAGAAGGATGCAAGTAGGGACAACTAGGACGCAACCACAGTGCTACTAGGACTCAACTAGGGCGCAAGTACGGCGCAAGTAGGACGCAACTAGGGTGCAACTACGGTGCAACTAGGGTACAACTAGATGACAACTAGGGTGTAGATAGTGCCCAATTGAGGCGCATTTAGGGTGCAACTAGTGTGTAACTAGGGTCCAACTAGGGCGCAAGTAGGGCAAAAGTAGGGTGTAACTAGGATATAACTAGGGCACAACTAGGGCGTAGCTAGTGTACAAGTTAGGAGCACCTAGGGCGCAACTAGGGGGCAACTAGGGCACAAGTACGGCGCAAGTGCGGCGCAACTAGGGCATCCGTGTACATGTTATTGTGTGTGGATGTGAGTGCGCAGGGCATGTCGGCCATGAGACTGGAGACGACGCATGATGAGTGCGTGCTTCACACGCTCCAGAAGCAGCTCTCTCTCCTTATGCTGCAGCTTGTGACTCACTTGTGACGGCTCCAGCTCAGTCGCATGCCCATGCGACATTCTCTCCTTTTTGGTTCACTTGGTGCTACCAAACCCAGTTTAGTCTTTGGCTTTAAAGTGACATACTTGATGAGAATGTTGATAGACCTAGAATAGTCCTTAGCTTTTGGATAGTGTAGCCTAGGTTTGCCCTCGAGGGGCAGTTAACCGAGAAATCGGTCAACTAGCGTAGCCTAGGTTTGCCCTCAACTAGCGAGAGCAAGCTCGCTCGGCCTGCAGGCCTTGCTGCTCGGCCGGGTGGAGCGAAGAACAAAAACTCGTGCTTCGATCCTCCCCTCTCTTGTCTTCTAGGCCTCGACACTTAGTGTCGAAACCCGAACCATGGCTGTCACGTTTTTTGGACCTAGCATGCTCTACGCTTAACCGTTTTTAGTGATTCAAGTTGCAAATCGAAGCTCTTGCAATTCTCATGGTATGAGAGCTGATCCGAAGGCCTGCGCTTGCGAAAGCGGGGAGAAATCCAGCAATGTCCAAAACGGCCGCAAGAGGGAAAATCGCGATTTTGCCAACCTAGACCGTTAGGGACGAGTGCGAGCAGGGGAAGGGGCAATGCAGAGCCAGGACGAATTGTCCTAAGGTGCCTAGGGCCTGTGAGGCCAAAGCAAGGCACAGAAACGATGAAGCGGCGGCAAGGGTGGACACCACGGGCTGCGAGACCGCCGGTGATCCCCGCAAGGAGTCACGCATGGCAGAGGGAGAGGGGGCACTAAGACCCTGCGCCCAGAAGTCAGAAGCGAAGAAAGGAACTCAGCAACGATGAGTGGTGTAGGATCCATGAGAGATGGTGAACCTTGCCGTAGCAATAAGGGCGGTGGGAGTGCGTACTCGGCCTCAGCAGCAGCAGTGACATTGGGCGAACTCAACAGGATTGCGATCCACAAGGACTTGACACCGCCACCACTTGGAATATGGGACTTCCTTGCATGGAAGGACGTGTTCCTAGCATGGGCTGCCAAGCATGGGCTCGAAGATCTCTACCTCCACCCACCGCCAGAGGAGGTGGACGACCGTACCCTCCTCCGTGCTTTTAATGCTCTCACGCGGGCTCTGCCCGATGACCAGTCTTACGTCATTCGCCACTTTAGGTATGGCGAGAGAGGAGAGGAACCAAACAACCCTCGCAGTGGGGCTCCCTGTCCTGCTGAGGCATGGCAGCATTTGGTGAAGCGCAAGGAGGAGCAGGGCATGGCACTGGTCATCACACTTCGTGATAAGCTTTGTTGTCTTTATCCAAAGCCCGATGCACCTATAGCTGAGTATTGGGATGTAGCGATGGACATCAAGCGTCGGATCTTGGGAATGGGTGCCCCATACACCGTCCTTGAGTGGCTTGATCCGGTGCTACTCCATCTTGGCGAGCCGTACAAGGAGTTTCGTCGTGACCTGCTGCGGCGTCTACGAGCAGCCGACATCGAAAGCTCCAATCTGTCAACGGTGTTCGAGGAATTGAGGAACTACGAGGACATACTTCGTGGGGAGGATCGAGAGGCTGGACCCTCTACTGCCACTACCTTCACACATCAGGGGCCTGGAGCTCTACATGCCATGGCAGGACAGGGAGGTTATGGAGGAGGAGGTGGTCGTGGAGGCCAGGGCGGCAGAGGTTGGGGACGCGGGCGAGACACGGGGACCCGTACTTGCAACTACTGCCATCAGCCTGGTCACTTCTGGCGTGCCTGTCCCGTGTTGCAGCACATCATGAACCCACAGCAGCAGCAGTATCAGCAGCAGCTGCGTCCACCGACCATGGGATCACTGCCTACTCCCACCTGGGGAGCACAGACCCACTCTGGGCCACATGGCCCCTCACCTAGTGCTGCAGCCACATTCGGGCCTCCGATGATGCAGCCGATGATGCAGCCGATGATGCAGCCGATGTTGCAGCCAATGATGCAGCAGCCAGTGCAGCCGATGATGCAGCAGCCAGTGCAGCCGATGATGCAGCCGACTTCTTTTGTACCTCCGCTGCACTACCTGCCTCCACACCCCGCAGTACCAGTTCCCGCACCCGAGTGGGCACAATGCGTGTACGCCGACATGGCAACAACGCAGGAGCCAGCACCACTGTCCCAGCATGCTGGATGGCTTCCCAGCACAGAGTTGCAGCCACCCGAGCCGACAGCAGCACCAGAGACGGCAGGTCAGCGGCTCGGTCACACGCACATCACTACATCTCACACACTGCCCATACATGAGTCGTTGTATGAAACAGCATCATCTCATCACATGTCACCTCATCGCCAGCTGTTCACCTCATTGTATGCCACGCATGATGTTGATGAGGTGAAGACTGGGTCGGGGGAGGTACTTGCCGTCGAAGGTGTCGGGACAATTGCTCTCCAGGCGCCAGGGGGGGTGCTGTGGCTGACTAATGTGTTGTATGTTCCCAAGTTGAAGGTGAATCTGTTGTCGGGAGGACAGCTAGACCGGCAATCGAATGTTTCCACTGTCACGCAAAAGCAACGATGCGTGATCTTTGATTCCTCAGGATCGTTGCTGGCCGATGGACCATTGCATGATGACATGATGTACAGAATCACTCTCTTTCCTCCTGTTCCCTCAGCCAGAGCACAAGCGCACGTCACAACCACAGTTGATGCAAAACACACTGATCCCATCCATCGTTGTCTCGCACACATCAACACGGCACTGGTCGCTGACCTCATTAAGCATACTCCTGCACATGGGCTCCTACCCACTGACTGTCAGCATGGTCTAAAACCAGGAGCATGCCTTGAGTGTCATGAAGGAAAATCCCACAGACAGACTTTTCCTACCTCGCAGAGGGAGAGAGCACTTCTCCTCTCTCACTGGTGCACGCCGATGTCACTGGGCCTATGCCCATGCCATCCATGCAGTATGGCTCAGTGTATGTCTTGACTTTGACTGATGATTACAGTCGGTTCCGCTGGGCTTTCCTACTTAAAACAAAAGCTGATGCTCAGCGTGCCATTGCTGAATGGATAGCACTAGCAGAACGTCAAACAAACCAAAAACTATTGAAACTGCATACGGACAGAGGTGGAGAATTCCTCGAATCTCTGACCTCTGAACTCAAATCAAGAGGCATAGAACATCAGACCACCGCTCCCTACACACCCCAACAAAATGGGTTTGCAGAGAGATGGCATAGGACCCTGGGAGATGCTTTGCGCACACTGCTTCGGGAGTCTGGCCTGTCCTTTGGGTTTTGGGAAGAGGCGGTCAAGTACATCACATGGGTTTGGAATCGCATTCCCCAGGGCCCATTGCCGAAATCAGTGGCGCCCTGGGAGCGCTGGTTTCAAGAGAAGGCAGACTTGAGACCGGCACGGGTCTGGGGAACAATGGCTTGCGTGTGGTTTGCACAACCTCAGAGAGATCACAAACTCAGCCCACGTGGAAGATGGTGTGTGTTTGTGGGCGTGTCCCATGCCTCCAAGGCATGGAGGTTCTGGGACATCACCAATCATTGCTTTGTGGAAATTTGCGATGCATCATTTATGGAACACATGCCATACAAGAAGCTTCGCACCCTTCGGCATCTCCTGCATATTCCATTTCCACACCAGTACCAGGAGTATGTGAGTGTACCTGTCTTTGTGTCTCGTCCTGTGCGTCACACAACACCTGTTACAAGACAGTCGCACGGTGCACCTGAGGCATCCCCAGTTCCCACAGATCTGTTAACACCGACTGACCTAGTCAGCACAGCATCAGACACACTAGTCTCACCACCTGGCTTGGCACATATCCCTCCAAGAGAAACTGTCACACAGTCTCGTCCCACAGTCACTGAGCCTATACGCCGGTCAGCACGTAACGTTGCACGCGTGGAAACAAACAGTTCTACCATACCGTTGGGCCTACCCCTGTAGAATCCACAGTTGTAGAACCACTCACACTGACAGAAGCCAGAAAACGACCAGATGCAGCACAGTGGGAAAAAGCCATGGTGGCAGAATTGAATGCACTGTTGGAACATGATGTGCATCAACTTGTGCCACTGCCTCCAGGACGAAAAGCAATTGATCTGAAATGGGTTTTCAAACTCAAGAGGAATTTGGCAGGTATGATTGAAAAATACAAGGCTCGTCTGGTCGCCAAAGGGTTTCATCAGATCCCTGGACAGGATTTTACATACACGTACGCCCCGGTCGGCAAGTATGGCACCAGCCGCACCTTGCTGGCCGTGGCGGCACATGAAGATTGGGAAATACACCAAATGGATGTCAAAAACGCCTTCTTGAATGGTCCCCTTGAGGAAGAACTGTATGTGAAGCAACCTGAAGGGTTTGAGGATGGAACTGATTGCGCTTGGCTGTTGTTGAAAGCGCTATATGGGTTGAAGCAAGCTCCCTGATGCTGGAACAAAGAAATTCGGCGCATTCTAGAACGTGGTGGGTTTTCCCAAAGCATCTCCGACCCGTCTCTGTTCTTGCAATGGCAAGGAACAGAGCCCATTGCATTGCTTGTCTATGTGGACGATTTGTTGATTCTTTCCCCTTCACTCGCACTCATCTCACAGACAAAGTCACTGCTCACTGCGCACTATCACATGACTGATCTTGGCGAAGCACACAGTTTCTTGGGTATGACCATCACACAAGACAGACCCGCACGCACACTAACCCTGCATCAAGGACGCTTTGTTGCTCATCTGACTGCATGGTTTCATTACCTTGTTCAACACTTGCCACGTCAACAGTCACCCATGAGCTGGGACGTCTATGCACATTTGCTTGACGCACGCACCACAGACTATGGACCTGATAGTGATCCAGCACTCTATCGACAGATCACAGGCAGTCTCTCCTACTTGGCATCCACCACACGGCTTGACATTGCATGTTCTGTCAACACCTTGGCTCAGTTCAGTCAGCAACCCGCAGTAGTCATCACAAGGCCTTGTTGAAGTTGCTGCGTTATGTGTTGGACACTGCCGAGGTCGGTCTTGTCATCTCTCCCTCTTCAGCACCACTCTTGGACGGGTATTGTGACAGTGACTATGCATGCGATCGTGTTGCACGCAGTCGAGGGGGGTATGTCTTCCATGCGTGGGGCATGGCAGTGTCATGGAGGAGTGATAAACAGTCATGTGTGGCATGCAGTGTGGCTGAGGCTGAATACATGGCATTGGGTGAGGCTGCATGCGAAGCCATATGGCTGGGACGGTTGCTTGAAGAATTGGGTCTGACTGCGCATGCCATACCATTGTACAGCGACAGTTCAGCAGCACGACGGATTGCACAAAACGACAGTGTACTGCATCCACGCACTAAGCATATCAGCGTTGAGCATCACCTCGTGCGAGAAGCAGTTGAAGCATGGGCTGTTCAAGTGTGCCCCATTGCGGGAGACGCTCAGTTGGTAGACTTCCTCACCAAAGCTCTCCCTTCATGAAACCTTACCTCTCAACTTGACCAACTCGGTTGCATGCCTACAGCACTCACATCCAAGGGGGCGTGTTAATCCGTGTGCATGTCATTGTGTGTGGATGTGAGTGCGCAGGGCATGTCGGCCATGAGACTGGAGATGACGCATGATGAGTGCGTGCTTCACACGCTCCAGAAGCAGCTCTCTCCTTATGCTGCAGCTCGTGACTCACTTGCCCCGGCTCCAGCTCAGTCGCATGCCCATGCGACATTTTCTCCTTTTTGGTTCACTCGGTGCTACCAAACCCAGTTTAGTCTTTGGCTTTGAAGTGACATACTTGATGAGAATATTGATATACCTAGAATAGTCCTTAGTTTTTGGATAGCGTAGCCTAGGTTTGTCCTCAAGGGGCAGTTGATGGAGAAATCGGTCAACTAGCGTAGCCTAGGTTTGCCCTGGACTAGCGAGAGCGAGCTCGCTCGGCCGGGTGGAGCGAAGAACGAAAACTCGTGCTTCGCTCCTCCCCTCTCTTGTCTGCTAGGCCTCGACACTTAGTGTTGAAACCCGCGCCATGGCTGTCACGTTTTTTGGACCTAGCATGCTCTACGCTTAACCGTTTTGAGTGATTCAAGTTGCAAATCGAAGCTCTTCCAATTCTCAGGGCACAACTAGGACGCACCTATGGCGCAACTAGGGCACAACTCGGGCGTAGCTACTGCACAATAGAGGTGCAACTAGGGCGCAATTTGGACGTGAGTAGGGCGCATCTAGGACGCAAGTAGGGAACAACTAGGGCGCAGCTAGGGTGCAACAAGGACACAACTAGGACACAAGTAGGACACAAGTATTGTACAACTATGATGCAACTAAGGCACAGCTGAGTGCAAGTCAGGTGTAAGAAGGGTGCATATAGGCCGCAACTAGGGCACAACTAGTGCGGAATAAGGGCGTAAGTAGGGCACAAGTAGGGCACAATTAGGGCACAATGAGGGTGCAACTTGGGCATACTCAGGGCACAAGTAAGGTGCAAATAGGGTGCAACAAGGGTGAAACTAGGGTATAGCTAGAGCGTAACTACGGTGCAACTGGGGCGCAACTACAGCGCAACTTTGGGGCAACTAGGGCGCAAGTAGGGCCCAAGTAGGGCACAACAAGGCCACAACTAGGGCGCAACTAGGGCATAGCTAGTGCCCAATTGAGGCGCAACTAGGACGTGACTAGGACACAACTAAGGCACAGCTGAGGCGCAAGTCGGGCGTAACTAGGGGGCAACTAGGGTGCAACTAGGGAGCAACCAGGGTGCAACTAGGGCTTAACTAGGGCGCAACAAGGGCATAGCTAGTGCCCAAGTGATGCGCAACTAGGGTGCTATTAGAGCGTATATAGGGTGCAACTAGCTCGCAAGTAGGAGGTAATGAGGGGGTCACAAGCATCCAGGTGATCCTTGGAGTGGCGGCCTCAAAGGACATGGAGCTCTAACAAATGAACGTAAAGACGGCCGTTCTCAGTGACATCATACACAAAGAGATCTACATGGAGGTGCCCGAGGGGGTGGAGGCGCCGGAGGGCAAGGTGTGCAAGCTGCAAAAGTCCTTGTATGGGATGAAACAATTGCCTAGATGTTGGCCCTAGTAAATGGACAGCTTCATGGCACAAATCGACTTCAAGCGCTATGAGTCGGATCACACAGTGTACATGTGGCACAACAAACAGCTCCATCAAATCATCGCACTCAATGTGGATGACCTGTTTTTGTGCTCGACGGATCCGCCAAGCCTACAGCAGTTGAAAGAGCAGTTGAGTAGAAGAATCAAGATGTCGGACATGGGGGAGATTGAGTACAACCTCGGGGTGAGCATCACGTAGAACCGGAGGGCGCACACTTGAGCTAGGGCAAGCCAAATATGTGGCCGGGGTGCTGAAGCGATACAACATAGATGACTACAAACTGGTTGGCAGTCCAGTCTCCACGACATGTGAACTAAGTGCGGCAATGGCACCGCAGACAAAAGAAGATCGGAAGGATATGGCGGAGGTGCCCTACCAATCGGCGGTGGACAGCCTCATGTACACCATGGTGGCGACTCTACCGGACCTGGCCTATGCAGTGGGCCAAGTGAGCAGGTACATGGCTGATCCATGGCCACTACATTGGCATGCCTTCAAGCACATCCTCCGCTACCTGCAGGCAACGCGGGATGCGCACTTGAGGTTTAACGGCAAGGGGCGGACGAACTCCTTGCGTCTTGTCTGCTACACGGATGCAGAATATGCTTGTGATGTGGACAAGCGGAAGTCCACATCCGGCTGCGTGTTCCTCCTCGCAAGTGCAGCGGTCTTGTGGTGCTGGAGGAAGCAAGACAGTGTCGCAACCTCCATAGTGGAAGCAGAGTACATCATGTTGGCTGAGGCCGTCAAGAAGGCGGTGTGGCTCTGCAGGTTGCTGGGGGAGTTGGGTGTGCTGCATCAGGAGCCTACGATGGTGCAAGAAGTCAACACCGACTTCATCTCGTTGATCAACAACCCGACGCAGCACAGGAGGACGAAGAACATTGACAAGAGTTCTCAATGCACACAGGACATGGTTCAAAAGAGGCAGGCGGTGCTACAACATTGCATTGCGCACAACATGCTTGCGGAATGCTTGACCAGGAGTGCAGCCCGTGGACCGGCACGTAATGAGCGTGGCCGAGCTTGGGATGACCAGCTATGATGGACTGGAGGACGCAGCGGAGGATGAGTGAGAGCAAGCGGGAGAAGTGGGCATGGCAGGTGCAAGGGGGAGAATGTTGAAGATTTGTCCCTGTGCATGCCTAGGTGTGGAGCTGGGAGGCGCCGGTGAGCTGCCAACAAGAGGAAAATCCTCGCAGATGGATCTACCGGCTCGAGGATTGCTCAGATCCTAAAATGGAGGACTGTCTCAGAAAGTTGACAAGTCACTTAATCCGGGGGAAGTTGTTTTACCGGAATCGAGTAACTAACGAGGGATGTATGAGCTTCCAAAGTTGGGATTTGCGCGGCGGCTCTAGGAGCCGGTCGCAACTCCACTTCCGGTGACAAATCGACCGAACCGAGTAACAGATGTTCATCTGGGGATTGTGCTCTGGAAAAGCCACCGAGGTATCCGGTGAATGATTTGTTGGATGTCAGTAGTACTGTTTGTTACTGAGGGACTTGGCCAAAATCATGGCTCGGTGTCCAAAACTCAGTAGTACGTTTTGTTACTCGGGGACAGTCAAAACTCCGACTGCAGGTCTGCGAACAAGTTTCGAACCACATCAATCCCAATCACTAGAATCGATGATTAACTCATCAAAACAGACCCCAAAGGCGGGAAGGGCACCGCCACTACGTGTAGGGACATCTGCGACTCTGGAATGGTGCTTTGATGGGTCCTTGATGTGTGAGGGCGCCTCGGCGAGCGACATGGTGCGCGCCTCTGACTGAGCGGCTGGATTGGGGTGCCGCGCTTCGGCTGACGTAGTGGGAGCAACGGTGATCCGAATCGCACACGTTTTGGTGCATTGGAGAGCTCATGACTAGCCCTACAAATGTTCAGATAATCTCCATGTCAAAAAACTAATGCAAAGTTTTGTTACTCCCTTCCAAAATGTGACTGTCTCACAACTCTCTTCCACTCCCAGAAACATAGCGTGAGGCGACCAGAAAGCTCACGCTTAGACTCAAAACTCGCCAAAACTGAGAGCTGTGAACACAAGTGCAGACCCGTTGGGACACCATCAAACTGCCACACACCGGGGAGCACGTTTTTCACAGCAACTATGGCTCAAGTAGGGTGCAAGTAGGGCGCAAGTAGGACGCAAGTAGGGCGTACCTATGGCGCAACTACAGCGCGACTAGGGCTCAAGTAGAGCGCAAGCAGGCTGCAACAAGGACGCAACTAGGGCACAACTACGACACAACTACGGAACAACTAAGAGGAAACTAGGGCGCAACTAGGGTGCATGTAGGGCACAACTAGGGCGCAACTAGGATGCAACTAGGGTGCAACGAGGGCCTAGCTAGTGCCAAACTGAGGCGCAACTAGGGTTCAACTAGGGCGCAACTACGGTGTGAATAGGGCGCAAGTAGGGCGCAACTAGCGTGCAACTAGGGCACAACTAGGGTGTAGCTAGTTCCTAACCAAGGCGGAACTAAGGCGCAACTAGGGCGCAAGAAGGACGCAACTAAGGCCCAAGTAGGGCACGACTATGGCGCAACTAGGGCCCAACTGGGGCGCAACTAGGGTGCAACTTGGGCGCGACTAGGGAGCAAGTTGGGTATGAGTAGGGTGCTAGTAGGACACAACTAGGGCGCGACGAGAGCGCAACTACGGCGCAACTAGGGGGCCAGTAGGGTACAAGTAGGGCGCAACTAGGGCACAAGTAGGGTGCAAGTAGAAGCTTCTAGGGCACAACTACGGCACAACTAGGGCTCATGTAGGGCGCAAGTAGGGCGCAACTAGAGTCCAACTCGAGCACAACTAGGACACAACTAGGACGTAACTAGTGCAAAACTAAGGCGCAACTAGCGTGCAACTAGTGCACAAGTTGGAGGTAACTAGGGCGCAGTATGGCAAAGCTAGGGCGCAAGTAGGACGCAACTAGGGCACAACAAGGGTACAACTAGGGCAAACCTAGGGCGTTGCTAGTGCCCAACTGAGGCGCAAATAAGGCGCATGGAGGGCGCAACTGAGGTGCAAGTAGGGCTCAACTAGGGCGCAACTAAGGAGCAATTAGGGCACAACTAGGACGCAGCAGGGGCACAAAAAAGGCACACCTAGGGCACAACTAAGGCGCAACTAGGGCACATGCAGGTTGCTGGAAGGGCAAAAGTAGGGCGCAACCAGGGTGCAACTAGGACGTAACTACAGCGCAAGTAGGGCGCAAGTGCGGCACAAGTAGGGTGTAGCTAGAGCGTAACTAGGGCACGACTAGGACACAAGTAGGACGCAAGTAGGGCGCAAGTAGGCCGCAAGTAGGGCAGAACTAGGATACAACCAGGAATCAACAAGGGCGTAACTAGGGCGTAGCTAGTGCCCAGCTCAGGCGCAACGAGGGCGGAGCTAGTGCGCAACTAGGGCGCAAGTAGGGTACAAGTAGGGCATAAGGAGGGCCCAACAAGGGCGCAACTAGGGCGTTGCTAGTGCCCAACTACGGCGCAACTAGGGCGCAACTAGAGCACAACTAGGGCGCAACAAGGGCGCAACTAGGGTACAACTAGGGTGCAAGTTCGGCGCAAGCAGGGTGCAACTAGGGCATAACTAGGGCGCAACTAGGACGCAACAAGGGCCCAACTAGGACATAGCTAGCGTCCAACTAAGGTGCAGCTAGGGTGCAACAAGGGCGCAACTAGGGTGCAACGAGGGCTCAACAAGGGCGTAGCTAATGCCCAACAAAAGCGCAACTAGAGTGCAACTAGGACGGAAGTCGGGTGCAACTAGGGCATAAGTAGGGCATAACTAGGGCTCAAGTGGGGCACAAGTTGGGCGCAACTAGGTGTAACAAGGGTGTAACTAGGGCGCAACTAGGTCATGGCTACTACCCAGTTGAGGCACAACTAGGGCACAACAAGGGCGCAAGAATGGCACAACTAGGGCGCAAGAAGGGCGCAAGTAAGGCACGAGTAGGGCAGACCTAGGACGCAACTATAGCGCGACTAGGGCGCAAGTAAGGCGCAAGTAGTGCGCAACTAAGGCGCGACTAGGTTGCAACGAGGCTGCAACAAGGGTGCAAGTAGGGGGAAACTAAGGTCCATGTAGGGCGCAACTAGGGCACAACTACGGTGCAACTAGGGCGCAACTGGAGTGTGGCTAGTGCTGGACTCAGCCCCAACTAGGGCGCAAATAGGGCATAGTTGGGGTGCAATTAGGGCGCAAGTAGGGCAAAACTAGGGCATAACTAGGGCGCAACTAGGGCGTAGCAAGTGCCGAACTAAGGTGCAACTAGGGTGCAACTATGGCACAAGTAGAGCGCAACTAGGGCACAACTAGGACACAAATAGGACGTGACTAGGGAGCAAGTAGGGCACAAGTAGGGCAGAAGGAGGATGCAACTTCGGTGCAACTAGAGCGCAACCAGGGCGCAAGTAGGGTGCATGTAGGGTACAAGTAAGGCGCAACTAGGGTGCAACTAGGGTCCAACTAGGGTATAAGTAGGACGCACGTAGGGCACAACTAGGCACTACTAGGCCGCAACTAGGGTCTAAGTGGGGCATAGTAGGACGCAACTAGGGTGCAACAAGGGCACAAATAGGGCGCAACTAGGACGTAGCAAGTGCCCAACTGAGGCGCCACTAGGGTGCAACAAGTGCGCAAGTCGGGGGTAACTAGGGTGCAAGCAATGCGCAACTAAGGTGCAACTAGGAGGCAACTAGGGCGCGACAAAGATGCATCTGGGGTGCAAGAAGGGCACAACAATGGCGCAACTACGGCGCAACTAGGGCGCAACTAGGGCGCAACTAGGGCGCAAAAAGGGCATAACTAAGGCGCAACTAGGGCACAACTAGGGCATAGCTAGGGCCTAACTACAGTGCAACTATGGCATACCTAGGGTGCAACTAGGGCGCAACTAGGGTGCAAGAAAGGCACAAGTAGGGCGCAACTAGGACGCAACTAGGGTGTAGTTGGTGCCTAACTGAGGCACAACTAGGGTGCAACTAGGGCGCAAGTAGGGCGCAACTAGGGCGCACCTAGGGTGCAACTAGGACACAACTAGGGTGCAAGTAGGACGTAAGTAGGCTCCAACTAGGGCACAACTAGAGCGCAACTAGGACGCAAGTAGGGCGAAACTAGGGCGCATGTAGGGTGCACGTAAGTTGCACCTCGGGCGTTCTAGGGCACAATAAGGGTGTACTCAGGGTGTAGCTTATGCCCAACTTACGCATAACAAGGACGCAACTAGGGCAAACCTAGTGTGCAACTAGGGCGCATCTAGGGCGCATCAGGGTACAAGTAAGGCCCAACTAGGACGCAGGTAAGGTGCAAGTAGGGCGCAACCAGGGCCCAGCTAGGGCGTAGCTTGTGCCCAACCGAGGCGTAATCAGGGCGCAAGTAGGACGCAAGTAGGCACAACAAGGGCGCAAGGAAGACAGAAAACAAGCACAACTAGGGCGCAACCAGGACGCAATCAGGGTGCAAGTAGGGCACAAGTACGGCGCAAGTAGGGCGCAAGTAGGGCGCAAGTAGGGCACAAGTAGGGTGCATGTAGGGCGCAAGTAGGGTACAACTATGGCGCAACTAGGGCACAAGCAGGGCGCAAGTATGGCGTACGTAGGGCGCAACTAGGGTGTAACTAGGGCGCAACTAGGGCACAACTAGGGCGCAAGTAGGGCACAACTGGGATGCAACTGGGGTACAACTAAGGGGGAACTGGGGTGCAACTGGTTCCGAAATGAGGCGCAACTAGTGCGCAACTAGGGCACAAGTTGGGCGCAAGTAGGGTGCAACTTTGTCGCAACTAGGGGGCAACTAGGGCACAACAAGGGCTTAGCTAGTGCCCAACTAAGGCGCAATTAGGACGCGACAAGGGCGCAAGTAGGACACCACTATGGCCCAAGTAGGGTGCAACTAGGGTGCAACTAGGGTAGAACTAGGGCACAATTAGGGTGCAACTGAGGTGCAACTAGGACGTAGCTAGTGTCCAGATGAGGCGGTACTAGGGGGCAAGTCGGGCGCAGCTAGGGAGCAAGTATTGTGCAACGAGGGCGCAAGTAGAGTGCAACTAGGATGCAAGTAGGGCACAACTTGGGCATAGCTAGTGTCCAACTAAGGCTCAACTAGGGCACAACGAGGGCATATGTAGGGCGCAACTACGGCGCAACTAGGGCGCAACCAGGGTGCAACTAGGTTGCAACTAGGTTGCAACTAGGACGCAAGTAGGGCGCAAGTAGGTCGCAACTAGGGCGCAACTAGGGCGCAACCAAGATGCAAGGAGAGTGCAAGTCGGGTGAAAGTCGGGTAACTGGGGCGCAACTAGGGTAAAAGTAGGGTGCAAGTAAGGCGCAAGTAAGGCGCAACTAGGTTTCAAAGAGGGTGTAGCTAGGACGCAAGTAGGGAGCAAGTAGGGAGCAAGTAGGGCGCAACTAGGGCGCAACAAGGCTGCAACTAGGATGCAACAAGGGCGTAACTAGGGCGTAGCTAATGCCCAACAGAGCTTAAACTAGGGCGAAACTAGAGCGCAAGTAAGGTGCAAGTAGGACACAAGTAGGACGGAACAAAGTCGCGACTAGAATGCAACTAGGCTATAGTTAGTGCCCAACTGAGGCGCAACTAGGGCCCATCTAGGACGCAACTAGGGCACAACCAGGGCAAAACTAGGGAGCAACTAGGGCCCAACAAGGGCGCAACTACAGCACAAGGGTTCAACTAAATTGTAGCTAGAGCCCAACAGAGGCGCAACTAGGCTGCAACTAGGGTGCAACTAGGGCGCAACTTGAGTGCAAGTTAGAAGCAATTAGGATGCCAGTAGGGCGCAAGTGGAGCGCTAGTAGGGTGCAAGTAGTGAGCACCTAGAGTGCAACTAGGGTGCAAGTAGGGCGCAACTAGGGTGCAAGTAGGGCGTAAGTAGGGCGCAACTTGGGCGCAACTAGTATGCAACCAGGGTGCAAGTAGGGCTCAAGTCGGGCCGAAGTAGGGTGCAACTAGGGCCCTACTAGGGTGCAAGTAGAATACAAGTAGGGTACAAATAAGGTACAACTAGAGTTTAAACAGGGCGCAATTATGACACAAGTACATCGCATGTAGGGCACAACTAGGGTGTAACAAGGCTGCAACAGGGACACAACCAGGGTGCAACTAGGGCGTAACTTAATCGTAGCTTGTGCCCGACTGAGGCATAACTAGGGCCCAACTAGGAAGCAACTAGGGTGTAACTAGGGTGCAAGTAGGGCACAACTAGGTTGCAAGTAGGGTACAAGTAGGGCGCAAGTAGGGTGCAAATAGGGCACAACGAGGGTGCAACTAGGGTGCGAGTAGCGCTCAACCAAGGCGCAAGCAAGGCTCAAGTCAGGCGCAACTAGGTCGCAACTAGGGCGCAACTAGGGCGCAACTAGGGCACAACTAGGGTGCAAGTAGGGTGCAAGTAGGGCGGAAGTAGGGCACAACTAGGGCGCAACTAGACTTCAACTAGAGTACAACTAGGATACAAGTAGGGCGTAACTAGTGCCAAACGGAGGCAAAACTAGGGCGCAACTAGGGCATAGGTAGGAGCAAGTAGGGCACAAGTAGTGCGCCACAAGGGCGCAACTAGGGCACAACGAGTGCGTAGCTAGTGTCCAAGTGATGCATAACTAGGGCGCACCAAGGACGCATCTAGGCCCCAACTAGGGCGCAACTAAGGCACAAGTAGGGTGCAACTAAAGCGCAAGTAGGGGGCAAGTAAGGCACAAGTAGGGCGCAACTAGGGTGCAACTATAGTGCAAGTAGGGAATGACTAGGGCGCAAGTAAGGTACAAGTAGGGCACAACTAAGATGCAAGTTGGGTACAACTGGGGTGCAACTAGGGTGCAACTAGGATGCAACTAGGGCGCAAATACGGCACAACTAGGGGGCATCTAGGGCTCAACTAGGACGCAAGTAGGGCACAAGTAGGATGTAAGTAGGTTGCTAGTAGGTTGCAACTAGGACGCAACTAGGACGTAACTAGGGTACAAGAAGGACGCAAAGAGGGTGCAAGTAGGCCCCAACTAAGGCACAACTAGGGTGCAACTAGGATGCAAGTAGCGCGTAAGTAGGGCACAACTAGGGTGCAACGAGGGCTCAAGTAGGGCACAAGTAGGGCGCAGGTAGGGTGCAACTAGGATGCAATTAAGGTGCAACTAGGGTGCAACTAGGGTGCAACTAGGGCGTAGCCAGTGCCCAATTGAGGCGCAACAAGGGCGCAACTAGGACACAACCAGGGCACATCTAGGAGTAAGTAGGGCGCAAGGTGGGTGCAAGTTGGGCGCAACTAGGGCACAACTAGGGCACAATTAGGGCGTAGCTAGTGCCCAACAAAGGCCCAACTAGGGCGCAACTAGGGCGCATCTAGGATGCAACTAAGGTGCAACTAAGGTGCAAATAGCATGCAAATAGGATACAACTAGAGCAAAGTAGGGCATAAGTAGGGTACACCTATGGCGCACCTAGGGAAGAATTGAATTCTAGCTAGTGTCCAACTGAGGTGCAACTAAGGCTAAAGTAGGGTAACTAGGGTGCAACTAGGGCGCAAGTAAGGAGCAACTAGGGCACGAGTAGGGCGCAAGGAGGGTGCAAGTAGGGTGCAAGTAGGGCACAACTAGGGTGCAACTAGGGTGCAATTAGGACGCAACTAGAGCGCAAATACAGCGCAACTAGGGTGCATCTAGGGTGCAACTTGGGTACAAGTAGGGCACAACTAGGGTGTCGGTAGGAGGCAACTAGGGCGCAACTAGGATGCAACTAGGGTGCAAGTAGGGTGCAAGTAGGGCGCAAGTAGGGTGCGAGTTGGCCGTTACCAAGGCACAACTAGGGTACAACTAGGGCGCAAGTACAGCACAAGTAGGGCACAAGTAGGGAGCAACTAGGGCACAACTAGGGTGCAGCTAGGCCGCAAGTAGGGCAAAAGTAGGGCGCAAGTAGGGCGCAACTAGGATGTTAATAGGGTGCAACTAGGGTGGAACTAGGGCGCAGCTAGGGCGTCGCTAGTGCCAAACTGAGGCGCAACAAGGGCGCAACTAGGGCACAACCAGGGCACGTCTAGGAGTAAGTAGCGCGCAAGGTGGACGCAAGTAGTGCGCAACTAGGGCGCAACTAGGACGTAGCTAGTGTCCAACTGAGGTGCAACTAGGGCATAACTACGGCGCAACTAGGGTGCGTCTAGGACGCAATAGGGAAGAAGAAAGACACAATTAGGGTACGAGAATGGCTCGACTAGGGTGCAACAAGGGCGTAAGTAAGATGCACGTAGGGCACAACTAGGGCGCAACTAGGACTCAACTAAGGTGCAAGTAGGGCACAAGTAGGGCACAAGAAAGGTGCAACTACGGTGGGAAAAGGATGCAACTCTGGCACAAGAAGGGCGCAAGTAGGGCGTATCTAGTACACAACTAGGCTACAACTAGGGGGCAATAACGGCACAACTAGGGTGCAACTAGGGCGTAGCTAATGCCTAATGGAGCTCCAACAAGATCGTAACTAGGGCGCAACAAGGGCGTAACTAGGGTGCAACTAGGGCGCAAGTGGGGTGCAACTCGGGTACAACTAGGGCGCATCTATGACACAACGAGGGCAGAACTACGGCAGAACTAGGACGCAAGTAAGGCCAAAGTAGGGCGCAACTAGGGCGCAACTAGGGTGCAGTTAGGGCACAACTAAATCGCAGTTAGTGCCCAACTGAGGCACAACCAGGGAGCAACTAGGGCGCAACTAGGATGCAAGTAGGGCGGAATAGGGACGCAATTAGGACGAAACTAGGGCACAAGTAGGGGGCAACTAGGGCCCAACTACAGTGCAAGTAGGGTGCAACTAGAGCCAAGTAGGGCTCAACAAGAGTGCAACTAGGGCATAACAAGGGCGCAACTAGGGCTCAAGTAGGTGCAAGTAGGGTGCAACCAGGTCACAACAAGGACGCAACGAGGGCGCCAGTGGGGCGCAAGTAGGCTGCAACTAGGACACAACTTAGGCACAACTAGGGCACAACTAGGGTGCAAGTAAGGTGTAAGTAGGGCACAAGTAGGGTACAACTAGGGCACAACTAGGGCGCAACTAGGGCTAAACTAGGGCACAAGTAGGGCACAAGTAGGGTGCAAGTAGGGCGCAACTAGGGCACAACTAGGGTGCAACTAGAGCCCAACTTAGGAGCAGCTAGGGCGTAGCTAGTGCCCAACTGAGGCGTATCTAGGGCGCAACTAGGGCACAACTAGGGCACATGTTGGGCGTAAGGAGGGCGCAAGTAAGGCGTAGCTAGTGCTCAACGGAGGTGTGACCAGGGTGCAACTAGGGCGCAACTAGGGCGCAACTAGGCCGCAACTAGGGCACAAGTTCAGCGTAAGTAGGGCACAACTAGGGTACAACTAGGGCGCAACTAGGACGTAGCTAGTGTTCAACGAAGGTGTAACTACGGTGCAACTAGGGTACAACTAGGACGCAAGAAGGGTGCAAGTAGGGCCCAAGTAGGGCACAAGTAGGGCGCAACTACGCCGCAACTAGGGCGCAAGTAGGGCACAAGTACGTCGCAAGTACGACGCAAGTAGGGCGCATCTAGGATTCAACAAGAGCGTAGCTGGTGCCCAACTGTGGCACAACTAGGGCGCAACTAGGGCACGATTGAGGCGCAACTAGGGCGCACCTAGGGCGTAGCAAATGTCCAATTGAGGCACAACTAGGATGCAACTAGGGCACAACTAAGGCGTAAGTAGGGCGGAAGTAGGGTGCAAGTTGGGTGTAACTGGGGGGTAACTAGGGCTCAAGTAGCATGCAACTAGGGTGTAAAAAGGGCGTGATTAGGGCGAAGCTACGACGTAACTAGGGTGCAACTGGGGCGCAAGTAGGGCGCAAGTAGGGCGCAACTAGGGCACAACTAGGGCGCAACTAGGGCACAACTAGGGCGCAAGTAGGGAGCAAGTAGGGCATATCTAGGGCACAACAAGGGCAAAACTAGGGCGTAAGAAGGGCGCAAGTAGGGCGAATACTAGGGCGGACCTAAGGCGCAACTAAGGCAAAAGGTAGGGTACAACTGGTGCCCAACTATAACGTAGATAGTGCCCAACAGAGGCATAACTAGGGTGCAACTAGGACGTAACTAGGGTGCAACTAGTGAGCAACTAGGGCACAAGCATTGTACACGTGGGGCACAACTAGGGCGTAACTGGGTGTAGCTTGTGCCAAATTGACGCACAACTAGGACGCAACTAGGGTGAAACTGAGGTGAAACTAGGGCGCAAATAGGATTCAAGTAGAGCGCAAGTAGGGCACAAGTACTGCGGAACTAGGGTGCAACTAGGGTGCAACTAGGGCGTAACTAGGATGTAAGAGGGACACAACTAGGGCGCAAGTAGGGCGTAAGAAGGGCACAAGTAGGACACGAGTAGGGCACAACTAGGGCACAACAAGGATGCAACTAGGTTACAAGTAGGACACAATTAGGCCACATGTATGGACCGACTAGGGCGCAACTATGGCGCAAGAAGGGCGTACTAGGGCGCAACTAGTGCGCAAGTAGGGCACAACTAGGTCGTATCTAGGGCACAACTAAGGCCCAAACAAGGGCACAACTAGGGAGTAAGTAGGGCGCAAGTAGGGTACAACTAGGGTGCAAGTAGGGCGCAAGTAGGACACAAGTAGGATGCAACTAGGGCGCAAGTAGGGCGCAAGAAGTGCTCAAGAAGGGCGTAAGTAGGACGCAACTAGGGCACAACTAGGCCACAAGTAGGGTGCAAGTAGGGTACAACTTGGACGCAACTAGGGCACAAGTAGGGCGCAAGTAGGGCGCAAGGAAAGGACAACTATTGCACAACTACGGTGTAACTAGTGCTCAAGAAAGGCGCAACTAGGGCACAATTAGGGTGTAGCTAGTGCCCAACTGAAATGCAAATAGGACGCAATCATGGCGCATCTAGGGGAAAAGTAGGGCACAATTTTGGCGTAAGTAGGGTGCAAGTAAGGTGCAACTAGGGCGCAAGTAGGGTACAACTAGGGCACAACTGAGGCTCAACTAGGGCGCAAATAGGGCGCAACTAAGGCGTAAGTACGTTGTAATTAGGGTGTAACTAGGATGCAACTAGGGTGCAACTAGGGTATAACTAGGGTGTAGATAGTCCCCAACAAAGGCTCAACTAGGGCGCAACTAGGGAGCAACTAGGGCATAGCTAGTGTCCAACTGAGGCGCAAGTAGGGCGGAACTAGGGCGCAAGTAGAGTACAACTAGGGCGTAAGGAGGACATAACTAGGGCACAACTACGGCGTGGCTAGGGCGTAGCCAGTGCCCAACTGAGGCACAACTAGGGCACAACTAGGGCGCAAGTAGGGTGCAACTAGGGCGCAAGTAGGGTGCAAATAGGGCGCAACCAGGGCCCAAGTACAGTGCAAGTAGGGTGCAACAAGGGTGCAACTAGGGCGCAACAAAGTCGCAAGTAGGGTGTAAGTAGGGCGCAACTAGGGCGTAGCTAGGGCGCAAGTAGGGCGCAAGTAGGGCACAAGTAGGGCATAACTAGGGCGCAACTAGGATGCAGCTAGGGCGTAGATAATGCCCAACTGAGGTACAACTAGGGCACAACAAGGGCACATCTAGGGCGCAATTAGGGCGCAAGCAGGATGCAAGAAGGGCGTAACTAGGGCGCAACTAGGGCGCAACTAGGGTGCAACTAGGGTACAAGTCGGAAGCAAGTAGGACACAGCTAGGGTGTAACTAGGGCGCAACTAGGGCACAACTAGGGTGTAGCTAACGTCCAACCGAAGTGCAACTAGGGCGCAACTAGGGCGCAAGAAAGGCGCAATTAGGGCACAACTTGGGCGTAACTAGGGCGCAACTAGGGCGTAACTAGGGCGCAACTAGGGCGCAACTAGGGCACAAGCAGAACGCAACTAGGGTGCAACAAGAGCGCAACTAGGTCGCAGCTAGGGTGCAAGTATGGCGCAATGAGGGTGCAAGTAAAGCGAGCAACTAGGGTGCAACTAGGGTGCAACTAGGGCACAACAAGGGCGCAAGTAGGGTGCAAGAAGGGTGTTAGTGGGTCCTAGCTAGGGCGCAACTTGGGCACAACTAGGTCGCAACTAGGGTGTAAGTAGGGCGCAAGTAGGGTGCAATTAGGACACAAGTAAGGCGCAACTAGGGCGCAACTAGGGCGCAATTAGGGCACAAGTGGGGCGCATGTAGGGTGATAGTAGGGCACAGCTAGGGTGCAACTTGGGCGATACTAGGGCGCAAATAGGGCGTAACTAGGGCACAACTAGGGCACAACTAGGGCGCTAGTAGGGCACAAGTAGGGCGCAAGTAGGATACAACTAGGGTGTAACTAGAATGCAATTAGGGCGCAAATAGGGCACAAGTTGGGTGCAACTAGGGCGCAACTAGAAGGCAAATGGGTTGTAAGTAGGGCGCAATTAGGGAGCAACTAAGGACACAACTATGGAGCAACCAGGGCGCAAGTAAGGCGCAACTAGGATGCCATTGGGGCGTAGCTAGTGCCCAACTAAGACGCATCTAGTATGCAATTAGGGCGCAACTAGGATTCAAGTAGGGCTCAACTAGGGTGCAAGTAGGACACAAATAGGGCACACATAGTGCGAAACTAGGGCACAAGTAGGGCACAAGTAGCATGCAAGAAAGCAGCAAGTATGGCGCAAGTAGGGCGCCACTAGGGCGCAAGAAGGATGATAGTAGGGTACAACCAGGGTAAAACTAGGACGCAACTAGGGCGCAACTAGGGTGTAGCTAGTGCCCAACTGAGGCACAACTAGGGCGCAACTAGGGCGCAAGTAGGGCGCAACTAGTGCGCATGTAGGACTCAACTACGGCGCAACTAGGGCACAACTAGGAAGAAACAAGGAAGCAAGTAGGACACAATTAGGGCACAACTAAGACGCAATAAGGGCGTAACTAGGGTGCAAGTAGGGCAAAAGTAGGGCACAACTAGGGCGCAACTAGGGTGCAAGTAGGGTGCAAGTAAGGCGCAAGAATGGCCAAAATAGGGTGCAACTATGGCACAACTAGGGTGCAAGTAGGGAATAAATAGGGCACAACTAGGGAGAAAGTAGGCTGTAACTTGCTCGCAACTAGGACACAACTAGGACGAAACTAGGGTGTACTAAGGGTGGAAGTAGGATGCAAGTGGGGTGCAACTAGGGCACAACTAGGCGCAACTAGGGCGCTAGTAGGGTGCACCTAGGACGCAAGTAGGGCACAAGTAGGGAGGAACTAGGACGCAAGTAGGCCCCAAGTAGGGTGTAAGTAGGGTGCAAGTAGGGTGCAAGTAGGTCTCAACTTGGGTGCAACGAGGACGCAAGTAGGGCGCAAGTAGGGTGCAACTTGGACACAACTAGGGCACACGTAAGACACAAGTAGCGCACAAGTAGGGCGTGACTATTGCAAAACAGGGTGCAACTAGGGTGCAACTACGGCAAAACCAGGATGCAACTAAGTGTAGCTAGTGCCCAATTGAGACGCAACTTGGACGCGACTAAGGCGCAAGTAGGGTGCAAAAAAGGCACAACTAGGGCGCAAGTAGAGCGCAAGTAGGTTCCAACTAGGGCCCAACTAGGGCGGATCTAAGTCGCAACTAAGGCGCAACTAGGGCCCAAGTAGAGCGCAACTAGGGTGCAAGTAAGGTGTAAGTAGGGCACAACTAGGATGCAACTAGGGTGTAACGAGGGCGTAGATAGTGCTCAATTGAGGTGCAACTATGGCACAACTAGGGCACAACTAGGGTGCAACTAGGGCGTAACTAGTGCCCAACAGAGTTGCAAGTAGGGCGCAAGTAGGGCGAAACTGGGGCGCAAGTAGGGTAGAACAAGGGTGCAATTATGACGCAACTAGGATGTAACTTGGGCATAGCTAGGGCATAGCTAGTGCTCGGCGGAGGTGCAACTAAGGTGCAACTAGGGCGCAAGTAGGACGCAACTAGGACGCAAGTAGGGCGGAACTAGGCCACAATTAGGTTGCAACTAGGTCGCAACCGGGGTCCAAGTAGGGTGCAAGTAGGGCGCAGCTAGGGTGCAACTAGGGAGCAACTGGGGCACAAGTAGTGTGCGAGTAGGGTGCAAGAAGGGTGCAACTAAGGCACAAGTAGGGCACAACTAGGACGCAAGTAGGACACAAGTAGGGCGCAACAAGGGCGCAACTAGGACGCAACACGGGCTTGCTAGGGCGTTGCTAATGCCCAACTGAGGTGCAACTAGGGCGTAACTAGGGCGCAAGTAGGGTGCACTTAGGGCACAAGTTGGGTGGAAGAAGGGCGCAACTAAGGTGTAACTAGGGCACAATAGGGGCCCAAGTAGGGCACAACTAGGGCGCAACTAAGGCACAAGTATGGCACAACTAGGGTGTAGCTAGTGCCGAACCGAGGTGCAACTAGGGCACAACTAGGGCGCAAGTAGGGTACAACTAGCTTGCAACTAGGGCGTAACTAGGGCGCAACTAGGCCTCAACAAGGTCGCAACTAAGGCGCAAATAGGACGCAACTAGGACGCAACTAGGGCTCAGCTAGGTCGCAACTCGGGTGCAAGTACGGTGCAGTTAGGGTGCAAGTAAGGTGCAACTATGGCGTAACTAGGGTGCAACAAGGTCACAAGTAGGGCTTAAGTAGGGCGTTAGTAGAGCGTAGCTAGAGTGCATCTAGGATGCAACTAGGGTGCAGCTAGGGCGCAAGTAATGCGCAACTAGGGCACTCTAGGGCACAACTAGGGTACAACTAGGGCGCAAGTAGGGCGCAAGTAGGGTGCAAGTAGGGCGGAAGTAGGGTGCAACTAGGGCGTAACTAGGGTGCAACGAGGGTGCAAGTAGGGCGCAACAAGGGAGCAAATAGGAAGCAACTAGGGTGTAGCTAGTGTCCAACTGATGGGTACAATTAGGGCATAAGTAGGGTGCAAAGAGGGTGCAATTGAGGCGGACCTAGGGCACAACTAGGGCACATCATAGGCGCAACTAGGGTACAAGTAGGGTATAACTAGGGCATAAGTAGGCTGCAAGTACAGTGGAACTAGGATGCAACTAGGGCATAACCAGGGTGTAACTAGGGCGTAGCAGGTGCGCAACTAAGGCACCATTGGGATGCATTTAGGGCACAACTAGGACATGACTAGGGTGCAAGTAGGGCGAAACTAAGGCGCAAGTAGGGCCAAACGAGAGCGAAGTAAGGCGCAAGTAGGGTAGAACTAGGGCGGAACTATGGCGTAACTAGGGGGTAAGTAGGGCGGAACTAGAGCGCAACTAGGGCGCAACTAGGGCACAACTATGGCGCAACTAGGGCGTACGAAGTGCCCATTTCAGGCGCAACTACGGCACAATTATGGCGTAACTAGACAACAACAAGGGCACAACTTAGGCTCAAGTAAGGCACAAGTAGGACGTGAATAGGGCACAACAAGGGCACAACTAGGGTGCAACTTGGGCGCAACTATGGCGCAAGTAGGGCGCAAGTAGGATGCAAGTAGGACGCAAGTAGGACGCAATCAGGGCGCAGCTGGGGACAACAAGGACGCAAGTAGGACGCAAGTAGGGTACAAGAAGGGGGCAATGAGGGAGCAATTAGGACGCAACTAGGACGTAGCTAGTGCCCAACTAAAGCGCAAGTAGGGCGCAACTAGGGCACAACTAGGGCGCAATTAGGGTGCAACTAGGGCCCAACTAGGGCGCAACGAGGGCGCAAGTAGGTCGCAACTAGGGCGCAGCTAGTATGAAACTAAGGTGCAAGCAGGGTGCAAGTAGGGCGGAACCAGGGCTCAACAAGGGTGCAACTAGGGCACAAGTGGGGAGCAACTAGGATGCAAGTAGGACGCCAGTAGGACACAACTAGGATACAACTACGGTGCAACTTGATCGCAAGTAGGACACAAGTAGGGTGCAACAAGTGAGCAACTAGGGTGCAAATAGGGCACAACTAAGGCGCACGCAGGGTACAAGTAGGGCGGAAGAAGGGCGCAACTAAGGAACAATAAGGGCGCAACTAGGGTACAAGGAGGATGCAAGTAGGGTGCAAATAGGGCACAACCAGGGTGCGACTAGGGCACAAATAGGGCGCAAGTAGGATGCAACTAGGGCGCAACTATGGCGTAACTAGGGTGCAACTAGGGCGTAACTAGGAAGCAACTAGGGTGCAACTAGGGCATAGCTAGGGTCCAACTGAGACGCAACAAGGCTGCAACTAGGCCGCAACTAGGGTGCAAGTAGGTGCAAGTAGGGCACAACTAGGGCGCAAGTAGGGTGCAAGTAGGGAGAAACTAAGACGCAGCTATGGCGCAACTAGGGCGTAGTTTCTGCCCTACTGAAGCGCAACTAGGACGCAATTACGGCGAAACTAGGGCAAAACTAGGACACAACTAGGGCACAAGTAGGGCGTAACTAGGGCGCGCGTATGGCGCAAGTAGGGGACAACTAGGGCGTAAGTAGGGCACACCTAGGGCACAACTAGGTCGTAACTAGTGCCCAACTATGGAGCAACAAGGGCGTAACTAGGGAGCAACTAGGGCACAACTAGGGCGCGAGTAGGGCGCAACAAGGGGCCAAGTAGGGCGCAAGGAAGATGCAACTAGGGAAAAACTATGGCGTAACTAGGGAGCAACAAGGGCGTAGCTAGTTCCCAACTGAGGGACAATTAGAGTACAACTAAGACACAAGTACTGCGCAACTTAGGCGCAAGTAGGGCGCAACTAGTGCGTAACTAGGATGCAACTAGGGCGCAAGTAGGGTCCAAGAAGGGTCCAAATAGGGTGCAAGTAGGACGCAACTAGGGCGAAACTAGGGAGCAAGTATGGTGCAAGTAGGGCGCAAGTAGGGCACACCTCAGGCGCAATTAGGGTGCAACTAGGGCACAACTAGGGCGCAACTAGGGCGCAACTAGGGCGGAACTAGGGCGCAACTAGGGCATAGCTAGTGCCCAACGGAGTCGCAACTAGGGCACAACTAGGACGCGACTAGGGCTCAACTAGGGCACAAGTAGGGCACAAGTAGGGTGCAAGTAGGCCGCAAGTAGCGCACAACTAGGGCGCAACTAGGGTGTAGCTAGGGCGAAGTAAGGCACAAGTATGGCGTAGATAGGGTGCAACTAGGGCACAACTAGGGTGCAACTAGGGTGCAAATAAGGCGCAAGTAGGGCGCAACTGGGGCGCAACTAAGGCTCAACTAGTACGCAACTAGGGCGCAACTAGGGCGCAAGTAGGGCGCAACTTGGGCGCAAGCAGGGCGCAACAAGGGCACAGCTAGGGTGGAACTAGTGTGCAAGTAGGGTGGAAGTAGGGCTGAACTAGGGCGCTACTAGGGAGAAATTAGGGCGCAAGTAGGCCGTAACTAGGGCGCAACCTTGTGCAACTAGGGCTCACTTGGGGTGCAACTACGAGGTAGCTAGTCCCTAACTAGGACACAACCAGGGTACAACTTGGGCGCAAGTAGGGAGCAAGTATGGGGCAACTAGGGTGCAACTAGGACGCAACTATGGCGCAACTAGGGCAAAACTAGGGAGCGAGTAGGGCACAAGTAGGGCGCAACTAGGGCGCAACTATGGCACAACTAGGGCCCAACTAGGGCGTAGCTAGTGCCCAAGTAAGGCGCAACTAGGGCGCAACTAGGGCGCAACTTGGACATAACTAAAGCGCAAGTAGGGCGCAAGGAGGGCACAACAAGGGCGCAACTAGGGCGCAACTAGGGCATAACTAGGACGTAGCTAGTGCCAAACTAAGGCGCAACTAGGGCGCATCTAGGGCGGAGCCATGTGCACTTCGGAATGGCGGTCGGGCACAACAAAGGCGCAACTAGGGCGCAACTAGGGCACAACAAGGGCGCAACTAGGGCGCAACTAGGGCATAACTAGGACGTAGCTAGTGCCAAACTAAGGCGCAACTAGGGCGCATCTAGGGCGCAACTAGGGTCCAAGTACGGCGCAACTAGGGCACAACAAAGGCGCAACTAGGGCGCAACTAGGGCGCAACTAGGGCGCAAGTAGGGTGCAAGTAGGGCAGAGCTAAGGCGCAACTAGGGTGCAACTAGGGCGCATGTAGGGCGCAACTAGGGCGCAACTAGGGTCCAAGTACGGCGCAACTAGGGCACAACAAAGGCGCAACTAGGGCGCAACTAGGGCGCAACTAGGGCGCAAGTAGGGTGCAAGTAGGGCAGAGCTAAGGCGCAACTAGGGTGCAACTAGGGCGCATGTAGGGCGCAAGTAGGTCGCAACTAGGGCGCAAATAAGGCGCAAGTAGGGTGCAAGTAGGGTGCAAGTAGGGCGCAAGTAGGGTGCAACTTGGGCACAACTGGGGCGTAACTTGTGCGCAAGTAGGGCGCAAGTAGGGCGTAACTAGGACGCAACTAGGCCGCAACGAGGGTGGAACTAGGACGTAGCTAGTACCCAACTAAGACGCAACGAGGGCGCAACTAGGGCACAAGTAGGACGCAACTAGGGTGCATGTAGGGCACAACTAGGGCGCAAGTAGGGTGCAAGTACGGCGTAACTAGGGTGCAACTAGGGCGTCACTAGGGCGCAACTTGGGCGTATCTAGTGTCTAACTGAGGTGCAACAAGGGGGCAGATAAGCGCAAGCAGGGTGCAAGTAGTGCGCAACTAGGGTGCAACTAGAGCGCAACTAGGGCGCAACTAGGGCGCAGGTAGGGCACAACTAGGGTGTAACTATGGCGCAACTAGGGCGAAACTAGGGCGCAAGTAGGGCGCAAATAAGGCGCAACTAGTGTAACTAGGGCGCAAGTAGGGCACAAGTAGGGCGCAACTAGGGCACAACCAGGGCGTAACTAGGGCGCAACTAGGGCATAGGTAGTGTCCAATTGAGGCACTCTAGGGCGCAACTAGGGTAGAAGTAGGGCGCAACAAGGGCGGAAATAGGGCGCCGAGATGGGCGGGCTGGTCTCGAGGCACAATGCAAAATCCACAATGCCACGTGTGCTCGTCATTTTAGCACTTCTCCATAGAGCAGCATTCGTGAATACATCTAGAAATTACGTACATGGTTGCACGCATCCTACAAGCAGACCACAACAATTCTGATTAAGGCTCAACCATGCATGAACATCGACTAGTTGTCTCTTCCGCATGTCCCGATCGACTCCCTAGATGTGGGTCCTTGATTCATGACAGACTCTATGTTTCGCGCAATTGCTTCACACCCATCAAGTCTCAACATCGGCTCGTGTGCCATAGATAAGGGGTGACATTTGAAATGCGTCATTTCCAGCAAACCAAGAATGCACACTTGATAGCGCTGCTCATATTGCATGAGGTGAACACAGAGAAGAACCAATGGAGCACTTTCTGAACCTAGAGGTGGACTAGAAGCCTTTGTCTTTATGGAGAAGTGCTCTGGTACTTTAGTCGCGTACACCGGGTAAGGCCCACCCCTCTCCCACACTTTGCAGTCAACAGTAGCTCGGAGCTACCATGCCTAAGCCTGTCGCCACACAAACACACGGCCGCTGGCACTGCCGCCAGCAGCCACAGGCAGGGACGGGTGGGAGGCACACCGTGCAGGTATGGTGGTCATGTTGTCAGGGTGCCGCAGTGATGCTGTGAGGCGGCCTGCCTGGCTGTCAATGACGTCCAGCGAACGCCCCATGCCGCCCACCAGCACATGGCGTCCGTCGTTTGCCCACACCGCTCTGCACAACACAACAATGCACGACACACCAATGCACAACACACCAATGCGCCCCAGCAGCAGCAATGTGTGGTTTTCAGAGTGGCCAAGGCAAGCGGCACAAGCCGCCAAATGGCTCACGTGCAATGGCTCCCTAGCACTAAGGTCAGGAGGAGAACGGGAGGAACGAGGAGAGGAAAGGGGAGGGATAGGGAAGTAAAGAAAGGTGTGAAGGTGGGGAGGGAGGGGGGGAGGAAC
>SZWC01001112.1:201375-273416 GCA_023375785.1 Penium margaritaceum
GATCAGCGCACGCCACGCATCCCCACGCAGAGGACTCGTGGGGTTGTTCGTGGCTGTGAGCATGCTCCAAGTCCAGGAGCCAGCGCCTGTCGAGAAGCGCGCTGAACAGGCCTTGGTGGTCCGTGGACCGAGCACCGACACGTTTCCCAACAAGAAAGCATGCAAGCGCTGCGAACAAGGGGCGGATCCGGAGCGGTGGCTCACATGCGAACTTCAGTTCCCCCGGTTGAATCGAGACGATCTCGGCCGACATGTTGGCAGGGCTGAGGCTCCCCACTTCCGCAGAGGCCTGCCTCGAGTGAGAAAGATCCCTTGGGACAAGACTGCAAGGCCTCAAAGCTTCAGGCAAAACGGCAGTGTGGAGCCCTCAAAGAAGTCTCCCTCGCCGTTGCACGCGTTGTGGAGCAGAGTCGGATAAATGATATGCATGCGGACGAAAGGCGTGGTTGAGCAAAGCGAGACGGATGAACAGAATGAAGCTGATAGTTGCCGGCACTGGCTGCGATTGTCGAGGTTGATGGGTGCTCGCCTGCTTTTCCACTTCACGATCCGCGACGGTGGAACATTCCCCCTCCTCAAATTTTGGGGTTTGCCGTGAAATTAATTGTTCACGAATCCCAACACCTCGTAAGCGGCGGTTAAACACGTTAATGCGGATGGTTCGAGGAGCTTAGACCCTTGCTTTCCGGTGCGTTGGGTGTCGAACTCGTGCGCCAGAAGCGGCGGATGTTCCTCGCACCACACGCTGGACGTGCTATGTCCCAAAAGCACTACTCTTCCTGGGCTAATGGGCTCGCAACACAAACCGCACTCCAGATCCTTTGGGTTCTCGGTAGAAAAGAAACAGAACACGCAAAACATTTATAGAACGCCACTTCCGCATCAGGTATTCCATCGGCTGCGGACGGTATTCCCAATAACACGCGAGGTGCGGAAACCAAGGAGCCTGAACACTCCCTGTGGCTCCCCTTTCCCACACCATCTTCTTTACCAAGGAACGAGATTTGTGACCGATTCGTCGGGACTAGAACATAAAACAATCCCAGTCCAATGAACTTCTGAAAACTTTTAATAGCTTTTAATTATGCCTGGAATCTTCCTGAATTCTCAGTTATTTATTTCTTACCTATTAGAAGGCTCTATTTTTTTATAGTGATCAAGGTTTCATTGTCCGTAAGTTCCACGTTTCTGGGGAAAATGCTGGCAATATCCCTGGAATTTCTTGTAATTTACAGGTTATAAAAATAATTTTTTTAAATACTCAAGCTCGTGTAAGTTCAATTTGAACAACCCCCTCATGTTTCATGAGGTACACATGGTTTAGGCAAGAATGCAAGGCAATTTTAAGTTTTATTTACCATACTAAAGTTGTACTAATCTTCTTCAGTACGTGTACTAGCTTTTGGTGGATTTTCCGGGTGGGTTATGCGGGTCTTTTGTACAAGTGAGAAAGAGGGGGTGGAGGGGGGGGGGGGGGGGGGGGGGGGGGGGGGGGGGGGGGGGGGGGGGGGGGGGGGGGTGGTGGCTAACCTCAAGGGGGTGCACGTTGTGCCACGACTCGTTATCCTATGCAACAGAAAATAAGGTGATGGGCCAAGACTTGTGGAAGACAAAGTGAAGGGGTGCACATTCACTTTTCACAGATGCATTGTTGTCGTGTGCATCTGTGTTCATGGCTTACATGGACCTCTGGACTCTTACCAGTACTCGTGCGACCACCTAGCATGGGCGTGGCTGCCAGGCTGCTCCTGGTGACGCTGCTGGTCCATACGTGGTGATGACCTGGTAACGTTCCCTACAGCCCTACAAACACTAGGGGTTGCAACTACAATTGCTATGCTTCTTGTACCACATTCGCGTGTCCATCTCAAGGCATTGTTATCCCACAAACAGTCGCTGGCATTGTTACGGACTCTGTTATCTTAGTGACATGGCCATTTCCCCAGTTTGCATGCTTTTGCATGCTTGGTGTACAAACTAGTGCCAGTACATAGATTGTGTGTGTCCGATGTGTCCGACATGTGCTGTCTTGTCTAAAGGCCTAGACTCCACCAGGATATCGTGATTTTGCTTATATCTCTTCTCAAGACTGTGTGTTTTACGCTATACTATGCCAACGTAAGTTGCCGTGGTGCTCCTCTTGTTTTCCAGACCACACGGCACAAACAAGGCTGGCAACTCTCAATAATTTCGGGTAAATCTGTCGCAAGTTGTATCAACATATAGATGCAAATCATTCAACTTCTCAAAACCATTGGACTCGTACAAATAAAGTGCCTCGCTCCTCCCAAAACCCCCAACCTTCTTAGTTGAGTTCCTCGTTGTAGCCACTCGGAATGTGATGTCGCACGCTTCACTCACCGAGAGCACCCAGACCTAAAGTATGGCTCGTTTTTGTTCCTAGTTTGTATGTATACACTTGGCAGTTACAGTGATTCGCATGGAAGTACACCATTTTATTGTGATAAATGAACACAATGCCCACATTCTTCTTTGCAACTTGCAAATGAGATCTCTTTACATCATTGATCGTCGTAACTCTTGGCATCATAGCTCAACTGTGATTGAGGAGTAGCCGAATAATGTAATCCTATGTCACATCCGCTAGCAAGTCTTCCATGCATCTCCACTTTCCGCAAGATGGTAGACCCCATAGAGACGAGGGTTGAAGGAGGGAGCATACCCGCGACGAGTTGCGGTTGTTGAGCAACTACTTTGACAATGGAGGGGCAGGGGCAAGGGATCCATGATGCTCTCCAGGCAGCCCATGCAGCAGTAGTAGTAGGCTTATCGGTAAACAAATTGGCTCCGACAACTCCGATGGCCAATCTGAAAACAGTCCCTATAGGCCAACCCCTCGCCTCCTCCATTGTCGGCCACGATGACATTCGGCATGAAGGGAGGAGGCACCAGCTTCCATGCGTGCATTAATGATTACCCATATCATCATCTTTTGGGACTCGAGAGCCTTAACAACTCACTGCTCTAACAAGTCACGTCGGCAATTGAGGGGCTACACAATGTGCACGCATAAGAAGCAGTGTTCGCGGGGAGGAACAACCAACTCTGGAGAAAAACTCAAAATGTACGGGCACCTCTCAAGCTATTTGGTTATGCCACTTCCAAAGGACCACCACTTTGGATGTGGCTGACGAGTTTTGAGGTATACATTGTCCCTACTGTGGCCAACAAGAACCCAAGGAAAGTTAACATTTTGGTCTCGCTTTTCCGTGACAATGCTCTACATTAGAAGTCAGATAAGAAGGAAATCCAACAAAAACAGGAGACCACCATAACGAGACCAGGAACTCATCCATTTGTTCTCACATTGTCAACCACCGGCTCTCTACCTCGGGAGTGAAAGTGTTCAATGTGGCAGGATTCACTAGCTCCACCAGAGAACTTAAAGGAATTTACGTGCATTGTCTATGGACATCATAGAAATCCAAACACACGGCACATGCTCCAAGGACTCCGTCAGCAGTCTAGCACGATAGGGTGCATACACCACTTCCACAAAATGATCACTAGGAGCAACATCGCTACTGATGAACTCTGTCTCCATTACATAAATGGCATCAAGTGTTGCATATTGTGTTTTGCACTTAGAACACACTTCCATGCATGACCTCATAAACAAGAATAACTGTAACACCCTCATGCAATGTTAAGTTGGTTTGCACCCCAATACCAAATTCATTACCACGGGGGTGAGAAGGCACTGTCGATGGGTTACCCCACTCCGACGGTGGTCGACACCATTAATCTACAAGACCGATGGCCCTGTTAGACTTGTGGGAAGTGGGGCCACACGTTGCTTCAGTGTTGGAATGGCAGCAGATGACCAAAGAGAAGTATAAGTAACATGAACACGTGAGGAGCTGGAAAACAACATTGGATGGGAGTAGACGGCGAAGCTATTGTTTGGTAAAGAAACGCTGAGCCCATCGAACACTTACCTCAACGGGGCACAGATTCGTAGCTGTGTGTTTATGGGATTGCAAAGTCTCACGAGGGACACGGGGATGGAAAAGTGGTGATGTTGTTTCATGTGAGTTAAAGGGGTTGCAAACGCCAAAATACGATGCTAGTATTCCTCGGTGGAAGGCATTGCCATAGTTTCATGGCTAGTGATGTGATTTGGATGATATGGTTGAAGAGAGAATCAGGAGTATTTGAAAAAAGTGTGGATTTTTTGACTCCCTTAGACTGTGCATTTGGGAACCACAAGATGCAAAAACCTGGATTTACTACACAAGAATGACCACATAGTCATTCTCAAAGAATTTTTATGCAAATGACACAATCTACAATTAGAATGGAGCGGCAGTGTAGTTTGTATCAGCACAAATAATAGAAAACAAACACATACACTAATGATCTTGATGTTAGATGAAAAACATTTTTTTGGTTTATTTGGTTCAACGATTTTTTCATCAATTTTTACAGGTACCACCTAAATGTATACTCTTCTGACTCCATTACACAAAAATCAAGAACAGCTTGAAAACTGCCCAGGAAAAATGACAAAGCTGTATAAGGGTGGGGGAGGCGACGAGGGGATTGCAGTATACCTATCCGCGTGAGGAGGCGTATCACACCCATCGCCACAAGCTACCTCATCAACCTCGACAGAGAGCAAGAAAACTCTCCAACCTCATATGCAAACTCTCTCCTCAGTATGAATTCTTCCATCATCTTCAATCCATCATAGCTCATGTGTCCTCTTGTCCTATAAACATTATTCTCCCTCTAGGCTTGGTTTCCCGGATCCTCACCCTCCGCCCTCATAAACTTCCTCTCTCGCTCAACTACCGTAATCCTCCTCCCAAACCCACTTATAATAATAGAACCCATCACACACCTTCACATTATCCATCAATATCCCACAGGTGTTCATCACTAGCACATCCCCCGCAAGACCTTGACACATTACCAACCCCATCGTCTCGAAAAGCACTACGCAAACCCATGCTTAGAGCACACAACAACAAAACCCCCAACCTTCTGAACCCATCATCCCTCATAGACTCCACCTTCAGTACAAAGCACCAAGGCTTACACAGACCCTCTCTGCTCTACCTCCTTCACTCCACACAACAAACACGACACTCCCACCCAAAGCCACTTGCACGTCCCCTTCACACACCTGCCCCTGAGCCCAACCCCGATCAGCCTAGACAGAATGGTTTTTTCCTGGTTGGGTGGTGCCCGCCTCTCTCTCGCGGTCCCCCTGTCGCCCACTACAAACTCCAAAGACCCATCGATCTCCGAGAAGTGAAAAGAAAATTACACACACTCCAGCCCCAATCGAACGAACCAATTATGACCACACGTCTTAACATACTACACATGATCTGCAATGGTATGAAATCCAGTACAAAGCAAAATAACTTATACCACTTCCTACATGCCCACCAAGTACATGTTGCAATCTTCATTCAAACACACATCCAATCGCCGCAGTCCTTACTATTCTCTAATCTCGAACACTATGATATATTCACATGCCCCTCTGCATCCCCGCACACAGAAGGAATTATCGTAGCAACCTCAAAACACACCTCACTACAAAATCCCCAGATCCTCATCCCCGGCCGTGTGATCTCCTTCCGGCTACAATTGCGTGCAGACGCCATCCCCATAGTCGCAATCTACGCACCAGCCCAATCAACAGAGAGAGTGCAGTTCTGGAACAATATCCACTCCCTTCTCAGGGAATCCCCACCCCACCTCCTCCTTGGCGACTTGAATACGGTTACTCACTGTACCGACAGGTCTCTTCCATCACGCGACATCGACTCATACCACCTTTCTGCCATGCTGAAAAACCTGAACCTCATCGACACATTTCACCTCTTCTACCCCAAACAACATCCCTTCACATTTAAATTCAAGCCCACAAATGCCTACTCCCGTCTCGACCGCATATACCATCATCCCAAGTTAAATACCCCAATCTCTACCATTACCCATCTGCCACTAACCCCCCAGCTGTCAGACCATATCCAAGCCAACTTCCTTTCGCTCCTACCACCCCACTCGCCTCATAGGGGACCCTCATTCTGGAAATTGAACACCTCAGTCCTCGAGCGACCTTTTGCCAAAAATATCCTCCCGACTCTCATACAAGATCACTGGTTACTGACGAAACACACCCTCACATCTCACCTCAAAACCTTCAGTAGACAAGAAGCAGAACGCAAGCGCAAAACACTCCACCACTTGGAACACCAACTCAAAGCAACCCATGAAGCAATACAAACCAACCCGACCACATCCCTGCTATCTAGGCTCCACTCTATCCAACAACAAATGCACAAGTATTACTCCTCGCGAATACTTTCTCATCGTGAAAAATCACTCTTGAAATGGAACACCAAAGGAATTCGGGCCTCAGCTCTCGTGACTCGGAAGACCGCACCGCCCAAAAGCTCGTCAAACATCATGGCCTTAAGAGACAGTGATGGCTCACTTCATTATACCCCAGAAGCACTAGCACGCATTACACAAAACTTCTTCCAACAAATCTACCAACGGCCTGATCATATCGACAGCTTCTCTCCCATCCTCCTTCCTCAATTTTAGAAACATATCCCACGCCAAATCCTAACTGAGTTAGAAGCACCCATCACTCGAAGTGAAGTGGTGGAAGCAACACTCTCCCAGGCGCTACACAAAACCCCAGGACCCGACGGACTCCCTTGAGAATTCTACAAACTCTTCATCCCCCAGATTGCGCCCAAGCTCCTCCAGTTCTATAATCAGATCCTAGCTGACCCTTCCCAAATGGGAGACTTTGTCTCCTCCATAACAACCCTCATTCATAAAAAGGGTGACCCCTATGACACTACAACCTACCGACCAATCTCCCTCCTGAACGTTGAGTACAAAGTCCTCGCTAAGCTCCTTAAAACTCGATTGACAAAAACGCTCCCCTACGTTATTCACCACGATCAAACCGGTTTTTGTACTTGGACGAAACATCCAACATGCTCTCTCACAACCATATGATCTTCACCATTGGGTGACTCGCACCTCCTCCCCGTTACACTACCTTGTGGCGGACTTTGAAAAAGCTTACTACTCCCTCAATCAAGAATACCTATATGCAACCTTACAACACCTAGGCTTCCCTCCATCCTTCATGCGCTGGATCACACTCCTACACTACCATACCCCAACACAATTCCTCATCAACGGACACCTCACTCCCCCTATCACCCTCCACTCCGGGGTGCGACAAGGCTGCCCTATTGCACCACTTCTCTTCATCTGTGCTATGGAACCCATTGCAGACCTCCTCCGGTACCACCTTCAAGGAATGCCCATCGCCCCTCATCTCCGTAAATCCATCATCGGATATGCAAATGACACGACACTCATCCTCTCCTCAAAGAGTGAAATCCACACCGTAGCCCGTTGCATTCGCACGTGTGCCAAGTATATAGGACTCCGTACCAACTATCACAAAACACACATCGTCCCCATCGGCACCCACACACCGCCCCCGACTAACTCCCCCTTTGCAATCTCTCACTCCCCAACCCGAATCCTGGGACACTTCTTCCTGCCAGTCCTCAACCCAGAACACACATGGGATCCAATCTTATGTAGACTTGAAGCATCTCTCTCCTTCTGGCAAAAGATCAAAGCCCCCATCCAAACCAAAGCCATAGCAGTCAATGCGTACCTCAACTCTAAATTCCTCTACTATAGTTATGCCTGCCCCCATGAACTAGAACACCTTCAAAAGATCAACACCCTATTCTTTAACTCCCTCTCATCCAACACGCCCAAAGACGGTGATGGTCATGGCCTCAGGCTATACTCGCTAGCAAAAGCCGTCTCTCCCTCCTCAAGGGGCGGCCTTGGGCTTAAATGGCCCACAATCCTATTAGAGGCACAGGCTGCGAAATGGATCTATTGCTTCCTTCAACCAGGCTAAGAACAATGGAAACATACACTCCTATTCTCCCAAACCCCCCCTAAAAAAGGTCACTTCTTCCTCTCTCACCCCTTCATACTACGACTGAAACACGCCACAGTTCACCCCAAATGGGTCATCGCTTTCAAACACTTCTTATCTACGAATCCGAACATCCAACCCCCAAGGACAGCCTTTGAAGAACTATCACACGAATACATCGCATTTGACAGATTCATCCTGAAGGACAATGGACAACCTTTTGGACTGCCCCGACAAGAGCGCTGGCTCCTCACAAAGGACGTCACCCTAGGTGACGTCATTAGTCACCCATTGTCAACTCGGTCAACGTCCCAACAGCGGACCCTTCAGACCCTGATGGAATCCCTACCCCTCTCCTGGCGACGAACCCTCGCCTTGGGACCCTCCTTCCTCCTTGTTGTGCTTTGTGCCGTTCTTGTACAGTTTGCTGTGACCACTCGGCCGTGTCCATACTCGTGCAGATCCCTGAGGCAGGCGGCCCTGGTGACACCGGTGCGACAACAGGCGGCGGACTACCCGCCTGGAGCTGACCGACCACTGTTCCAGAGCCCCAGATGTCACCAGGACTCCTTGCTGTGCCTTCTACGTCTTGCAGGCGCCTTTCGGCGGACTGGGCATGAGGCCCATTTGCATGTTTTTGCATTATATACTCACTGTCAGTTGGTGGATGCATGCATGTGACCAGTCGCTGCGTCCGTCGTTTGATTCTGCACGTCTAGGTTCAGATGGCGTAGGATTCTGACATGTGTGCGCAGAGTTACGGCCAAAACAGTGGTTTTGGGCCGGTTTTAGGACAGCTCTTGGACTGCCGCGTGCGACACCCGCCGTGCGCCACGGCAGGTATTTATGCCCTAGACCTGTCATTTCTCATTTCTCTCTACATATGCTATATTGAAGCATTCTGATACTTTGACTTGTGTCTCCTAGCCAAACCCTTTCCGTTGTGTGTACGACCTGTGACTGTCGTCACCGTCTGACCAGGCACTGACGCCCGGTCAGCGGCTGTGTTGCTAGGAAGATTCTACGCACTCTCTCACTCCTTGCATACACCCATACTCAGTACTTCACCGTCAGAGACCTGATAAGGCTACCGATTAAACTCGTCTTTCACTCCCCTCATCGAGAAATCTTGTCGGCTACTGCTCTAGAAGTAGACCCTATCCACCTCACCACCCGCGCCCACCCGTGGGCGAGAGGGTCATAAACTCATAACAAAGCTCTTACCCCAATATTTGTCTCCTCAGAAGACCGCATGATCGGCCTACCGGATCGCCCAGCTATCCCAACATACCGATTTTCTGGTAAGCTACTGTCCCTAACCAAGATGTATCAATGCCTCCTCAAGCGGCATAACCTCTCCCCGTCCTATGAAAAGAATTCGCAAGAAAAATTCCCTGCCACCCAATTTGACTGGCATACTATCAGAGCAAAACACTACTTCCTCCCCCTGGATCTTCTCCCAAGAGACGTGCTGACCAAAATCCTGTTTCGTGCAATTCTATTGGGTAGTCGCACACGGCAGCGCCAAAATGGCTCAAGTACTTGCCCATTCTGCACAGAGGAGGAAACAATGGAACACTGCTTCCTTCTTTGCCACCGACTACACCCACTCAGACAAAGTCTAGAGACCTTCTTCAAAAACCTCTTTCCGGACATACCCCTCACGATCTCTAGGCCCCCTTAAACCCAAAGTGTTCAGTGCGGTGTGGTACATATTTCGTGCTACCCTCTTCCATCTCATCTGGCAAGAACGCTGGGCAGACCCAACTTCCTCCCCATCCAAAAAAATCATTGCAATTTTTGGGACGGCCTTCCAAAAACATATCTGGCTCGTTTGTGCCTTGCTCTCTCGAAGGAACTCAAAACGTTCGCGGGCAAAGCTCAAAACTACTGAAGATGACTTTGCCGCAACCCTCATCTCCAACTACTTAATTAATTAATAAGGATTGCCGAATTGCCCTTAGCTCACGCTTTACGCTCTGGTGGAAACATCCTAACCTTTACCCTCCACCCTGAGACTCTCATGGGGGGGCCGGGTTCAACTCCCGGGCTCTTTGGTGCTGAGGTAGCCCCCCCGCCTCAGTCGGTCACGACCAGGGATAGATAAATAAATAAAAGTTAAAAATGACAAAGCGATCTCACCTCCGTACATATCTTCCGGTCTTAGCACGGATATTATGCCTCCACATCAGATCTGCCAGTCTGACGCAGCCTGCTAAGCCAGACAAGCCGCGTCAGACTGACGCGACCTTAATAACCGGTCATCGGTGGTGTTCGAGACCGGTCGTGGTCGAATTTAAGAATCGTGCCTTTTTGTTCGATGAATTCCAATGTACAACCTACGTAAGTTGTTGTCCAAACCCGTGCTTGAAAACAAAGATCAGTACGGAACATCTAATCAAGCAACCCACGACATAACTAAAATTAAGGGAAGGACAAGAGGGAACTAAAGTGACCACGATACGACAATGCACGACTCCCATCCCGCTTCACATGACCAAGATACATCCAAAACAAGGAGCTCACATGTGGCGAGTCCACGCTGAAAACGGCAAAGAAGGCAAGATCGCGGCAGCCAATGTCGATGAATCCCAAGCCTTATCCGCATGCAAACAAGCTAGGTTTACATATGTACCACTAGATTTCACCACTTATTAGGGATTTTCAAGGGGGTTTTCTCGATGAACTATCACAAGGCTTACCTTTGCAACACAACGTCAACCACTAGGCTGATCTGAATCCGGGCTGCAGAACATTGGCCACGGGGACCTATCAGATGAGCAACACCATGTTGACCAGGCTATGACGCCAGGAGAACGCGATGCGCACGCAGGATTTCATCCGTCCATCCACATCAACCTAGGCAACTCCAATGCTTTGCATGGAAAGGAAGGAAAGAGAAATGCAAGTGTGCATGGATTATCAATATTTAAATGGCGTAAGAATCAATAAACACTTCCCTCTCATGGTTACATTTGAGCCATTTGACCAACTTGGAGGAGCGCAAAATCTCAGAGACATTGACCTACTGTTGTGATGTTGTTAGTCATACACAGTTGTACAGTTGGTTGTGACCACTCGGCCGTGTCCATGCTCGTGCAGATCCTTGAGGCGGACCCAGCTGGAGACAGAGTTCCCTGAGGTGATGCTCCACCCGCTGGAGGCAGCCTGGCAGCCTACCCAGTGTACCAGAGGGCTCCCACAGCCCACGGACTACATTTGGAGGTCTTCAGGATTTTCTCGGTGGACAGCCCTGCCAGGCTGATTTACATGTTTGTTTTCTTACACTCTCCGGCTGTTCCCGGACGTAGGCGTGTGACCAGTCGTTGTGTCTGTCTTTTNGTCGTGCATCCGTAGGATCAGACGGCGCTCCGTTTGGACGCTTGTGCGCAGAATTATGGCCAAAACAGTGGTTTTGGGCCGGTTCAGGTTTGACAGGCACCGCCGTGTGCGCCACCCGCCGTGAGCCACGGCGGCTATTTATGTTGTGGACCTGTCATTTGTTATTTCTCTCTGCATTAACTTCAGTTGAAGCTTGAGATACAAGTGCACGTGTCTCTCCCTACCCTTGCTGTCCCTTGCATGACCTGTGTGTCAACCAGCCAGACCCGTGCTGTCAGGCTAGCAAGCAGAAAGGCTAGGAAGCTTCCTGGAATCTTCTCATGGTATCAGAGCAGGCGAGCCAGTGCTTGACGTGCTGCGCAGCAGAGACGAAGCAGCTGCAGCAGCAGTGAGCAGCAGCAGTGAGCAGCAGCAGTGGCAGCAGCCCACAACAGCAGCAGCAGGTCCTGGTTGGACCCATCACCACCCTGAGTAGCTTGAAGCGACAAGAGCATGCAGCGACGCATATGCCATCATCCTGATGCGTCAGAAACCGCAACGGCAGGTTCGTGCTGCAGCTGCAGCGTGTCACAAAGGCTTGAGGCCGTTGGAGCCCTTGCGCGCAGCAGCAGCCAGTCCGAGGCCGCCCGTGTGGCGACTTGGAGCCGCAAACCGGGCGAGCAACAGCACCATCAGCGAGCAACAGCAGCAGCGGCGGCCATGGCCACTCAGGCACCAGAGGCACCAGTACCTTTTGTAGGTGCTGACTCCAGCCGTGCAGCTTCCTGGAAGCCGCACGGACGTGGAGGAGTCGCAGACGCAAATCGTGTCAGCCGCCATCCTCTCTTCACCCGCCTGTACCGGACTCAAATATCCACCAAAAGTTGCGCGCTATGGCTCATTGGAAATCTCAGATCTCAAGCTTTCCATCGCGCCCTTTCTCGCCTCATTTGGAGCTCTGTAGCCTCCAGCATTCACCGTTCCGCATCACTGATTTGAATTTTTCATTTTTTCGGCCTGAGCACAAAATCAGGTCGTTTTGGCCCTTTTCCCCACTTTTTGAAGACGAACATTTCACCATTGTCTTCAGTATCCTCAGAAGCCTCTGTGGTCCAAATTTCGCTTCATTTGGACAACCTTCAATTTTTAGTGGTGAAAATTTAAATTTTTAAAATTTCAACACTTAGCCGATTTCTTGGTCAGAAGGTCGACTTTTGCCACCGTCCTAAATCAGCGAGAAACGCTGACGGTTCTGCGTTTGGACGACTTTCGCACCGCCTTAGCATGGAGCCGAGCAGCTCCAAGGGCAAGGAGCTGGAGGACACCGTCACGAGCGGGGGCCGCAGCCCACGCTCAAAGGCGATTGACTTCCTGCTGGTGGAGCANGAGAGGCAACCCCATCGGCCCAGGAGTCTGCTGGCCCCACTGCCGCCCCTGCGCAGAGACGAGAGTCCATGGTCGAGGAGTGGGATCAGGCGCCACCTCCCACTGGGGAGGACGCGCTTCGCCGGCTGATGGAGCAGATGAGGAGCCTGCGCATTAAGACACCGGCGCCCAGTCCGAGGGGACAACAGCAGCAGCAGCAGCAGCAGCAGACCGACCCGCGTCAGGTCTCGGGTGCCGCTGGAGGAGCAGCGTTGATGCCTTTCATGCCCTTCCCACGCCCGCTCCTAGCACCACCAGAGGTCCAGCTCCCCACGGAGCGACGACCCAAGGACTTCGAGACTTCCCCGCCTCGCTACGACAGCAAGGCGGGGTTTGACTGTTGGGAGGTGCTGTTTGAGGTATGGGCAGACTCAGAGGGAGTCTGGCCCTACTACCACAGCCAGTACCAGACGGCTAATCCGCTCCAGTCCCAGACGGCAGCGCGTGCCATGCGTGGACTGTTGTACGCAGTTCCACAAGAGACAGTGGTAGACTTCCGCCCCTTCCTGGGCGCGCCGAGGACAGGAGCAGGCGCAGACCCGCGCCGCAGCTGGGAGCTGGCGCTGACCCTTTTTGCAGCAGAGACTCATGCGACCCAGTCAGCGCGCCTTCGCGAGTTCCACTCCCTTCATCAGGGATCCTCGGAGTCAGCAGCTGATAATTGGCGTCGGGCCATGCGCCTATACACTCGTCTGGGCACCGGAGGCGACTCTCAGCTCTTGGCGCTAGACACCATCATGCTGGGAGTGCGCCCCGAGCTCACTGACACCTTCTCCCGCCTCGACCAGGACGTCCTCGCGTCCATGTCCGACACCCTGCAGCTGTTGCCCTGGGCACAGCCGTACTTCATCCAGGTCGCGACAGCTGACGAGGCAGCCCGCGCGCATCGGCAGGGTGCCATGGCCGCAGCAGCAGTGGGAGCGACGTCCTCTACAACTTCCACACCGTCGTCCACCTTCATCCCCACCAGCTCCACCTCTGCCTCTCCCGCTTCCTCACCTACTACTCCGACAGCCACTGCAACAGTCGTGAAGGGGAAGAAGGGGAAGAAGAAGAGGGGACCGCAGCAGCCTTCCGGTGGCACCAGACGTGCGGTCCGCTGCCACAACTGCGGCGGACCTCATCGCTACACTGAGTGTCAGCAGGAGCTGGACTAGGCGAGGATCACCCGCGGTCTTCAGGCAGCCCACAAGGAGCGGATCCGCACTGGAGCAGCAGCCCGTGCCGCAGCGACCTCGGGGGCAGCACCGGCGGCACATCCTCTGCCATCCGGGGGGAGTACCACGCCGGACCTAAGGGACCAGACCATCGCGGAGCTACGTCAACTGCTGGCACTTCGCTCACAGGGAGGTGCGAGTGTGCTGTCACAGCCGAGTGGTCCACAGACTGACTGTCCATCTGTATTTGTGGCACGTGGTCGTACTTGTGGGGGGCCTACGTCGCCTGGTGAGGATGAGTCTGACAGCACAGAGTGGTTGGATGAGTCGCATCGTCGTGCATTGTCTCGCTGTCCTCCCACACCTGCTGAGCATCCAGCAGACGCAACGTGCTCCGTTGCTCGTTGTACCATGACCACCACAGGCTGTGAGGCGAGTGGCCACTGGATCATTGACTCAGGGGCCAGTCACCACATGACCTGCGACCGTACCGCCTTTATCGTGCTTGGTCCTGTTGGGTCTGTTCGGTCAGTGCGGACAGGTTCTGGGTAGTCACTACCTGTTCAGGGGACAGGGGTCGTACGGTTCGATGGTCCGTCTGGTCCCGTGTATCTTTCTGACGTGTTTTTCGTGCCTGATCTCGAGCTCAGCCTGATCTCTGTCCATGCCTGCACGAGGATGGGTACCTCTGTTCACCACTCCATTGATGATGCCACGATCACTGCACTTGACACTTCCACGGTTGTGTTGCGTGCCTCTGTTGTGGATGACCTGTATCGCATCGTGCGCTGCTCTGCTCCTGACCCTTCCCCTTGCTCATCTGCCCGCGTCTTTGTCACGGGGGTGTTGTCTCCTGACCACCAGCGCCTGTTACATCGGCGCCTGTGTCATGTGAGCACGGACACTGTGTCCAGGCTCATTCGTACACAGCCCGCTCTCGNGAGAAGCCGCCCAAGACCGACTGTCTGTTCTGCGCTCACGGCAAGATGCATTGATGTACCTACCCTGCCTCCGTCACTTGCGCACAGCGTCCCCTGGAGCTTGTCCACTCGGACCTCCTCGGACCTCTCCCTGTCGAGTCTGTCGCTGACCGTGGTCGGTATGTTCTTACCCTCACGGATGACTTCACCCGCATGCGGTGGGTCTACTGCCTCTGCCACAAGAGTGATGCCGCTCTAGCCGTGCGCTTGTGGCTCGTGATGGCCGAGCGTCAGTCTCGTCACTCCTTCCACACCTTCTGCTCTGACCGCGGCGGTGAGTATCTCGGTGAGCTGACCACTCACTTCGCCGAGCTTGGTATCTGTCACCAGCTCTCGGCCCCTGCTACGCCACAGCAGAACGGTCTGTCCGAGCACTGGAACCGCACCATAGAGGATGCGGTTCGCGCCATGCATGCTGAGTGCGGTCTCCCGGGGTCCTTCGCCTTCGAGGGCTTCGCCTACATGACGTGGGTCTGGAACCGCCTCCCGCATGGTCCCTTGCCGGACCACGTCACGCCGTATGAGCTGTGGTTCGGTCACCGTGCAGACCTCAGGCTTGCTCGCGTGTGGGGTTCCTTGGCCTGTGTCTGGTACACCGAAGACCAGCAGGGGTCCAAGGTCTCTCTGCGCGGCCAGATGTGTGCCTTCCTCGGTGTCTCCTCGCGCTCCAAAGCGTGGCGTTTCTGGGATGCGGGTCGCCACCGCATCGTTGAGTCGTGCGACGCGCTGTTTTTTTAGGCACTGTCGTATCGCGACCTGTCTGCCATTCTCACCCAGGCAGCATCCCACGTTCCCACCTGTGAGGCCTCCAGTCGGATGAGGGATTCTACCCCACGGGGTGAGTCCGTCCAGGGTGCCTCCGGGGTGGGACCGTCGCTGGCCACCATTGACCCGGCCATCATTGACCCGGCCATCATTGCTGTCGGGCCTGTAGTCTCTACGCCTGCCCTGCTTGCGCTCGCCACGACTGTCTCGCCTGCGCCTACCACGCCTGCCTCACGTGCGCCCACCGCGACTGCCTCGCCCGTGCCTGCCGCGACTGCCTCGCCCGCACCTGTAGCGCCTGCTTCGTCCGCACCTGCAGCGCCTGCTTCGCCCGCACCTGCAGCGGCTGCTTTGCCTGCACCTGCAGCGCCTGCTTCGCCCGCACTTGCAGCGCCTGCTGCGCCTGCCGGGGCTGCACCTGCCGCCTCTTCGCCTGCGGCGCCTGCCTCACCCGCGCCCGCCACGACTGTCTCGCCCGCGCCTGCCGCGACCGTCTCGTCCGTGCCTGCAGCGCCTGTTTCGCCCGTGCCTATCGCGCCTGTCTCGCCCACGCCTATAGCGTCTCCAAAGACAGCACCTGCCCTCCCTGTGCCAGAACCGTCGGTCAGCTCAGACTCGGGCTACTCCCGTGGACCAGGTGGGCGTCTCCGCCCACTGGCCTCACGAGCACCTTGGACTGCGGTTGCGCCACCCAGACGACGCACGTGTAGCGTGCACAGTGGTGACCCTGGCACAAAGGCTCTTGGCCTAAGTGTCGAAGGCACCTACACGGAGGTGCACCCAGCTTGTCCCATTGGGCACCAGCTGATCGCTGACGAGCACGAGGCTGCACAGGCAGCTGCCGCTGACCTAGTTGCGATTCGTCCGACCCATGAGGCATGTGTCCTGGCCACCCGAAGCTCCCCTTTGACGGTCCTTGATCCAGACACGTTAAAGGAGGCTCTCTCAGGAGAGGATGCTGAGCAGTGGCGGGCCGCCTATGAGGATGAGCTCAGGGCCATCCGAGAGCACGGAGTCTTTGAGCTGGTCGACCGTCCTGAGGGACGGAAGGTCGTGCAGGCCAAGTGGGTCTTCCGCAAGAAGGTGAAGCCTGACGGCTCACTGGACAGCTATAAGGCTCGCTTGACTGCCAAGGGATTCTCTCAGGTTGAGGGGATCGACTTCACTGACACCTTTGCCCCTGTTGGCCGCATGACCACCGCTCGTGCGCTGCTTGGTGTGGTCGCTCACCATGACTGGGAGCTTCACCAGATGGATGTGAACAATGCGTTCCTCCACGGCACCTTGGAGGAGGAGATCTACATGGTCCAGCCACCTGGGTTTGAGGTCGAGGGCAACAAGGTCTGGCGCTTGCGCAAGGCCTTGTATGGCCTGAAGCAGTCGCCCCGGTGCTGGAACCGAGAGATCACTCGCACCCTCACTCAGGCTGAGTACATCCAGAGTGATGCCGACCCGTCACTTTTCATCCGACGGACAGCCGAGCACCTCACTGCCATTCTGGTGTATGTGGAGGATCTCCTGATTGCGTCTCCTTCACTGAAGGCCGTGAAGGAGGCCAAGGCGGTCCTGCAGGCCGCCTACAGGATGAAGGACCTTGGTCCAGCGGCTGTTTTCCTCGGGATGGAGATTGTGCGTGATCATCGTCGATGGACACTCCTCCTCCATTAGGCACGATATGCACAGGTTGTGGGGGAGCGGTTTGCTGACCTCCTTGGTTCTGTTCCCGCCGCCTCGTCACCCATCACTCCCGACGGGCAGGACGCCCTGAAGGTGACAGACCCAGCCGATCTGGGCGAGACTGTGGACGTGACCCTGTACTTGCGCATCATTGGCTCACTGATGTACTTGGCCACGACCACGCGTCCCGATATTGCGTTCGCTGTCAACCTACTCGCACAGTTCAGTCAGTCCCCTCGGGCTCGCGCTCTGCACGCAGCTTTGCGAGTCGTCCGGTACGTGGTCTCCACACCGTATCACGGTCTCTGCTTTCGGAGACAGTGCTCGGTTGTGGTAGATGGCTACACCGACAGCGACTGGGCATGGAGTCCTGATGGACGCAGCTGCACGGGTTACGTGTTCCTGCTTGGTGGCACCGCTCTGTCTTGGCACAGTGGCAAGCAGGGGTGCATTGCTCGCAGCTCCTCAGAGGCTGAGTATGTTGCTCTGGGCACTGGCGTCGCTGAGGTAGTGCGGCTGCAACGGTTGTTCCAGTGCTTGGGTCAGTCCGTGCCTACCATCATCCTCCGATGCGACAACCAGAGTGCTCTCGCGATCGCTGAGAACTCTGGTGTGTTCCACGCACGCACGAAGCACATCGCTGTCGAGTATCATTTCGTGCGCGATTTGGTGGAGCGGCAGTTGATCTCCATTGCTGGGTGTGCACAGACTTGCAGCGCGCTGACTTCCTGACCAAGGCACTGGCACGTGTGAAGTTCCTCGGGGCTCTTCGTTTCATCGGATTGCGACCCCTGTCCGAGAGTGGGTGATTTTCCGAGTCCCTGTTGAGCACTCTGTGTTGCACCGGCACGCGTTCTGCACGTGTATGGACATGCGTACCATCGGGTCATGGGGGAGTGTTGTGATGTTGTCAGTCCTACACAGTTGTACAGTTGGTTGTGACCACTCGGCCGTGTCCATGCTCGTGTAGATCCTTGAGGCGGACCCAGCTGGAGACAGAGTTCCCTGAGGTGATGCTCCACCCGCTGGAGGTAGCTTGGCAGCCTACCCAGTGTACCAGAGGGCTCCCACAGCCCACGGACTACATTTGGAGGTCTTCAGGATTTTCTCGGTGGACAGCCCTGCCAGGCTGATTTACATGTTTGTTTTCTTACACTCTCCGGCTGTTCCCGGACGTAGGTGTGTGACCAGTTGTTGTGTCTGTCTTTTCGTCGTGCATCNTGAGGCGGACCCAGCTGGACACAGAGTTCCCTGAGGTGATGCCCCACCCGCTGGAGGCAGCCTGGCAGCCTACCCAGTGTACCAGAGGGCTCCCACAGCCCACGGACTACGTTTGGAGGTCTTCAGGATTTTCTCGGTGGACAGCCCTGCCAGGCTAATTTACATGTTTGTTTTCTTACACTCTCCGGCTGTTCCCGGACGTAGGTGTGTGACCAGTTGTTGTGTCTGTCTTTTCGTCGTGCATCCGTAGGATCAGACGGCGCTCCGTTTGGACGCTTGTGCGCAGAATTATGGCCAAAACAGTGGTTTTGGGCCGGTTCAGGTTTGACAGGCACCACCGTGTGCGCCACCCGCAGTGAGCCACGGCGGCTATTTATGTTGTGGACCTGTCATTTGTTATTTCTCTTTGCATTAACTTCAGTTGAAGCTTGAGATACAAGTGCACGTGTCTCTCCCTACCCTTGCTGTCCCTTGCATGACCTGTGTGTCAACCAGCCAGACCCGTGCTGTCAGGCTAGCAAGCAGAAAGGCTAGGAAGCTTCCTGGAATCTTCTCACATACGAAGCAGTTACAACCGAGTCTGCACATCCCAGGAGGACACAGAAAAGACGGTGCCCTTTGCCCTCTATGAGAACTTTTAGTTTCCGACCATGCCATTTGGTCTTCCATGTTGTCAAGCAACATGTATGACGGCAATGAGTACCATGACAACCGCACCATGTGGGACCATTGTGGAGACCTATTTAAAGCCGTCAAAAACAGATAAGAGATAAAACTACAATGAAACTACTGAAATGCGATCTGTTTCACCGGCGGATAGAGTGATTGGACCACATCGTTGCTGGAAGAAAAATGGATGGGTATAACGAGTGTTGCCAAAGTCACTGATTGGCCGCTTCCCACCAACGTCCAAGATGTCTAAGTATTTTGGGGATGCTGCACCTATTGCTGTGAATTCGTACAGGAATATTCCAGTGTGTATGGGCATCCCTTGAGTCCCATTTGTAAACTCGCCAAATGGGCTTGGGGAGAAATGAAACAAGAAACGTTGAACTCTTAGAGGAACATGTTGTCCCTGACGCTAGCATTGCAATTGGTGGACATAATGATGAACTATACCATGGCCACCAACACGCTCGATCAAGCAATCGGGGCCGTTCTCATGTAGAAAAGCGGCGGTGTAAAACAACCAATCGTGTGTATGTCATGAACATTACGCGGGCCAGGAGTAAAATATGTAGTTCACAAGAGAGAAATGTTGGCATTGATGCAAACGTTCAGGACATGACACTGTTACTTTGAAGGTGCGCAATGCATCACACATACCAATCACCACACACTACAACATCTCAATACCGATTCCAAACCAAACTGTTAAAAAAAATCAATGAATGGAGCTCCTTCATTCCATCTTCAACTATGACATCGAGTAGCGTATTGGAGTGAAAGTCTAGGAGGTGCTTTGAATCTGCGATTTGACTTGATGGATGAGATGAATAAATTACATGTCAAACGAGACATATGCTGGGTGATTTGTTTATAAAAGGTTAGAGTGAGTTTGATGGGTGCAACATTGTGAGTTTTTGATAAAAAACCATGTTGGTAACTGCGATTTACTCACCATGTTGTACCACCCGACTATGAATTGTTATGTATTGTATTGGTGGATCATAAAAACCGGCAAAGGTTCACACTACAACGGGGACAAGACATAAAGGAGGCTCGCAACTCACACTACTACAAAACAAAACACATATCTGGGTTTGCTTCAACCACTACTGATACAAAATCCCATCTACACCAAAGGGGTAAGATGTGGTTATGGTATTGGTTTACCGGTTCTTTAAGATGTTGCACTTCATCTTTTTTACGGGGACGGCCACCGCAAAGGCCACGTCAAGGCTATTTTTCAGCAACATTGCCCAACTATACGGACTCCCCTCCTCCATCACAGGTAACGGAGATTGAAGTTTCATGAATCAAGCATGGCCGCAGATGATGACTCACCATGTTTGTTGGATTCAGCTATCAACAGTATTCTATCCTCGAGTTCATGGACACATTGGGTGACCCAATCAAATGCTGAAGAAAATAATTTGAATTTCATGCAAGTCACATGGACTGGACTTGCCGGTCAAGCCATCAACAACCAAGCACACACAAAGCTCCACAACCTCCGCATCAAATGCCTTAAAATGTGTTTTGAGGTTGTCTTTTGCAATTCATCTGCAATAGCGATAGGATTGCACAGTTTAGGAAACATACCGCTAGTTTCCATCCAATGACAAGGTTTTGAAGAATGTGGAATGTGACATGCAAGACGCTCACAAAGATGCAAAAAGTAATGAAACGAGCTGCTGAAAAGCATCGGACGGACACCAAGTTCAGTTTCATTGACCATATCCTACGTAGCTTGGCAAACAACAATCTGCATGGACATTATTGCACCAAGCTCATACATAAGTAGTTGTTGCCACTCGTAATCAAGAAGATGTAGACAAGATCTTTCACTAAGCGTGACATACATGACAACATGGCTATCCACTCGGTGTTCCACATCAGCAGCCTCAAATCCTATCACAAAAGAAGTGAGTACTCTCCTGGAAGTAACATACCACAAGGAAACATACTACAAGATTGAAGACATAAACGGACACAAGGGACAATGCAAAGTGAAATGGTAAAACTTCAAGTGGCAGGGCTGCAACGCATTGCATGACAAATAGGAGCTGTACAACAGCCCACAAAACATTTATCAGCGCATTGATGGTTGTTATAGCCTGCATTGATGTACATCTTACAATGTGCCGAGATACTACAACCAAGGAGGGGGAGCATTGCGTCCCCAATGTACACAAGTCCCTAAAACATCTGCATCGGCATGACTGTCATTACATTCATGGTCCAATACAAAAAAAATCCCTGGATTTTTACATTGGTCAACTGCAAATATCTTCCCCAACTCACTCAACATATGATGTTTTGTTATAGCCGGGTCTGACAGGTTCAGAAATTTCAAAAAGCGTTGACAAAACTATCGCTAACCGCATCGAAAGTCTAGTGCTATGTGGTCGACATACTCACGGTGTTAGGCTTTTATAAAGAAATTTGTAAACATTGTCAAAACCCCTTGAACACTACGTGGAGCTCCTCAAAGAAGCCACCCATGACATGGCACCACGCGCGTTGCTTATCCCGAGTGTCAAAGCCCTAATGCATGTCCCAGTTAGGTTTCCTCACTTGTACACATGTGCTCGACAGTTTTGACACCTGTCATCAGCGTAAGTTTACAACTAACTGAATCTTGCGAGGCATCACAACCATGCATATCATCTTTTGCTCTCCAACTTTCATTTGTTCACCGTCTATGTTTCTCTGTGCAAAACAACGGAGCATCATAGATTACCACGCCACATCATTATCAAGATGTTATGCCGTACTTTTTCAATGCACGGTTTTGGAGTGTATGCAACACATTTTAAAACAGTGTTTAAATTCACAGGTGTAGCACATACAAGGATATGGGTGTGAGGGTCTTTTGTCTAGTAGTCCCTTAAAATCATCGGAAATCCTTTCAGGCAGGGTAACTTTCCAAGTTGCCCCTAGCCCGGCTGACCATTGCCAAAACATACCCATTTGTATGATCATTCATACTCTTTCTTCATTCTTTAATCATTTCACATTGTTGCATTCTTCCTAAATCAGTTTCTTGTTTCCCCACCTCACCAAAGTTGCCGAGACCAATAATTCAAACCCTTTATTAAAATCCAATGGTGATCTTTATACAAACAAGGAAACGACGATCAAGACTGGCCAGTCATGCAACTTTGTGAAAGTAACTGACCGGAGACCGCTTGACGAATGCCTGGGTATGTCTCCTCACACGCCCCATCACAACGGTGTTATGTCCTTTATGTGCACAAGTCCACAAACTTTGTATGTGCATGTTTTTTCCTCAAATTTGTGGCCCGCCATTGGCCACAAGATGTTTTACGCAATTTGACCAAGGGCATCCTTACCACCTACCACGATCTTTGGTATTCTATTCCACAAGGTTGTCAGAGGTTTTACTGTTTCTATATTTTCTAACATGCCTTGTGCAAACCATATCAGTCCCTTGAAACTCTTTGGTCAATTGTTTTACAGTGCTGTTATTTTTTCAAGGCACAAATTGCGATTCTCAAAACCCCTTGACATTCCCATACATTTTCTCAAAGTATAATTTTACGATGCAACCTTGTGTGCGTCACGTGACCCGAGCGCCAACAATCCCAAGCATTCCTCATTCTTCCTTTTGTTATTGTACGAACATGCTCACCAGTTCCAACACCTTTTATTGCACCACACATATAGCTAATTACAGATCATCCAAATTTCTCAATACCTACAATCATTTATTGCTCCACATTTTCACCATGTTTATCATCAATGTTTTTCTTGCTGTAACACTCTACGCTAGAGCATACCTGTGCCAGAGGGGAAATCGATAGATTAACCCAAAGCTGACGGCCTTACACAAGTATTCCATGCATCTTCGTCATCTAGATATTTGCAAATCTTACAAAAACCACGCTGAACGGAGCAAGCATACACAACAATCAAAGAAGTTTTGATCTGGTTCAGGATTCTGCTATGGAGGATCATCAGCAAGCAATTTACAACACTCTCTGTGTGGCACAGACAGCACTAGCGGTAGGCTTTGCTGTGAATGTTGCAACTCTAACGAAATGAATGGCCGATCTGGTGTCGGAATCCACTAGCTCAGCAGATTCCTTACATGTGCCATTGCTTGTTGAAGTGACACCTGGCACGATGGGAGGAGGCACTGACTGAAAGGATCACATACCCTACTGCGCTTGATGTTCGACGAATGGATTTTTGCATAATTTTTTCAACCATGAAAATCGGGGTCAGAAATTGTTTTCATGTACCATTAATTTCGATTTCTGCCCTCTACATGACACTTGATAATCGACGACGCGTCCGGTTCAATTTTTTTTTCCGATGAACACCGAGACCCGTTGGCGCACTGCGGATCTCGCGAGAGAAATTGGTCGGACTTCGCGCGTCATGTCGGTGTTGTGTAACGGCCATTTGCGGCAACGGCGAGAATTCGGCCTGCGCGGGGCGACAGGGATTTCGTTTAACATGTTGTCTGTCACTCGCATGTGTGTCAACTGGCAGATTCCTACTGTCCTTCCAACACCCCCCACCATGGATCGTTTTCTCACTAAGGTGTCTCCGGAGGAGCGAGTGCGTCGCCTTACGCATGCAACAAGGCAGGGTCCACCTACGCAGGCTCCTCCAGCGAAGCGTCCTGTGGGTCGTCCTCGCAAGCCTACCTGTCTCTCTTCGGACAACACGCAGGCCACGTGTCCTACTCCTACTGGGTACAACTCCACGTACCACAACGCCGGTTCGTCGGCATCGCCTCTGACACTCCCTGCTGGCGTCCCTGTTGTCATCGGCGCTGGGTACAACGACGGTTCGCAACGCCGCATTGACGATGGCGTGCCCGTCATCGATGCGGTGTCTTCTTCACCTCCCACGGCTCCATCTTCCCCTGTGGTTACCGCGGCCTCATCTTCGAACATGCCTCCCTTGGTGAAGTCAACGTCACCGTTGACGACTCCAGCAGTTGCTTCTTCCCCTGGCGCTGCCGCTGCTGCTTCTTCCACTCCTCGCATGCCGCGGTTCACCGCAGCGGAGAAGGGCAAGGCTCGTGCGCCGCTGACTCCTCCATCTTCCGATGACGACATGCCGATGATGCCGCGACGTCAGCATCCACGTCGTCCGGGACCAGTCGTCATCGGTAAGGTCCCGTCTCCCGAACCGTCGAGCAGTGAATCGCAGTCAAGCGATGACTCCACGGACACCGAGTGCCTTGTCCTCACGGTGAGCAACAACACATCGTCCGGCACGTCATCGACCTCCACGACCGGCGCGAAACGTGGTCGCTATGCCGACTGGTTCGGTAGCGGCCACTTTGTAACAATCTTCAACGCCTTCAAATCTTCACCGTCCGCTTATGCCGCCGTCAAGCATCTACGGTCAACGTTTCGCACTCCGGATGGATATTCAGTATACGACCGTCTCTCCCCGAGTACTGTCCTCGGATGGTTCGAGCCTGGCACGAAGGTGGTGAAGAAGCAGTACGAGATGGCGGTGATCGCGTCCGTGGCGGCAGTGCCTGCTCCACCAGTGACCGGCAAAAAAAGAAAGCAGGGGTACCAGGGCAAGCGTGCGTGGATCGCAGACCATCCGATCGTGACGACGGAGATTACAAAGAAGCTGACGGACGCTCGCGATGCTGGCATTGCTCTGAACTCAAAAGTGATCCATCAGGAGATCCGCGAAGTCATCGCCCGTCATGCACCCGACGAGCTGCAGCGATTGGGTGGCCGAGCTTTCGGCCGGCAGTGGGTCCGCAAGTTTGTCACCCGCCAACTTGGTTGGTCGTGGCGTGCTGGCACGACAGCCGCGCAGAAGTTGCCTGCAGATTTTGAGGAAAAGATTCTCACGTTCCATCGTAGATGTGCATGCATGGTCAGGATGTATGGCATCAAGCCATTTCTCGTGTTGAACGCAGATCACACTGGCGTTGAGCTTCTGCCATCGTCGGGGCACACGTACGCTCCTCTTGGATCCGAAGACATCAGCATCCTTGGTATGGATGACAAGCGCGCCATCACGGCCCTAGTCACGTCATCCATGACCGGGGAGCTGTTGCCGATGCAGCTCATATTCGCAGGGAAAACGCCTTGCTCGCTGCCACAGGGTCCGCATGCTGCAAAATTGCACGATGCAGGTTGGCATCTGACACAGACCGCATCACACTGGGCGAACGGGGAAACGACAAAGGACTGGGTGCGCAACATTGTGCTGCCGTACTACAAGCGTACGTGTGCAGCCTTAGGAGTCCGTGAGGGTCATGCAGACATCTTACTCGTGTTAGACACGTGGCGTCCGCACTGCAGCGGCGCTTTCCTCGAGTGGCTGAACGGGAATTTCCCGTTTATGCGGACGGTCTACGTGCCGCCCGGATGCACCGGAAAAGCGCAGCCTGCTGATGTGGGACTCATGCGTCCATTCAAAAACAAGCTCGAAGAACTGTTCGCTTTTTGGGGCACTCAGCGTAGCGAGGCAGGGATGTCGATGCACATTGGTATGAAAGAGCTAAAAGAGGCTGCGTGTGAGTGGTTCTTGGAGGCTTGGAAGTACATGCGTGATGCCGAGCCCATGGTGAAGAACGCATGGGCCAAGGCCAACTTCCCTCGTGTGTTTGACCAGGATTTCCAGCGTGCTGCTGCCCCATTCGCAGGGGAACTGCTGTTCACAACTGACACGTATGAGGCAGATGATGAGGTGGTGTGATTTGTCCTTTAGTGCCTTAATGAAGAATTTTTTTCGCACATCGCTTCTCTTAACTTCACCGTCCACCTCCTCGTCGCACATGTTTGTTGACCACATCCAACTTCAACTTTTCGACGAACATGAACTAGTGCGTATTCCGGTATAATTTCCACCTAATATTGATGCACAACCAAAGTACAAGTCCTGCTTAACCTGGGAACCAAATCTTACAGGTGAAACTTAATTTTCGACTTTCGAGCTCTGTAATTTTTTGGGACAAACTTCAAATTCGACGAAGGACCATTTTTGACGAGTTTCAACTACTAAAAAAATAGTTAACATCGAATATCAAGCGCAGTAGGGTAGTGATGAATTGTACCACATACTTTAAAGGATTAAGAGCATGGACAACTACATGCTCCAAAAACCCACTACAAAGATGGAGGAGCTATAAAATGCACAAGCGTGGTAAACATTTGCTCACCAAAATCATTAAACGCTTGAGTGCATCCAACATCCGGCCAGCATCAATTGAGCTATTTGAGCATGCCAGCTCAGAAGCATTGGCGGTCTTGACGTGCCTTGTTGTATTGGAGATGTGCTTTACCATAGCAAGGGTCAAGAACGATTGATTACGACTGACCTTGCAGCCTTTCTTTAACATAGCATGACATTAAGTTTGTTTTCCAATCTAAGGGATGTCCAAAGGCCATAGGAGACCGACGGAGCCAAATGGATAACTCATGTGAACAATTTCACATCATCGACTTTTGGCACGGCAAGACTCACCAACTCCACTGAAACACATAAAACACTTCATTTCATAATTCTTTCATGTCTAAAAAGGATAAATGGAATGTCTCACACATGGTAAAAGATTTGATTCCCATGCAAATAATCTAGTGTGGTGGGAAGTACGCGACGTTTTTGTGAAATCACACCAAACGTGACATCTTCCCTCCAAAAGTGAGTGTCTACTACATCAACAGCATCGAGCAGGATATTTGGTGAGCCATCGCTTCAAAAGGAAAGATCACCTTTTGTGCATGATCCTAGCAGGAAATAAGGTCAACGCTAGTGAATACTATTTCGCATGCAATAATCAAGCAATCTGTGTCCTCATTAAGACAATCATTATCATCGCAAAGGGAGGTCCTAGTCGATGGAGACCCCCTGATAGAGATTGATTTTTCCAATAAGTGCAACCATTGGCTCTGATCGATCTACGGGAAGTCTGGACACATCCAACACAACTCTCATAAATGGTAGCCATAGGCTCAAAGGGTGACAGGCATTATCGTAGAAGAAACTGGAGGAGTCATGGAATGGCAATGGTCAGGAATGTACCGCAATGGTATTGTCAACTGACAAAATCATGCGGCATCTGATCATCCATCCAAACGGCTCTTGAAAAAACAAACAATGGTTATTTGGATCACAAAATTTGATGAGGGGTACGAGGATGAATGACCCATGATCCTACTCAGACTAAAACCAAGGGGTTGTAAAAGTGAAAACATGGCACCTACACCAAGATTAATTGATTGACCACACTGATGCATCTTGTCAACGTCTCCAACGTACATGAGATTCGGCAAGGGCGAGGAAACGGGAGACATCCCTCTTCTCCCCCTTGTCAATGGTGCTAGTAGCACCGACAGGGACGGAGGGGCGAGTCCCCCCCTATCCCCTTTGTCCATTGCACAGACGGCGCTGAGAAGGAGGAGAGGGGGGAGCCCCCGTCTCCCCTTCGACCATGGCATCGACAGTACCGATGGGAGAGGAAAGGGGGAGTTGCCCCCCCTCCCCCCCTTGGTTCATGTGGGCCGACGAGCAAGGGGGAGGAGAAGGGGTGTCTCCCCCTCTTCCCCTCCCTCTTGAAGGCCGCCAGCCCACGAAGGGAGAAAAGGGGCATTTCCCCCTTCTCTCTCTCTCTCTCACTCTCTCTCTCTCTCTCTCTCTCTATCTCTCTCTCTCTCTCTCTCTCTCTCTCTCCCGCGGGCCAACGGCCGATGGGGATAGAGAGGGGGTGTCCTACTCACCTCCCCCTCACATGGCCGACGGCCTAAGAAGGGTGGAGTCTAGGTGTCCTCCCTTATCCCCTTTTCAGAGGGCCGACATACCAAGGGGGAGGCGAGGAGGCGACCTNCTCTCTCTCTCTCTCTCTCTCCCTCTCTCTCTCTCTCTCTCTCTCTCTCTCTCTCTCTCTCTCTCTCTCTCTCTCTCTCTCTCTCTCTCTCTCTCTCTCTCTCTCTCTCCCGCGGGCCAACGGCCGATGGGGATGGAGAGGGGGTGTCCTACTAACCTCCCCCTCACATGGCCGACGGTCTAAGAGGGGTGGAGTCGAGGTGTCCTCCCTTCTCCCCTTTTCAAAGGGCCGACATACCAAGGGGGGGGCGAGGAGGCGACCTACCTCTCCCTTCTCCCCCCCTCCCTCTAACTCGGCCGACAGCCAAAGGAGGAAGGAGGCAAGGAAGTTTCCTCCCCCCTCTTCACCGTCAAGGGGCTTGGCCCCACACACGAGCAAACCGTGGAATCAATGTACCAGTTCTGCCCATGTTACATGCGCAAGTAGCACAGTGGGTAGTTGGAGCAACAGTGCATAAATGCTCTGAGGTTTGAGTGCGCGACAACACAGTCAGTTTGTGTGACAGAGATTTTTCTCTTAAACATGAATTTTGAATCCGGCTGGTTCCAAATATTATCAAGGATATTCTCTTTTCATTTGGCGACCATTTTAGGCTCTATGCAAAGCAGTTTGAAGCTCAAACCGAGCTCCAACTTTGCGTGAAATGAATACATATATATTCATACATATATATATATATATATATATATAACTCTAAGCGCCACTACCACTGAAGGCGAGGACGATTTCCTTGGTTGAATCCGAGGTTTGGCCGTGTTGGCCGTGGGTTCACCGCTGTAAAAAGCGACATGGAGCTTGCTTTAAGCTCTGTAGTGCTTTTAATAGTTCCCAATCATCTTCCTGAAATGTTTTCCCATTAACGGGAAAAAGGGGAAGACCGATAGTGCTTTCATCACAACATGAGGTGCGGCTTGGAAAGTTCCAAGCATTGATGTGGGTATGTGGGTGTGTGGGTCAATCCTACAAAATTGAACCACCCCGTAGATCCTATTAACACTCTTCCTTATACCAAAAATCCATGCACAAATGACTAATACAGTATCCTTGGTGCAATCCGCATCGATGTGGATACGCAATCCCACAAAATTGACCCACTTTTTTATGATTGCCGATCATACTCGACACAAACACAATGGTGAGAATCCCCAATCAAGGGCCAATCCCAAAAAGATAACTGGTGCCGATTGCACTTAGAACATGACCAACATGGGAGATGCAATTGTGATGTTCACGTGAGTTCCAAACGCACAATGACCATGCATGTATGGTGGAGGGGTGCATCGGTGACATCGTTAACGCAAGTGCCAAACGCACCGTTATCATGAAAACTGATTGCACGATTGACAAAAACTATAAGTTTTACCCCTATCATGGGTGCCGAGTGCACCACGGATACGAGTGCTGAAGGCACTATGGCCAGGAGTTCTAGTTGGACTAGCTATGCTAGTGTCGATGGTACAACACATGTTGTAGGATTCCCAATGCACCAATAGCATCGGTGTCGATTGCACCCCGTTGCATCCACTAACAAGAACCAGCCAATGCTCTACCTAATTGTGCTAGGTTGTGATGTACCACTCAAGGACAACATACAAAATATGTACAAAATGGTTATGCAAACAAGTGCGCCAAGCACATAATTTGAAGCACTAGAATACATCGTCTGGCACTTGCAAGGTGTCTCAATAACGTCAGGGATGGTCATACTATCAAATCATTCAAAAACGAAAACAACAGGCATGTTTGAAAACATATCGGATGCATCTGGTGATCAGATGTATGCCCTATCTACAAAACAAAAACACAACAGTCGCGGTCGTCACCGACAGTGATGATCATTGGAGGTTGGAAACTTTGCTCTATGGATAGGAGTATGGGAGGGTACTTCGGAAAGAAGGACAAAGCAAAATTTACAGATGAATCACGTGTGACGCGAACAATTTCCTCAAATTTGGACCATGTCAAAGATGGACGAACTCCCCCATGTCCACAGATGGATTGTGCTACAAAAGCGCATTCGGTTGAGCACCAATTCCAAAATAAGAACAGCTTGCATGACCACAAGGGGTCAGCGCGCATAACCAAGTACCAAAAACCCACTTCTAGTGGATCATAGCATGCTATTCATGCCATTGTACTGAAACCATGTGAATTTGGGTACACGAGATTTGCAAAAAACGTGCACGACATGCAAAAAAAGCTTATCCACTAAGTGTTGGTGCGACACCCAGTTATGAACCAAAAACATGCACGCCACCTAGTTATGCATAAGTTGCACAAACGAATGACCACGATGATTTTATGACATATGAACAAGTTGACAATATCGGTTGATGTTTTGGACAACAATGGCGACACCATTTACACCAAACAATTGCTTTGGAAGGTGTAGGAGGTTAGATACAATAGTCGCACACCCCATTGTGCTATAGTTTTCAAAGGCAAATACGACCATTTAATGATGTAGCCCATGTCATCACAACGTCATGAGGTGTTGAACAGACCTTGTGTGTTAGCCCGTCAACTTAAATCCTTGATGATTGAAATCGTGTTGCTTGTATACAGTGTGAACTAAATGCATCAGTACCTTTCATAGATTCCGTGCATCATTAGCTGTAGCACGAGGGCCGGTTTGGCCCTCCCTCCTAGTTGAAGTGAGGGGTGGTTGCACACCACCCCTCGCGTCAGCGAGGCCTGGGCAACGGCCAGTACTTTGTTGGCCGCCGGTCATTTGGCTGCCGGCCGGCTGGACGGTCGGCGGCCGGCCAAGTGACCGGCCGGCCGCCAACTGACTAGCCGCCAGCCGCCGATCATGGCCTCAGCCCGATCAGCAACTGAGGGGTCGCGAGGGCCTCAAGGGTGAGGCCTCATGGCCTTGTGCCCTCGCCCCCTCCCCTTTTTCCCTCCTTCCAAGCGAGTGAGCAAGTATGAGGTATAGTAGGAGCGAGGGTGAAGGCGAGGAGTGAGGGGGGCACAAGAAAAGTTGGCGCAAAACCGCCGATCGTGCCTCGTACGTGACAATTTTGCGCCGACGCATCAAAAACAAAATTCGAGTTAGTTGAGGAAAAACTACGAGTTTCAAAACTGGAAAACTCATGCGAACTCACGAGTCCGAGGTAATACCCCTTTGGTTTGGACCCAAAACAAGGGGATGAGATAAAGACAAAAGTGGGCCTCCGGAGACTTGAATTATTCAAATCTCCTTGCACAGGGTCGTTGATGACGATTGTCCCCAAAGTGACGCGGCGGGGGAAACCCCTCGAGCAAGCTCTGGACGCAATTATGCTAACTCCGACGATGACCTAAGCATACGAGCTGGAGGTTTTGACCTGTTATTGTGAGTTCAGAGCCAGACGGCCCCCACGACCAAGGGTTCGACGGAAACGGCAGCTACGTCTTATATGAAATGCCCCCAGTAGCTAGAAGTAGTAGCAAAAATGCTAAAGGGGCATACAACGTCCATACTAATCCGTTTCAAGCGCCAAAAAGTACATTTGAAAGCTCTTGAAGAGCTCTTCATCAAACTTCCAACTCGTTTGAGCTTCTTCTTTACTCCAGAGAGCTGGGTGAATTTTTCTTGGATGGGTGTGGAGTGCTCATCTCAAAAACCACCAAATTGCCTCCATGTCCAAGTATCCTGTCCCCCTCCTTCACTACAAGAAAAATGGGGTAGCGGTTCTTTCCAAGGCCAGGGGGTCTCATGGCCTGAGAATACCCTACAATGAGGGAGGACACCACCTTCAGGACTATTGGCGGCTTCCCCAATGCTGCTAGCTCAAGGAAGACACCACCAAGGGGTCACAAGACTCAGGAAGAAGACTCAAGAGGAGGTCGAGGAAGACAAGGAAGACAGGAGGATGAAGAGAGGAGAATTTGCTAGTAGAGGGAGTGAAGGAGTTACTAGGAGTTGCTATAACTCCTTTTTCATCAATTGTCCTTGTTTTGTGAGCACCACTCACATCTTGATTGTGATTCCCTTGTGTTTTAATTTTCTCTTTTCCTAGATTCTAGTAGCTACCAATTGCCGTGAGTCATGGCTTAGGGAGACTAGTTTCTAAATCCACGATCTTGTGCCAACAATGGCGGCCTAGGAAAATAGAAGTTGTATCTATGATTTCCTCACCAATTGTGAGAGTTAGGATATTGTAGGAGGTGATTCCCCTCAAAGTTATGGGGTGATCCACATAACGGTTCTAACGTGCCAGTTGCATGGCCGACGAGATGGCAAGTGCCGGATTGTCCAAGACCAACAAGGGCGAGGTGGTGACGGTCTCACCACACACCCTTGGCGGACTCCAAATTTTGGGAGCCGCCGCTGCAAGCACGGTTGCCAAACCAAAGGCAACCATATCACCGAAGGTAACAATCGCCAACCTCAGTGACACTGAGAAGCGTGCGGAGGCCGGAAAAGTGCTCGAAGAGAACGTTGACGCGCATGTGGGCGATCCCCATGCGATGGACGATGCGTTGGAGGAGGATCACTAGGAGGGTGATCCCGCCAAAGAGCACGACGCCGACGATGACGAAGGCGACAAGGACCGTGATCATTGCCATCATCGTACGACAAAATGGAGCCGATTGCTTGAGAAGGGCAAGGCGCTTGCCACATCACCTGAAGCTACCCACAATAGCGAGGCTACCGAGAGCAACAAAGGTGCCAGAAGCAGCCACGCGAGAATTTCCCGTAAGAACAAGCCGAACGACGTCGCCGTAAAGGCAATTTGTGATGACCAACGAAGGCAAGCGGAGTTTCCTACTGAAGCGGCGAGCCGCCTCAAGATCACCGACGGTGGAGATACAGTACCACACGGAAGAGTGGGGACGGACCCCCCTTCCTACAATGTGACAGCAGTGGGACAGGATAGTGCTGACTTGATCATCATTAACAAGGACAACCTCCTCCAAAATTTGGGACTTCTTAGAGGCATGTATGCGGGCCATACCCTTCTGTAGTGGGTAAAGGTGCACGGACAACGTGAGGCCCTGGAGGCTATCGCCGATGCTATGACGTCATGAGAGCTGACGTTCGTATTTGCCAACTTGCTGGCCCACATCAGCCAGAGGATCATGGACTTGGACCGTGATCGCCAGCTATAGTGCGTGGCCGCTCATGAGGCAAGCCGTAGATGCAACAACCTTGACAAAGCGTTACAGAGCGTGACCCAGGTGCGGATGTAGTAGCAAGCGTAGGGCGCCGCACCTGCTGATGCCACTGCCGGTGGTAGCGACGACTTGCCTACTTCAACATTTTTGGGGCAGGTCATGAACATGTCCTTCCTCCACAGTGTGGAGATCTTCCAAAAGGGTGTGAAACTGACCGTCTTGCTGAATCGCATGGGGTACGTTCTACGTTTCCGCAAGGATCAACTTTGTCATTCGGATGACCTTGCCACGACGCGGCTTGAAGACAAGCTCTCAAAGTATGTGGTCAAGGAGTGGGGTGCGTAGCAACCACACCTCAAGTGGAAGTCCATTCCGTGGGAGGCCTTATGCGCGGTTGGGCGTAAGAAGTGCACCAAGTGTGAGGAGGCGCAGCGTGCCTTCCACAAGATCAAGGACTTCAGACATCTAGGTAACTTGCTCGAAGCCTACTTGAGCGAGTTTACTGCACTCGTGGAGGAAGCCGAAAGCTTCACCGAGGGCGATGGAACTCAGACCTTCAAGTTTCCGGAATGCATGCTGTTGGAGTACTCGCAGGACAGTCTTGCTAATGAAAAGCTGAAGGACAAGACCACTACAACGACAACCGGCGAGGCTTGGACAAGCTGGAGGGCATTGCAAGACTACATGAGTGAAGTGTATTCGGGGAACCTGGAGCACTACTCGGACACAAGGCCAAACGCGCGTGCACAGTAAGGCCGCAACATGCATATGGATTTTGCGGGGGCCGGAGGAGCAGCCGGGTAGCGGGGCGGGGCCAAGGGGAAGTAGCTCGCAAACCCTCCGGTCAAGAAGACTGGCGGGCACAAGACCCCAAACCACAAGCACAGCCACGACAATGACGAGCTCTAGGCGGCGCGTGAGCATCGCAACACAGCCTTCCACGACGAACTCTTCCACAACTACATGCAGCCGGGCCACTTTAGGGCTCAATGCACTGAGGATGCTACTAGCTGACAAGAGGCTGTGGCGCTAGGCGTAGGAGCAACATCTCGTGGAGATGTTGAAGCAAGAGGCCACGAACAAGGCTATGGACAGGGCCGCGGTCGCGGCAATGGACCCGCCCGTGGAAACAAGCAGGGCCATGGTGCGGATTTTCCCCACCCCTGAGTGACGTTAGTGGGGACCACTCAAGGGTGAAATTGGATCATGAGTGTGGATTCGTGTTTCCAGACGAGGATGTTAAACAATTTGAGTTTTTGACGAGTTCAATTTTCTTTGTTGTTTTCTCCCCTCTTGTTGAACCTCATTCTACACTTGCTGACCGTCGTTACCCACTAAACCTTGTATGTTCGGACAAAATGCACAACCATACATGTTTAGCGGTGGCGACACTGACCAGTGTGTAAGAGTTGTGTAACACAGTGATTGAAGTAAACACCCTCAACGCAATGATTTTAATCACGTGTGTGGTACCTCTAGTCGACAATTTTGACCTAGTCAAATATAAAGACTGTAAGGTGCTAGTCAGTTTTACATATGCCCACCAGATGTGGACTCGAGTACGTGAATCATGGGATCTGCAGTGTCCGCTGCCTAGATTCCGTGTTTATCACAAACTCGGTTTGTCATCATTGAGCCTGTTCACTCAAAAGAGTGGGGGCAGCATGACGATGCGGTTCAAAGGACACCTAGCCGGTGCTCCTGTAAATGTACTTGTTCACACTAGAGGAGATGACTCCTTTGTGAGCCTTGGCTTTACCTGAGAGGTTGGGCTGAAGCACGAGTCATCGAATGGCAGTTGTAGGTGAAAATCGTTCGGTATGCGTGATTGGTATCTATAAAGTCAAAAATTGTATTCAAAGGTACACATCGAGTGTCACATTGAAGGTACTCAATCTTCTTGACCCACTTGACTTCTTGACTCAATCTTCACGTGGTTCTAGGCGATCCTTGGCTCCGTAAAACCAATGCTCCAATGTGCTTTGTATCAAAGCGTTTGATCTTCCAAAGAAGACATCATCGCTTTACACTGATTCTAAGTATGGAATTTTTGCCGACCCGACTCAAATTCCATGCCAACTTGTTTGTGATGCAGGTGAAGAGAGGTATTCAACAAGGTTGTTGATATTTCTTGGCCCAACTCCAGATAGGAGGATGACATGAAGGAAGACACGCCACAAGAGATCAAGTCTCTATCAGCAGAGTTTGTGGATGTATTCCAAGACCCACCAGCTGGGCTTCCGCAAGAAGAGACACATGGGCTATACAGTTCTGCTACAACCATTGGAAAATCCTCTATTCAGACCCATGTACCGCCTTAGTCTACCAGAAAGGTGAGAGGTCAAATGCCAAATCAAATAGTGCTTTGCAAAAGGATGGATCGAGCCAAGTAGCTTGCCGTACAATGTGTCGATACTTTTGTGAACAAGAAGGACGGTGGTCTACGCATGTACGTGGACTACCAGGCATTGAACAAGTTGACGATTAAAAATTGATTCCCCTTACCATTGATTGAGGACCAATTTGACCAACTCCAAGGGGCAAAAGCAACTCGTCCTTGGATTTTTCTGAAGGGTACCATCAAATCCGCATCATAGAAGAGGATGTGTCCAAAACCGTGTTTCGAACGTACATGGGACACTATCCTATTGCTCTTATATTTCAACAAGTGGAAAATGACAAAGTATAAAATCTATGAATTGGACTAGAATTTTCAGGTTTGAATTATTTTGGCAGTCCTTAATGGTCGAATATGCATCAAATGGTACCTTGGTCTCAACATTTTGTATGGAGAACAACACCATTAAAGTTTGAAACCCCTCAGCCTTTCACATAAAATTTGGGTTCAATCATTCATATGGTATGTAGAATTCATTGAACGGAAAAGTGTATCACATTCAATAAACTTAAAAAACAATTGATACTGAAATCCAAGAGCAGTAGGGTATCAGCTCAAATTGTTATGCTTCGGGCTTACAAATGCCACGGCAACCTTCTAAGGAGAAATGAACCGAACGTTCGCCAAGCAACTCGGTGAGTTTGTCTTGGTTTACCTGGAAGAGCACATGAAACATATGCATAAATTCCTCGCAATCCTCTGGGAATAGAAGTTCTACGTGAAAGTGAGCGAGTGCAATTTGCACAATACGAGCTCAAATACCTATGACACAATGTCGGCAAGGACAATGTCCGTGTCGACCCACGAAAGGTCCAAACCATGGTGAACTCGCCACGTCTGGAAAATGTTGGGCATAATCGGTAATTTCTCGGGCTTGTAAACTATGTTTGACGGTTTATACAAGGCTATTCGACCCTGGTAGCACTGCTAACCGGGATCATGCAGAAAGACGTGCTTTGGGAATGGAGATCTGATTTTGAGAACGCCTTTCTCAAAGTCAAAGAGCTTCCATTCACAACACTCGTCTTAGCTCTCCCAGATCCATCGCAATTGTGGGAAGTTTGATGTAATGCGTCTATAGTATGACTTGGAGCTGTCCTCATGTAGAACGGTAATCTAGTTGCGTATGAGAGCCAGAAGATCATTCCTACGGAAACGTTATACACAATTGGGGATCAAGAGCTCCTTGCAGTTGTACACGCTTTCAAGATGTGGCATTGCTACCTTGAGGGTGCCGAAGGGGGTGTGACGGTCGTGACCGACCATAACCCATTGGTGTTTTTCCAAACGTAATGGAACCTATGAAGAGGATAGGAGCGTTGGAGCGTATACCTGAGCCAATTATCGCTCACATGAGAGTATCGGCCATGACGCATCAATGTGGCCGATCTACTAAGCTGGCAGCCAGTGGAAATCAAAGCAACCGCAGGGATCGATGGGTGTTTTTTGGCCATTACAACAACAGCCATGCAAACACCAAAGTCCCCTGCACCTCTGCGGCAACCACCCTGAGAGATTATCCACTACAAAGGTTTTGTCAACATAATCCGAATGGGACATTATGTGGATTCTTTGTTTGAAGACTCTGGAAATCTGGAAAGTATAGATTGGTGGAAGACCTAGGAATCTATTAGCACGGAGAACAAGTTGGTGTGCCAGACTCATGAGACCTTCGAATGAAGATGATATCCTAGTTCCACGACCCATCGGTCGCAAGTCATGTGGCACTCGAAAGACCGGACAGGCACTCTCGGACCACTATTAGTAGCCAGGATGGAGTGTCAATGTTTGTAAGTATTGCATACCATGCGACCCATGTCTTCGGAATAAGGCTAGTAACAAGAAGCCTGCCGGAGTCCTCCAATAGCTTCCCATTCCTGGAACTCCATGGGAGTGTGTCAGCACGGACTTCATTATCGGTTGTTCGGACACTTTCTGTGGCCACGATGCAATACTAGTGGTCGTGGATCGTCCGACAAAGATGACACACTTCATTCCTACAACCACTGATGTGAATGTAGAGCAGACCGCTCGTCTCTTATTTGAGGGTGTTGCAAAGTACCATTCCTTGCCATTACGCATTATCTCTGATCGAGAAAAAAAAATTGCCAGTAAGTTTTGGCAAAGGATGCACGAGAACTGCGGCAGCGAGTTGCAAATGTCAACAGTGTTTCACCCTTGAACTAACCGACAAACAAAGTGCATGAACCGTACTCTTAAACAAATGCTCCGCATGTACGTGGACCCTTCCATGAATGAATGGGAAGAAATCCTTACACCGGCAGAGTTTGCAGTGAAATACATGGTGAACGAGTCTACACAGTTCCCACTGTTTTTGTTGAACAATGGTCAACATCGAGTGGTGCCCCTTTCATTGGTGAAGAGCGGGAGTACAGGAGAACATGTTCCTTTTGCTCAAGCATTTGCTGAGTTCATAGACTCCTTATCATAGGATGCAAAGGTTCACCTTCAAGCTGCTTGGCAACAACAAAAGGCATAGGCCGACAAAAGTCACCGTGAGGTCTCGGCGACAAAGCACTGCTTAGCAGTAAGAATCTTTGGCTAAAATTGCCACGTGCACAAAAACTTCTACCGAAGTGGATTGGACCGTTTCCCATTGTTCCACGCTTCAGGCAAGTGGCATACCGATTGCTGCTTTTGCCGAGTATGAAGATACATGACGTATTTCATGTGATCGTATTGGCTCTATACACGACAGAGGGAACCGTTCAGCCACCATCGACAGTCCTTGCTTCCGATTGCTAATATAAGGTTCTTTGCCTACTTTAGCACAAAGAGCGTACTCTCCGGTCACCGGTTGTTAGGGGATACATTGTTCATTTGGCCGGGTGTGGACCTGAACATAAGTCATGGGAGCCCAATTCTCGGTTTACCACAGGGGTGGTCAACTAGTATTGGAGCAAGCTGGTAGCTCGCACAGATCAACGCGTGTTAAGAGGCACCACCTAAACGCGGAAAACGTGAACAACATCCCCCAAGGTAGCATTCATGGACCGCAACCATTGGAGGTTGGGGACGTCCAACATGGTTGTCGCACGGACACTCCAGCCTAAAGGGGGGAGGCCGCTAGCCGTGTTGACCGACAAGCTATAGCTTAGGTCCAAGTGCCATGCACGTGTTCATGTTTAGCTAGTGATTGAAATTATTAATGTTGTTTTACAATGCTGAGGACAAACTAGCCGACAATCTAGCTTGTTGTTCATCCACCGAGATGGTTCATAACATGTGAGGAGGAATGTAGCGAGAGGGCCGGTTCGGCCCTCCCTCCTTGTTGCAGCGAAGGGTGGTTGTGCACCAACGCTTCCGTCAGTAAGGGCTGGTTGATGGCTAGCACTTCGCTAGTAGCTAGCCAGCTGGTTGCCGGTCGGCTGGACGGCCGGCGGGCGGCCAAGTGACCGGTCGGCTGCCAACCGGCCAGCCCCCAGCTGCCGATCGCGATCTTAGCCTGATCAATAGTTGAGGGTCTGTGAGGGCCTTGAGGAAGAGGCCTCGTGGCCTTGTGTTCTCACCCCCCTCCCTCACCCTCCTTGCAAGCAAGCGAGCGCGGACAAGGGATAGGGAGAACGAGGGTGAGAGCGGAGAGAGAGGAGAGTGCACGAGAAAAGTTAGCGTGAAACCTCTGATCGTGCCTCACATGCGACGATTTTACTCAGACACGTCAAAAACAAAACTTGAGTTTGTTTAGGAGAAACTACAAGTTTCAAAACCAGAAAACTCGTGCAAACTCACGATTATGAGGTAATACCCCTTCGTTTCGGACCCAGCACATGGTGAATTAAAAACAGAAATACACCTCCATGAACTTGAATCATTCAAGTCTCCCTACACAGGGTCATTGATGACGAGTTCTCCCAGAGTGACGCGGAGGCGAGAACCTCTCAAGCAATCACTCGATGCCATTCCGCGAACTCCAACGACGACCTAAATGCACGAGCTAGAGGGTCTGACCCGTTACATTAGTTATGGCCAATGCAAACATTGATCTGTGGTTGAACGTGTCAAGGATGACATCCCTGAAATTGATACTCAATGGCAAACCATTCGTATCATATCAATCGGTGAGTGGTGGATACAAAGCGTGGTACCCGACTTGTTTCAACGATTAAAAGGATACATGAGTGTATTGGCAACGCTCTATTGAAGATGATGATTCTTGTCAGTGGGGGTTGGAAATGCACCTAAGAGGTGCGAGTAATGTTCTATTGTTCCTCTACCATTTAACACGCCATGGTTATTGATAGACAAGAGTACGTGAACTCATTTCGGTGACATCTGTTCAACTAAAGTGCGATGAAAATCCATTTCAGAGAAAGCGAGCGACACTCATTTTATACTAATGATGCTCCAAAGTAGTGTGACGATCTCATAAATCTCTACAAACCAAGTACAACATAGTTGGGATCACGTCAAGTTCTAGGTTCTACGTTAAAAGCCAATGACCGTGGAGAGGATCTATCAGGCGATAGCTTTCAGCTATTCGTGTGTTAGCACCTACTCCTTGGTGGTTTGACAGTCCACATATTGATGCATAATCAACATTGAAACAAAACAATGACCAGTGTGTTGTAACTTTGATGTAAAGGGACTCTTCAAGATGGCCCATGGAAATGATATTTTTCATCAGATTCTTCCAATGTTTTAAGAAACACCTCAAAGTTCATGGCTTAAGGACACGGCATTCTAGTTGTGTACGTCACGCTCTTCAAACATCATGCGGATGAATTATGGCCATGCCAACGATATGGTATAGCACCGCCTATGCGATATTGATTCGAAAAAGAAACATCCAACAGTTTATTTGTAAGAACAAAATCAATCTTCAAAAAGATCACAATGACTACGGTGTAGTCAAACCATGCTTCACTTACCCGAAAGGTCATGGTGAAGCGACTTAAGTTTTATGTATTGGAGGTGGTTTAAATTGATGTACATTGCCGAATGCAAGCACAATACCTTTTTGGATATGGATGTGGTGATATTTAAGATCGTGGTGGTTTGTCATAGGTCTTCGACGAGGGTGATACCCTCCACAACTGCCTAGGATAAGGCACAGGAAACATACTCTATTGAGTAAGAGTACCGAATACACAGACTAGGAGACATTGAACCAGCACACGTTGTTGCAACTTTGCAAACACAATTCATTGGCGGGTTATTCAATGGAATCCTTGGGCACGATTAGATAAGGACAAAACGATTTAGGAACTAGACGTTGTAGTATCACCGGATGTGATTTTGATGCAATCAATCACACAAAGTTGACACCTGAAAGTTGTTCTTTCAACTTGTATCAGAATGATCGTGATCATGGTACACTCGTTTGGTGAATACCGTACGATGAACAGTTCATTTGTGGATTGGATTCATGGTCCTTCAGAATCTCAGCTAAACAAGCTCAAAAGTAGTGTGCTTTTGACATAAACGTGAGCAACAACCTACGATACCCATTTCAGACAAAAACGAGGGAATGATGATGGAGACCGAGATCATATAGGTCGGAGCATTGTCGTGTCCAATGATGGAATTTGACAACAATTGCGCATGCCATAGGACCAATGCCGCCTCCACCAAAGATGAATGCAATAATTGAATGGAATTACATATGTGCTCAACACCCATGTCTTACGATCTTGGTACCGCCCAAATGTAAGGAAAATGCTAGCATGCAAGTTGCATAGACTTGGTGGAGCTTGGTTGAGTTATGTCAACCAACCCACACGTGCTAGAAGAGGTCTAGTAGAGCTACGCGTGGTCATGAACACGTGGTTGCCTACCGAGAGCACTGATGTCCGGATCTTAGATTGAATTTACTCATAATGTTGCGCGGGGGTACCACCTTTGTAACAACCCCTTGGAAGAGTTCATGTTTGAATCACATGGGAAGTGTTGTGTGGACCTGGACATTCAACGCGGGGATGCCTGGTAGATCGGCCACAGGGACGTTGCTTGCAAAGGGGGAGGAGGCTTCACCATGACAGCTTGTTGACCACGGATTTTGGGAAAATTCATCCTATTTACCCTCGTCTAAACTCGCGAGACATTGTTGACAACGTAGGTCTGAAAAGGCATCGACCATTTTATTGGTACACACGTGCGAGGAGTCTTCAATGAAGACTCACCCATGCTTTTGAAGAAAGGACAAGGATTGTATGTGTCTCATCTTGGTAATAGCCATGGGAACATGCGATCAACATGGAATGTCGTACGTGGATGATCATAATCTTGAAACCACGCACAAGGCAAATAGCAATACTACCGGTATCGCGGTATGCTACGATTTTGTACCGTGGTATCACTAGTAATGCGATACGTTCTTTCTTTGCGGTATTGGTATGGTATTTGTTGTACCTTGTCAAGGTACCCTTCTATCATGCGGTCTGGTACTACAATACAATACCGCGGGGTCCTTTCCAAAGAAAAATTGAAATTCAAGTAAGCCGATACCGCATTGCTAGTTGGGCAATTGAGCGTCATGTTCTCTGAGTGGACGAATGCAACTTTGGCGGGGTCTCGCATGTTGAATTGAACATTTATGCTTTTAAAAACAGCGATTTCAAGTAGGTCATCAAACTTCCGTGCCCCTTGAAAGAAGAATATTGACCTAATAAGTTGATATCCTAAACTCAGGGGCATTGCTTTCAAAACATCCATGTTTCCTCATTCGCAAACCAACATCGCAACAAGGAGCGGGTCAAAGGTGGGATTCACGGGGTGCGGGCGCAAGAAGCTATTTTAGATTCTAAGCTCATCGTGTCTGGCCAGGGTTTGAGCATTTATCATTTTGATGTTTCTTTTCTCTCACGTTTATATGCTCCATGACAAGGTGTATTTTTCCCAATCTATGGATTGTTTTACTATATACAACCTTTCTAAAAAAGAAATACAATCCTATCACAGTTTCCTATGCATCTAGTTGATTACAATTAATACTTATCCATTGAGTATCATGGTACTGATTTTGTACCGTGGTAGAATGTGACCTACAAACAAGGGTAGACCGTGTACCGCGGTAATACTAAAACACCGTAGTATGTGACCAATACCGTACGGACCGCGATAGCGGTACCAACATTGGCACCGCGCTGGTAGAAAACCATTATACCGCGGTATTCGTATCGTGGTAGTCTGGTACCGCGGTACTTGGGTACCGTGGTAGTGCTCCGAATGATACGAGTTTACAATTGTGCTATTATGCATGCTTTTGTTGCATGGTTTGTATCTTGAAGTACGCGATGATCAAACGTCGAAGCGCAAGGATGAACCTGGACGGTTTGGGGAAAAAGGGGGAGGAATGTAGCGTACGATCCATTTTTAGCATTGAAATGGTCCAAAAATAATTACCGTGTGTTTCATGGACTCAAGGCTAGTCTACGGGGTGTCCGCGGCTAATAATAATGTATACGTTTGAGTTTTGATCAACAATGGACCAGAAAATACGGTTCATGTCGATTCAAGGCAAGAGAAATGCCACGATGGAAGATCCACCACATCAATCCTCCTCCACTCTAGTTGTTTGCTGGGGTCTTTTGGTTGTATCACGTGGAATGACAGGGTTTTTACGTTGCATTTTAGCAAATATACCCTTATGATGACTATAATTGTTTTGGGCACGGTTCGTCCCAGCCAAAAATCGTTGAGTCGACCATTTTCTAGTCCTTCTTCGACTGACTATTATGAGTTCCAACATTTTTGGATTCCATAGTTGGTCGCAAAACAACCCACAACTGTTATAATATGAATGTTTGATCATTTCGACACTTGTCATCAGAGTACACTTACCGCCAGTTACAAATTGCACGAGGGGCATAAACTCTAAATCGTTTCCTGCCTTGCAGATCCTACCTGTGAGCCATGTACGCTCCCTCCAGCATCACAAAAAACGGGGGCCGATTGGAATTGATTTCAGTAACAGGGGTTTCAAAGACGGTGAGCCCAAACCGGGGCTAATTAGAAGTTTCTTGGTCGTATATGGGCTCACCCCTAGAGAACACTTATATGGGTTGGAGAAAAATGCAATTCTAGGAATGTTTTAAAAGTAGCATAGTAAATTGGTTGATCGTTGCACGAGCACACAAAAATGGCCATGCCGTTAGATAGCCCACAAAAATGGCTGCTCCATGTACGAGCACACAAAAATGGCCACCGCCTGAAAAAACAGACAAAAATGGCCAGTATAGAAATGGCCACACGCTAAAAAGCACACAAAAATGGCCACCGCGTGCAGGTGATGCCACGTAAGCAGCTGGCCCTCACAAAAATTTGGTCGCCGGTCTACTTGGTAGTAGTATCTTCTCTCTTTCAAAGAAAATTCGACTTAGTCTTAGTGTATGTAAAAGATGCGCTAATCTTTGATGTAAGAACAGGTCCTTAGCAACAGATGGTCGCACGTAAAAAAAAGTCCGCCTTCACCTCACTTTGTACTTGGAGTTCGCCTCCAAGTGGACATTTTTGTATGCCATTTCATGGGTGGCTGTTTTTGTGTGCTACCTTAGAGAAAAAATAGCCCTGTTTCTAAGGTAGCACACAAAAATAGCCACCCATGAAATAGCACACAAGAATGTCCACTCGGAGGCGAACTCCAAGTGCGAAGTGAGAGGACAAGGGCATTCTTCTTGTGAGGTGCAAAACTTTGTCACTAGGGTCCTGTTCTGACATCAGAGACTAACGCATATTTTACCCACTCTAAGACTTAATGAAATTTTCTTTAAAAGAGTGAACACACTAGTATAGAGTAGACTGGTGATCAAAATTTTGTGAGGGCCACCTACTTTCGTGGCATCACCTACACACGGTGGCCATTTTTGTGTGCTTTTTTGCGTGTGGCCATTTTTTCTGCAGCCATTCTTGTGTGCTACTTCAGGCGGTGGCTATTTTTGTGTGCTAGTACAGCGAGCGGCCATTGTTGTGTGCAAACTTACGGCGTGGCCATTTTTTAAAGCTTGTTCAGCTACTGGCCATTTTTGTGTGCTACTTTAAAAACATTGCTAACAAATTGCATTTTTCTCATATGGGTTGCTCTGAAAGAACGGCACCACTGTCGTTTGTCTTGTCTGCGGTTTGTCCGCCGGTTGTAGCATGCGTCCAGGTTAGTCATTCATGCCGGCAGAAGTTTTCGATTCGTTTTCTGGCCGATAACCGCCTCGCGATGCAAGGCAGCATGGCAAACGAGGAGACTTCGTTGATATTTTGCTTGTGTGCTTCTCCAATGCGCTGCTGACGTAACCAAAGCGTCCAAGCACGACCACTTGTACACGATACAGTGCGACTCGCTGATCCGGCAGGACGCTGAAGTCCGCGAGTATCACACCCTTGGCATCAACCTTGATCCATTGTCTAAGATCGTGTCGGTGAAGTACTACTCCATCTTCGATGAACGATACAAGGCTGGTCCGGACTACTGATATCTGATCATGCTCGAGAAAGTTCGAACAGAGCTGATTGTTACGGACATATAAACCAAGACCACCCTTCCTCGATCATCAGAGAAGTGGAAGCTGAAGGTGAAATAATTCTAAAAATACACATAAAAATCTAAATAAGAAATAAAACGAGGCTGAGAAGTGATCACTATCCAAGACATAATGAACCAAGTGAAGTATACTTCAAATGTAACTTTATCTAAATATTATAAGCAATAGAAAAACTACACCATTGGAATATGATTTATAATATAAATATTCAAAGACCCAGTACCATTCAATTTTACGCATCTGAAACAAAAAAGTGAGAAATGTATGAATCCATACCAAAGTTCCTTAAAAACCTTGAATTAAAGTCATGTTTTTATTCATTCGTCAAACATTATAACTTGCATTTCAAAGTATTTCCTAAAGGGTTGGAAATTTTAATTAAAAAAAATTTCACTTCATGACTTAGTTTAAGGATAGTTCATGGGCACAATGCCGAACAACAAGTCATCACTTATATCATGGTAAATTAATAGTATTAAATCCAAAGTATTAAGTTTAGAAAACTTAAGTTGAATTCATTTAATTTGAAATAAAACACGAAATAACTATTTTCTCACAAAATGAAACACTAAAGGTCAATCTAATGCATCAATGCTTCCTAGAAGATGGAATATATATGTAATGAGTGAACCTGTGTCTTGTGTTTGAAATTTATGTGAAGGAAATACTTACTTATGAAATCTGAAATGCCAAGTTTTGGATAAAAACTCTTTCTTGATGTGGAAAGCGTGAATATGTGAAATACATGAACACATGTCACTTTCAATGTGTTGCATCCCCCATGTGAACAAGTCCATGATTAGCATCTCGTTAGCTCTATTGTTAAATTCATGAACCCGAATGAGAAGATCACAAGATTTTAACACCAATCAGTCTTAGACATTTTGGTCAACAGCTTCAACCTCAAGTGTTATATATTGAAAGGTTTTCACATGTTTGATAAATTATTAGAACACTTACAGATATGATCCATAACCATATCCAGATTATTTTCTAACCCTTGTATGGTGTTAATTACATTTAACACCCTTATGTATTTCAAACATAGTAAATCATTGCTGACGTTGTTCAAAATATCCACTTCAATGCAACATCACATGTGCTCCATGACTTGCAAACGTACTACCTCATGTGAATCTAAATTTGATTTTAGCACATATGTATGTGAACTTTGTAGTTTGAGTATTGTCACCTAAATCAAAATTCAGTGAAAATGCCGATTACCCCTTGTTTTGTCACCCTTGGCCCTCATATACCCCTTGGTCGGAACAATCAGCCCCATCCACCCCTCCGTCGGAACGATAAACACCATTTGCCCCTCCGCCAGACCGATAAGCCCCATTTGCCCCTTCCTTGGAGTGATAAGCCTGATTCGCCCCTTTGCCAGCACGATAAGCCTCATTCGCCCCTACCTGTGAACAATAAGCTTCATGTACCCCTCGATCAGCTTTCAATGTTGAACCGTGGAAAATGATGGAAAATACGGCTAATGTATCCATTTTTGTGATGTAACCTAACATAACTAGCGGAACAGAACCTTACCCTAGACACGTGCTACCAAACGTAAATGCTTCGGTTTGCGTAGAGGCTTGGAATGGTACCATAGACACTTGCGCCTCCCTGCTTTGGTGTGCGTTTGGCCGCACGTGACGACAGATGCTTTTGAAATCCACGGCCTAGTATTGGACATAGTGGAGTCGTTTGTGCGGTCAAACCCATGCAAATGTTCTATGTAAATTACTATTTAGATTGCATTGGACTTCCTCTTCCCTCTCATATTGACAAGTACATTGAGCAAACCCTGTTTTGACATGCCGCATGTTCGAAAAATGCATCCTCTGCCACCATTGCAGCGCTCGGCTGGTAGGCAAGAATTGCTACACGGTCCTTCAGGAACCATGACATTTCCCCTCCCTCCCATGGATGACGGAACTATGGTGGCTGAGTGGGCAAAGATAAGGCACACATGGGACATCATCAACCCAAATGCACCCACCGTCACATACACCATGTGTTGGCAGTTGGGCATGTGGGCACTCCATGCTAGCCTGTTGTACTGGCCACCCAGTTCAGCACCATGGATGTCGGTATGGCCAATTCCATGTTCACTGTTGTGACCATCGTCATCGTTGGGTTATGTCCAACTTGTTTTCATGACTAATTGGAGGGCACTTTAGACTGAAGTTTTAGCATCTAAAATGAAGAATATACCACCCTTATTGTGATTATTCTTTGCATTAATGCAACAGAATGTCCTCTTATGTAGAGTATTTTTGGACTAAGTAATGACAAATATAGCAGCCCTAAGAGGACAGATCATGGGAAAATGTACATCATTTAGCCAGGAATTTGGGGCTCAAGTACTCGCATGTGAGGTTGAAAATGTCTACCTCATGGTCATTTTACACCGGGCTTAGTGACTATACACCACAACTTTCGCACAATAAGCCCCATCTGCCCCTTCGTCGGCACAATAAGCCCCATTTGCCCCTCTGGCAGACCAATAAGCTTGATCCGCCCCTCCATCTGGACGATAAGCCTCATCCTCTACTAGCACGATAAGCCTCATTCGACCCTCCGCCAGTTTGATAAGCTTCATTCGCCCCTAACCATGAACAATATGCCCCATATACCCATTGGAATTGTCGAAGTGGTCATGTGATGGCATATGGTTCATTTTTCTGCAGGAAAAGGGTGTCCTGGTAATATTTTTCCACTTTTCCAACAACTTGTGCCTCAATTTGTACAACCATGCCGCATGCATGTGATCGATACTTGTACATTACTATGAAGTCGACATAAAAAATGTTCCGGTACTCGACAATGTGCGGTTCAACGTCATTCATGCACGCGATAACCAGGGGCATCCTTTCATTCTAAAAATAATTCAAGGACTCTAGGTTTTCGTCAAACCCCACACCGCATGTTTGCATGGCCGTCTCACCAACACATGCAATGTCCTCGTAACATCAAAACACTTCCTACAAATATTCGGCCCTCAGCAGGCGTGGTTCATGCACCGGCATCTAAACGTCATGCCGCGCCTAACAGCTGTACGGCCAGCGTAACAAGCGATAAGCGTGCCAATTTTATTGCGCCGCTGGACTAGTCGACGGCTGTTTGTGTTGCAACTTCCGCGACACGCCATGACGAGCTGCCAATCACATGTCGCTGTCACATCCTTTCAACCGGTGGTGACTATGGGTATGCCGTTGGGTACCCAAAACCATGGTGTACTATTAGTTGCCGGCGGACAATGCATGACATGCACTACAAGCACAGAGTACGTGCATGAAGAGGGGTATCGGCGGACAGTACCCTCATCATACGTGTACACCTATCCTTGGATTGTCTGCCACTCGCACCACATCTTGCGGCAGGGTACCTGTCAAGTTTCATCCGTTGTCATTCAGTGTTGCGTTGTCGCCATTGACGCCGTCACCGCTCCCTCTAGCGATGTTGCTTCTGCTGCTGCATCCTTTGTGAAGCCAAAATGGTGGATGACCAAGTCGTCAAGGACGCCGGTAAGCCTAATGAGGAGGGTAGATGGGATGAATAGGATGATGTTTTGTGGACAAAACACCCAGCGTTTCGGATGGCTTCCCACGATCACGCTTGGCTCGTTACCAGGCAACGAAGTCTTGACAAGAACACTGCTGGGTTTTTTGACATACTTGCACCACGGTGGTACCCCGATAACCCTCCGCCAAACAACCCATCAGGCGCGTTTGAAGATGTTATGTTTTGGTTGACTCGAGATTGGAACAATGACTGGTGGTCCCGGCTGTTAGACGAGTGGAACGCCCTCTTATAGAACCAACTCCTGGATGAACCACCCCGTGCTCCCAGGTCCCCCGATGTTCGGGAAGCCGGACCGGTTAGGTTTAGCATGGGGCGCCATCGCGTGCTGTTTGTACCACATGGCCACTTTGGTAATGCTCACTTTGTGCCCGGGATGCATCCTATCTCTGGTTTTTTTAGGAAGACGAAGATAGTGCATGGAAATACAGGTTCCTCTTCCTAGCTTTGCATGGAATCCATTCTAAACCCAAACTCTATCATGTCATTTTATGTTGTGCTGTCATGGACAGGTGATTCGGACGACAAACCATGTCACAACCCGAAGAAGCGGAAGGGGATACAGAAGGAGCAGGTAGAGGGTATGTTGTTTGACAACATGGATGCAACCTGGGTGTTTGTGGAGGACTACGCGGTTGACAACCGCTTCAGGCTTAAGTGGGTGCAAAGGGAGCCCGCCAGATTCCATGTGATGTGCGCCAAGGCGAAGAACAAGGGTTGTACTTGGCTCTTGTGCACACGTGTGACAAGCAAGTTTGGTGCCGTGACTATGTCCCACTACGCCGACAGACACAAGTGTGTCCCCAAGATTGGCCGCGGCAATCCGGCCCACCAAAAGGGGTGGGTGGCCCACAAAATAGGCGAAGCACTACAGTGCAACCCCACAACGTCTACAGCCACTCTGCAACAGGTACTCCACGAGAGGACCGGCATCAACATCTCCAACAACACACTCTGCCGCGTGAAGTCACAGGCCGAGGAAAACTTGATTTTAAAGAAAATCGACACGTGGAGTCTCTTTCCATCGTACATCAACGAGGTATGCAATCATGTTTGCTTCAAACCTTGAACAAAGTAGTGTTCATTCAACTTTCAATTCAATTGACTTGTGTACATCTATTGCGTGCGTGCAGCTGAGATGCGTGACCCAAGAACCCACGCGGTCGCGCACAAGGACAAGAACGGTGCTATCCTGTGGACGTTCGTTGCTCCAAGGGCTGCCAGGATTGCTTTCCAACATAATCGCCGCATTCTAACCATGAATGCAACGTTTTTGAAAAACGAGCATAAGAAAACTCTGATGCTTACCCAATGCTTATACGCCAATGACCACGTAGTGCGCATGGCATGGGCACAAGCACCGACCGAGGATGAGAAGAGTTGGAACTTTGTTCTGCGCACAGGTTGCCCTCACGTATCCCACTATTGCTCTACCTGGACATGCATCATCACAGACAGAGAGAAGGGCCTGGAGAAAGCGGTGAAGAAAGCGGTGGTGCATCACACGTTCCGCATATGGCACTTGCACGAGAACGTCCGCATTGCCTACGAGAAGAAAGCCGCACACTTGGCATGGAAATGTGCGCATGCGCTCAATGTCGACCAGTGGCAAAAGGAAACCACCCAGTTGCGGCAAGTGAGTGCATCTACCCACACATATCTCTTTGGCAGGCTAGGTGGGGATGGGTCTGTGGTCGGGGGTGTACTTCTAGAGAAATGGACACGTCTCCACTACCCCCTTGGCATGGGAGGCCACACCACCTCCAACGCAGTAGAGACCTTGAACGCACACATCACAAAGCACCGTAAGGTGTATCCATACTACTACTTTGTGAGCATCCTACCATTTGTGCTGCACATGTTTTGTGCTCGGCGTATCCAGGCAGAAGCTGTGTAGACGGCCTTGGCCCTTGTCCAAGCCGACCGACTGCTCAACTGCCTTGCCGTGGCCCGTGAGTACAATGTCATTGAAGAGGACCCAAACACTACAATTGTGGATGGGCCAACCAACAATCCTCGACAGGTAGACCTGTTGGAGAATACTTGCAGTTGTGGCAAGAGGAAGGAGTTTGGAATGCCATGTCATCTTGCTTGCGCTTTCCTGCTCGTGAAGCGCATCAACATAGAGAACCTTGTTTCCCCTAGACATACGCGCATGGCATTTCGACGTGCATATAGCAACCCCATCCCCTCGCCGGTGGTGAAAGACATTGTGCCCGTCAAACCACAGTGGCTACAACCGAGACCAAGGCATGGGAAGGGATGCCCGCGCAATGCAAGGAAAGACCATGAGAAGATGTATAAGAAAAAATTCATTTGCACACGGTGTGGGATAAAAGGCCACACAAGGCCACACTACAAAAACCCGCCTGCACCAATACGTGCACAGGTCGCAACAAGGGGATACGATGGAATTCTAGAGGCTGATGCTACACATGCCGTAACTACCTTGGAGGCATGTGCAACTGCCTCCACAGTTGTGGGTGCTCCACTTGTAGCGTATGCTACTGGTGACGTGGAGTACGATCCCGAGGCTCCGCCCCGGGATGAAGTGGATGCTGATGATGTTGATGCTGACAGTGATGAATCTGGTGCATACTCCCCTCCTCTTAGTGATGATGGTGAGATGGTGATGTAGGATGAGCACACCCAGTAGTTGGATGAGGAGGAGAGAGAGTGGCAGGAGATGTATGAGGATGAGCCAGAGGAGGAGTGAGGTACGTACTTGTTCTGTTTGTCGTCATGCCCCGTTATTCACATTTTGAAGGAAATCTCATTGGTTTACGGGTGTTTCTCATGACTACTACTTGCTTCTGTTCATGTGCAGGATGAAGCTTGCTGGACTATAGACATTGAGCACAGCATATTGAGAGGCGGCTTCTTGTTCACCTGGAGAGGGGGGTTTCTAGTTAGGCAGAAGGTCAGAGTTAGGCTTAGACACAGTAGTTCATTGCATGGGGAGGGGGGCCAATAGTGTGTATGTTCCAAGAAGTAGACATGGCTGCCAAGATTCAAACACTAAGGCCGAGGTCTCCTACGATGCCGAGCACTGTCAACCATGGGAGCAGTTGTGTCCTGTCCGTGACATTGTTCATTTTCTTCGAGGATTGATTCGTGAACTCTTCGACAAAATTTCGTATCCCATGTTCACATTTCCTTAATTCATTGCACTCAATCCAAGTCCCTTGTGGAAGGTTGGTCATTTCAAGTGCCAACTTCATTAGCAAGTAGTGCAAGAAATAGGTGAAGTGTACTTCTTAGTGTTCATAAGGTAATGCTTTTGATGTAAAGACTGTTCATAGTGTTCAACTGACTGCTTCACTTCCAACATCATAAGAGTAAGCCAAAATCCATGTCATTCTTTCATTGGCAAGTAGTCCCAAAAGTAGTTTAAGTGTATTTATGAGCGTTCATAAGGTAATGCTTCAAATGTAAACACTGTTCATAGCATTCAACTGACTGATTCTCTTTGAACATCATTAGAATGAACCAAAATCCATGTCATTATTTCATAAGGATAACCTTCATGTACCACTTACAAACACAAAACATGACATTGTCTATTATAGGCTGCACAACCACCACATGGGAAGTAAGTACATGATATATAAATGAAGTAAGAAATGATTTCATTGGTACAATGTTCATGAAGTGTGCTATTGAGGATGGTTCATTACTGTAAAAAACTAACCATATGTTGCTAAAGAGGTGACATTTCACTTATGATGTTGATTACTATAATAACATAGAGGTGGGCATATTGATGATGAAAGTTGAAGTTAATTGACCCCACAATATCTGGTATAATGGTACAATTGTGCGCATATAATGTCCTCATTTGACTTCTACATTGGTCTTCAATACTCCCAAATATAGTGTTCAATAGAGGACATTCCGTTGTTTTAATGCACACTAACAATGACAATAAGGGTGGTACATTGTTTATTTTCATGGAAACACTTTATTCCACAATTCCTTGCATATAATTATGAACTTCAGTAAAGACATGAGGTAAAGGATGACGTTAATCACAACCGTGACCATGGAAGTGGCGAGACGGAGATCCATGGCACTCAATTGGGTAGACATAACAACGGTCGGGCATGAGGTGGTTTCATGCCCAGCTGCCAACACATGGTGTATGGGTCCTCGGGTGTATTTGGGTTGATGATGTCCCATGTGCCCTTTATGTTTGCCCACTCCGCCACCGTAGTTGCGTGATCCAATGGCGGGGGGGGGGGGAATTTTGACGGTTCCCCAAGGACCATACACCGGTTCAGGGCGGCCACCCCAGCCCTGCAACGGTGGCAGAGGACGCGTATCTTGAACATTGGACAAGTCGCAAGAGGGTTTGCTCATTGTAATCTTGCGTACGGGAGAAGGTAGTAGTCCATTGCAATTAAACCAGTTGTATATGTAGAGCACACATACAAGTTTGACATAGCAAATGACACGACGGGTAGTGTATTTGCAAAGCATCAGTCGTCATGCATGGCCGACTACAAACCGCAGCCGGGAGGCACAGGTGCCGAAACGGAACCATGCCAAGCCTGTACGCAAAGCCAAGCACGTTCTTTTGGCAATAGGTGTCTAGGGTAAGGTTCCGTTCCGTTGATAGTGTTGCGTCACATCACAAACCTTGGGTGCATTAGGCTTATTTTCCTTCATTTTCAACAGTTTTACATCAAAACCCGCTCGAGGGGTATATGGGGCTTATTGTTCATGGGTAGGGGTGAAGGAGGCTTATCGTGCTGGCGGAGGGGCAGATCAGGCTCATCGCTCCGACGGAGGGGCGGATCAGGCTTATCGCACCAACAATGGGACAAATGGGGCTTATTGTTCCGACAGAGGGGCAGATGAGGCTTATTGTTCCGACGGAGGGGCAAACGAGGGTGAAGGGTGACAAAACAAGGGATAATCGGCATTTTCACCATTTTACACCCGTTGATAATAATTGAATGTCCACTTGTATAGCACAAATGTGGAGAAAGTGATGACATATGTAACATCTAGAATAGGATGCTCAATCTAATAACCACAAAAATTATGTGTGTATGTTGATGTTATCTTTTCAGATGGTTATGGGTGGGTGTAGAGGCTTTCACAGATTAGCCTATGTGTTGTTGTTTCAAGTGTTAAGTGAATGTTGCCTAAAAGCATCTTATGAATAGAAGGAACAATAAAGTGGGTAGTAATGTGTTATTTTACAATATTGGTAACTGTACTGAAATTTTACATGGCAGTACTTATTAAGGTGGGATATGTGATATCGTCAAGAAGTTCACGACCAACCCTCGGAGAAAGTGAAGAATGTCACAGATGGGACACAGCAGCTCCCATGGCTGATAATGTTAAGCATCACACAATACCTCCATCTCGTTGTTTGAATGTTGGTTCCCACGTCTATTGCTTGAAACATTCTGGCTACTAGACGCCTTCCCCATGTGCAATGAACAACTCTGCCTCAACTTAACCATAACCTTAGGCCTAACTCGAAACCCCCTGTCCTGGTGAATTGCGACCTGCGTGCGTGAATGGTTTTTTCAATCTCCACTGTCCAACTCATTTCATTCTGCACATGAAAAAAACCAAGTATGAGAGATGAAAAGCACAGGTTGTATTTTACATGAAATTATGTAGGGGAATGCATGAAGATAAAACAAACACACACTCACCTCACTTTGCCTCCTCTGGCTCTTCCTCGTAGGTCTCCTAGCCACTCTCTCTCCTCCTCATCCAACTGTTGTGTGTGCTCATCTTGCATCACTTTCTCACCATCATCACCATGAGGAGGGGAGTATGCATCAAAGTCATCACTTTCACAACCATCATCCTCATCATCCTTGTCATCCCAAGGTGGAGCCTCCAGATCATACTCTACGTCACCAGTGATGTATGGTGTAAGTGGAGCCTCCACACTCATGGAGGCTTTTGCAAGTGCCTTCAAGTCTATTGCACCCTTGGCTATAGCAGCCTCTAGGCCTCCATCAAACCCCCTTGTTGTGGCCGGAGTGTTGGAGTGAGGGAATAACTACGTTGGATTTTGGCTTCATCACAACGTAGTCAATTTCACTTTTGGAGGAGTCCATGTGAAGTTACGAGTTTTACCGTGATTCACCCGTAATTTTTCTATGGGGAATTTCCATTGTATAGGGCCAGATTATTCCTTGTGTTTTATTCCTCAAGGGCGTGTTCAACCCGTGGATGTGTACCAACAATTTGGTGTGTCCAAGGAAGGTGGGATTACCTTGGCAAACTCACTGGAGTGATGTCCAAGGTTCGACAATGTAATCTTGGAGAATACAAAGCCTAAGAGATCTGCATTAGTCATTATACAGATGTTTACACATTCTTCTAGCAAACATACAACTTCGTGGTGGATTTACTACATCATTGTCATTTCTAATGTTGGACGATACATTACTACATAAGCGGTCGGGAATGCAGTGATCTTCACCTTTAGTGAAGTAGCCTACAATGCCAAGACGACTGCTAGTTAGAGGAGCAGTATGAAAGGGAACGCTTGTTGTGGCTCTACTAACCAATTCTAGTCTCTCCGACTCCATTGTATTAGCATGAACAATTTTGAACGTCTGTGAGCCACTTGGTCTCTGTACCAAACTCAGATCCCGGTGCTGCTTGAGTTTCCTAGTGGTTCCCTTTGATGACCTAATGACTTTGGCAGACGTGTGCTAGCATGGAGAGGAGGTTGCTTCATATCGTGAAGGCATGTCAACTTGGAAGACGGTTGACACACCAAGACTCTTGCTACAAGGCTGGACGCATAGCAAGACATTGCGCCTAGTTTGGACTATGCTATGTCATTGTTTTGCTATTGACCTGGTCCTAGGCTATTGCTGATTTTGTACATAGTATTGTTGTACTTATTATTCTTGTAATACAATCGGAGCTTCTGCATTCATTTCTCTGTATTTGTACAAGAATTTATTGGCACACCAAAGGTCCTAGCACGATAGGAAGGCCTATAAATCCTTTGATGTGGTCATGCAAAATTCCAACATGGTATCAGAGCAATCAGGCCCGTGCAACTATCAAGCGTAAGAGGTACAGTTCAATGTTGGTGGAAGAGTCTTCCACATTTACATGTCAGCATATGAGAGTGGAAAGGTGCAAGAATCATGAATTTTGCACAAGGCATAAGGACTGAGAAGTCTCTCTGAGTGACATGGAGACTCAAACTAGAAGGGAGGGTTCTCCTTTGATTGACAATTAATCTCTTGTACATGGTTTACGCATGGGTCAAGAGCAAGGATGCCATGTCAATTACTCACAACAGTAAGCAGCAAAAGTGCAACGCTTGGCAAAGGAAGCGCAACGGATGGCGAAGAAAGAAGCATTGGTGTGTGGAGCTATGGAGCAGGAACGTGAGGCATTAAGGCAGGAGATTGGAGCTTAAGAGCTCCTTCGAAAGCAAGAGCAACTAACACATGTGGCTAAAGTGTCACACATGCAGTAGTTGAAATAGTAACGTGTAGATTTAACAAAATTGAGAGCATACATAAAACAACAAGTGACGTTTCAAGAGCAGTAGCAGATGAATCAACAGATGATGGAGTAAAAACAACAACTACAACAGCAACAGCAGCCAATGTAGTGGAAAAACAGTCACAAGCATCATCTACCCATGTGCCTCATGGAAGTACTCCACATGTTGTCCAACTAGCTATATCCTTGCAGATGCAACTTGGACTAGCTGCAAATGGAGGTGTGGCCAGTTCTACAATGGGCACTACTTGTCGCCACCATTGGTGTCATCACCACAAGCGACATGTTGAAATGTGATCACACATCATGAGGAGTTTGCTCATGGAATTGAAAAGGTTTCACTTCTTATTATTATTCAATAGTTATCAAAGAGGTCATGTTTTGTCTATGCTAAAAAAATTCATACCAAATTGAACATTTTGACGGTTTGTACATTATGTCATGTTATGTCTAGTCTCCTTTCCTCCATCACCAAAGACAACGATACAATGATTAGAAGTTTAATTTAGATGGGGCATTAGGCTTGTCATCATAATCAAATAAATCTATGAAAATTGTCCAATCTTCAAAGCACAGAGCAAACCAAAGTGAAAGAATGAAGCAGTGAAAATGCTGAAAAAAATCCACTTCTGCCAATCAATTGGGTCTAAACAATCTTATGGTGTGTTTTTCTTCCTCTAGTGGAACTTGAAATGGAGAAGGATAAAGCACAAATCCTGGCCTTATCATCATGCATGTTGTCCTCAACGACCCCTTTTGAGGTTCTCACCCTTCAGCTTTGAGCAAAGTCGTGATTTGTCAAGTTACCTCCTCTAGCCTCCTACAACCCTTTCGCAACCGTAAGAAACAAGTCTATTTACCTTTAAAGCAAAAAATTACTCCACGAGAGTGGTTGTGAAACCATCCTTGTGGTTATGCAAATTCCTGCCAACCTAAAGAGAATAGCTTCCAAGAACACCCCACAAGACCACATCCATATGTGTTCCACAAACTACCTCAAGTTGCTACCTATTAAAAGGCCAATTCCTTTTCCATTACAGGAAATTAAAAGAGAAAAGTAGTCCAATACAAGTCTTACTCAAAGATTTATTCTCAAGGCATCAAAGACGAACATCTTGTGGCCCCAAATGAGCACACTTATGGACACAACCATACAACTATATTAGGTAACTGATCATTAATCTGCAACATGATTTATATATTTAAAAATATTTTCAAAAAATTGCAAAAACCTTCCAACCCCTCCAATGTTTAGAAAAACCCACATCCACATTTTGTTTATCTTGACACTCAAAACAATGTTCAACATCTTATGCAAAGTTCATAACATTGAAGATTCCATTACATTCACAATGGACAACATGACATAAAACTACATGAACACAGCTAAAAATTCATCATGAAATGCTGTCCATACACTAAAGTATATGAATGATAAACCAAACATACCAACACCAAACATCTACCAGCAAAACGTTTGCAAAATATAAGATGATACACGTTTTCCTCTAACAAAGAATTCAACTATCATGAAAAATGTTTATTCAAACATATCACACAACCACAAAGTTCCACATATGTAATAACATCATTATTCACTATGATGATGGCAAAAGATAATGTAATAATGACAAAAACCCTAATTTATTGTTGGATACACTTTTCCCTAAAAGATATGTCAACTCAAACCAAGCTCCATCAACTTAAAAGAAAAGAGAAATGATCAAAATTTTTGGAATAACATATTCAAACCCTACTATAAGCCAAGTGAAATTCTAAAAATTGTCGTTCATCTTAGTAGAGATTCTTCATTTTGCCGCATTACAAAAAAAAATCCACTTGCCTGAATGTTGTAATTTCATTCGACTTACGTTGGGCAAAAGGTGATAAGTCAAGGTATGAGGCACATTTCCTTACAAAACATTACACATAACACTTCAAGGTCCTGCTTTCCATGGACTTGTCCATAGTGCTCAAGGTTTGCCAAGTGAGGTAAGTTGTAGTCCATGATATAGAATTTGGCACCCATTTTATAAAACCAAACTCATTTCATGTTTAGGAGTTTCTTTGTTTTGAAGATTTTAGCATTAATAAAAATGAAGGGTGTTGTACTTGTTAATAGATTACTTCCTTAAGTTGTATGTTAGCTTATCAATCATCAGTGCCATTTCTGAACTAATACCATGTTTCTAAACATCTCATATATGTCATTGGTGATGAAGATGGGCATGCCATGTACTTCCTGAACATAGTAAAGAGATAGTCAAAGTTTTCAGTTGTCTATGACTGTTACGATGTGGATGAATTGTGACATTTACAAGAACTACACAAGCACTACTGTGATTATATCATACCATTTTGCTTTGATTAGTAAACTAGTCATGAAATTTCTTGAGATGTATAGCCATGGATTGTCCAGTAGTAGTAACATTTGTATGGAAGCAAAGGGTTTTACTTTTCTTTCCTAAGACTGTTTATACACGTGGAATTTCTTTGAATAGTTTCTAAACTTAAATTGGATCTCATCTTAACACAACATTGTTTTAGTTTGTTCAAGACTGTTCCTTACCTAAAGAATTCACGTAGTCCTTTTTTGTAAGTTTAAAGTGTCAAGGGCTTTTAGCATAAGTCATTTCTCTTTTAATTCAATGTCTTTCCATAATTTGGCATGCCTTCCCTTCATAGACCCCTGAAGGAAAGGGGTTCAATGGGAAGAAAAGATCTTTTTTTGGATTAGCAATGATACCCGTTACTCTTCCGTGATTTCTCATGAATCAAATATATATATAATTATTTATTCTGCGTACATTGAAATTTTGAATCTATTCCAATCATTCCTCCATCAATGAAACGTTTGTCACTTTATCAATGCTCATCACCAGGGTGGTCTAATTTTCTTACCACTTTTGTCATCTCGTCCACTATATTAGAAATGATGACGGAAAGAGCCATGAGATATTGTCACATAGAATTTGAGTTGTTAGCCTCTCCTTAAATAAACAACAATACTTGTTTTCATGGTGAATGGCACATGCATGGTGGAAAACATAAGTTGTGGAAGACGAGCATGGAATTTTTGATCCACTAGGGCACTTGTTTCTAAGTAGTGATTTTGTTAGGCGGAGTGACTATACACCCCCTTGTTTCACACAATAAGCCCCATCCGCCCCTTCGTCGGAACAATGAGCTCCATCCACCCCGTCGTTCTAATGATAAGTCTCATCCCCTCTTTCATTAAAACCATATGCCCGATCCGCCCCTTCGTCGGGCGATATGCCTGATCCGCCCCCCTGCCAACATAATAAGCCTCATTCGCCCATACCCTTAGACAAGAAGCCCCATACACCCCTCGGAAACGTGGAACGCGTAAAGTAAGAATAAGGGTTACCTGGTATTATTTTTTCACTTTTCACATAATTTGCTCTTCGTTTTGTACAAGCAAGCGTGATGCATGTACTTGAGTGTTATGTTTCACTATGACGACAACAATGGCAATATTTTGGTACTTCAAAATGTGTGTTTGAGCTTACTTTTTGGGCTCCTTCACTGGGGGAAGGCTTATATTGTTGAAATATTTGAAATACATCAGGTTTCCGTCATTCCACAGACCGCATGTGCATGGTCGTCTTATCAGCATATGCACTATCCTTGTCACATCGAGAAACCCACTGCACCAACCTTGGATGTGGAATGGTAAGGTTCATACCCTGGCATCCAAACGTGTCCCCGATCATAAGAGATGTCTGGCTACCTCAGCAAGTGGTCAGCAAGACAATCATAGTGTGTCGTTGAACGGTAAGATAGGTGTCCATGTTGCAACTTCCACGGTACTCCATGAAGAGCTATTACGCACACGTCGTTGTGACATCCTTTCGATTGCCATTTGCAGTGGGAATGCTAGAGGGTACCCGAAAGCATGGTGAAATAGTCATTGCCGCCGGACGACTCACACATGCACTACAGTAGCAGAGTGTGTACGATGAAACGTATTGGTGGATAGTGCCCTCATCTTACATGTCCACCTATCCTCAAATGGTCCACCAGTTGCATGCCATGTTTCGAAGGGGTCCCGCTTTAGTTTGATCAAGTGTCATTCAGTCTCGCACGGTTGTCGTTGACGCCATCCCGCTCCCTCAAACCACGTTTTTATTGTAGTTGCCTCTTTTGTGACTCCGTGATGGTGGACGAGCAAGTCATAGGGGACACTGGTAAGCCTAATTAGGAGGGTACATGGGATAAATAGCATGTTATTTTGTGGCCAAAGTACCCTCCAATTCAGATGGCTTCCCAAAACCACGCGTGGCATGTTGCCATACAACCAAGCCCTCACGAGAATGCTCCTTGGCTCGCTTAGGTTTGTGCACTGTAGTGGTACCACGATAACCCACCGTCGGACAACCCATCAGGCGCATTTGATGATGTCATGTTTTAGTTGACTTGGGATTGAGCAGATGTGTGGCGGGCTCAGTAGTTGGACGAGGCTTACGGTCTCCCACAAAACCAACTCCGAGATGAACCACCCCGTGCTCCCGGGTCTCCCGATGTCCAAGAAGCTAGATCCGTTAGGTTTTGCATGGCGCGTCTTTGCGTCCTATCAATCCCACATGGCCACCTTGGTAATGCTCACTTTGTGTCCATGACGTTTCTAGTGTCTGCTTTCCTTGAGGAGAAGCAGACCGTGTTGATGGAAGGACATATTTGTAATTTTGTTTTTGCTAGTACACATTTATACACCTAATTCTTTTTTAGTCATGTTTTGCTAAACTGCCATGGACAGGTGATTGAGATAACAAATCATGTCACAGCTTAAAGAAGCAAAGGGGGATTCCCAAGGAGCAGGAGGAGGGCATATTCTTTGACAACATGGAGGCCACTCGGGGGTTCGTGGAGGACTATGCGGTTGATGACCACTACGGTCTAAAGTGGGTGCACACTGAGCTTGTCAGATTCCACGTCACGTGATCTAAGGCGAAGAAGAAGGGCTGTACCTGCTTCCTTCATGCTCTTGTTACAAGTAAGTTTGGCCAAGTCACTGTGTCCCACCACGTTGATGAACACAAGTGTGTCCCTACAATTGACTGCGGTAATCCAACACGTTAGAAGGGGTTGGTGGCCTGCATAAGATCAGAGGCCCTACAACGCGACCTCACGGATTCAAGAGCGACACTACGGCAAGTACTCCACAAAAGGACTAGTGTCAACATTTCCAACAACATGCTTTATTGGGCTTAGGAAAACCTCATGCGCAAGAAGACTGGCACGTGGAGCTTCTTTTCGTCCTATGTTGATGAGGTATGTACACAATTGTAGCTCTTTTTCATTGTAGTTTTGTTGTGCTACACATTTCACATATGTGCACATGCGTATGTCCAAGTGGTACGTGCTGCTGAGACGCGTGGACCCAAATACACACGCGGTCGCGCACATGGACAAGAACGGTGCCTTCCTCTCGGCATTCTTGGCTCTAGGTGTTTTAAGGATTAGCTTCTAACAGAGTCGCCGGATCTTCACGATGGATGCCATGTTTCTTAAAAACGGGCAAAAGCAGGTTCTCCTGCTTGCTCAATGTTTTTACGCCAATGACCACATTGTTCTTATGGTGTGGGCACTGGCGCCGACAGAGGATTAGAAGGACTGGAAATTTTTTCCACACAATTAGCCCTCACGTATCCTATTACTACACACTTCGGCACATGCATAATCACAGATAGAAAGAAAGGAACAAAGAAAGCGTTGTAGAAGTACGTCACTAGTGCTACCCACAGGTACTGCCTATGGCACTTATGCGAGACAGTCCGCACTTCAAATGGGGAAAAGGCTACATACTGGGCATGGAAGTGTGTGCATGCACTGAATGTCGAGTCATGGGAGAAGGCGACCACCCACCTATGACAAATGAGTGCCTCCATGTATGTATACCATTTTAGAATGCAAGGGAAGCATGGAAGTGAGGTAAAGGTGGTACAGCTAGAGAAAAGGACACGCATCCACTGCCCTTTGGGTAGAGGGGGTCCCACCACATCCAACGCAGCTGAGAGCTAGGATTTGCGCATTGTAGCTCACCACAAGTTGTATCCATACTACTGTTTTGGCAACATCTACCCCTTTGTGCAGCACATGATCTGTGCTTTCCATGCCCATGTTGAAGGTGTGTAGACTGCCTTTGCCCCTGCCCAAGCAGACCGACTACTCCACTATCTCGTAGTGGCACAAGAGTACACCGTGATGGAGAGCCCTAACACGGCAATAGTGGAGGGCCCCACAAACCATCCACGGCAGGTTCACATCCTATAGAAGACCCACAACTATGGTCGATGGAAGGAATTTGGACTGCCATGTCAGCATGCATGCACATTTTTGGTCATGAAGCGTATCATTGTAGAAAACCTAGCCAACCTTGGACTCACCCGCATGGCGTTTTGTCAATCATACAAATACCCCCTCCCGTCTCCAGTGGTGAAAAACATTCAGAAAAGCATTCTAAAAATTCAAGGTACAATCTGTAACTTCACGTGGACTCCTCCAAAAGTGAAACCGACTGCGCCATGTTGAAACCAAAATCTAACGTAGTGATTGCCTCACTCCAACACTCTCCCTCACTAAGTGCGTTGGTGAAGGTAGAATGACTCGGCCAAACTTGAATTTGCTTTGTGGGAAAGAAACCCATAATTTCTTGGGTCATCACTGAGGTTGGTGGTGGCAACAATTTTCTCTCCTGATTTGGAAGTTCAGAGATGAGTTCCCCCCCGAAGTTTTTGTGTTTGGATGTGGAGCTAAGATTTATTTGAATCCAGACCTTGCTCCAGGGTTCTCCCTCTAAGAAAGATTTTTTTCATCAACGAAGCTAGGTTCAGCTCTTAGTGATCTCCAAGGGTGCCTCTATATGTACCTCAAGGGTCATGCTCTTAGATGAAAAGTCCAATGCGATGTCTTCTACAATCTACGACCTAGATTGAGGTTTCTAGGAGTAAGTTTTGAGGAGCTCATAGCCAAAAAAAGAATTTTTCAAGATCCTATCGCACTCCCTTCTCGCTGGTGTAGTAGAAAAGGATGCCAGATGGTGTTTGTGGAGCATTTTCTGGGTTTGAAGCCCATCGTTGCACGCCCCTTGGTGTTCTGCTGCATCCTTTGGATCTTTTAATTCGTGGAGGTTCTTGCCACACTTCGTGTGGAGGGGGATCAACCTCAAACTTGACGGCGAGGGCCTATTCTGCTACGTCATCCTTCTTTCATTTGCCATTAGAAATTTTGCTGGTAAGAGCTTGCCATCTGGCTGCGTTGTCAACTGGGCACTTTAGTTTTGGAGAGCAAGCTCCTGCGTCAGCTCGCACTAAACTACAAAATTCATAGTACGCACGTAGGAGTAGCGAAGAGTTGCCCGCGATAGCAAGTTAATTCCTCACGCGTCCACCGACGGTTGCAAAAGCAATCGCAATTCTACCGGCTACCACTTCGTCGTAGCATGCTGTTCTGGACCCGGAACTCGGCATCGGCTTTTGCTTTCCCTCTTCCACATGATTGGCGACAAGCGGCTAGCGTTGGCATGAGATGTCCGACATCCACGTGGAACGCGAGTGGTCAAGAAATGTCTATAACGCTTTCTTCGACAAAATTTGCTCCTCCCCAATTTTTTCCAAAGCAATTCCTATAGTTGCTCAATGCTGGTGGAGGGGAATTTGAAGAGAGGTTTGCTGTCGTTCATGAGCTTTCTGCTCCTTTTGTAGAGCTGAGAGACATTTATTGAGCAGCACTGTCATGCAAAAAAAATACAATGGGCTTGAGAGGGACGTAACCACGTTAATGAACGTGTCGTGCACCATTTACTTCTTGTAGGCAAAGTAGGAGTTGTCATTCAAACTGCAAAGAATGTGTCCATGATCGATTGAGTCACTCTAAGTTTCAAAGTTGTACGTTGAAGGCAAGAGAGTCATTTCAGGCATCCATTAAGTAGCTCTCGTGCTCTCCTTGTCTTTTGAACAACTCGAAGACACCTTGTTTTGCACCAAAAAATAGAAAATACGAATGGAAAGCTTGCCATTGACCATTGGTGATTCTCCAAAAACATCTTGCTCCTTGATAGAAACCAAAGGCACCTTGGAAAAAGTGAATTCATTACGTCGGCTACCGCGACAATGTTGTGTGTGACCCCCAAAAGTTGTGCCCTCCTTGTTCATTTGTTGTAGCAAAGGAAGAGTCGGGGTTCTTCAGAGCCATTGGGCTTAGGTCAAACCTTATCATGCTGTTGGAGCAGAGGTGCCCTTTAGCAAAGATTTCACCTTCACTGCTTTTCAAGGAGATTTGCTCCACATTGTTGAGAATGTGCGCTACCTACTTGAACAACTCTCCAAGCAAAAGGAGGTTGAAAGAAATCCTTTGGATGAACAATACATTGCCAAAGTGCACTTGAGCTCCCTTGTACCCCGTTGGTGTCATGTTTCCTTTGCCTTTCACTTGCTTACCCCAGTTGTTTGCTAGAGTTACGTAGCGTTTTTTTGTTGCACTAAAGGTGTTGGAGGGAAGATTTGTCAAACGTAATGTATGACGGCACCCACTTTCTAGGTACCACATGCTTGTTGAGCAGACTCGCTCAGTACTTGGAACTTTTGAGACATGGAATACAGATCCTAAGAAGACAAATTGCTTCTTTTCCACTCCAACAATCACCTTTTGCTGAGTCTCCTCATCTTCTTCATCAATATCCTGCTCTACACCATCCGAATCCTCTCACTGCTCCTCCTTGCTCTCTTGCCTCCTTGCACACTCCTTGTCTCTTAGCCGCTTCCAACAATACAGCCTGATGTGTCCATGTTGCATGTAGTACTGGCACTTGCTCACAAGATGAGGTTTGACATGCTTGTCGTAGGAGTTTCCACAAGATGTAGATGGTAATGTCTGATTCTACTACGATGTAGGAGTTGCATTTACGGTAGAATTGTTTGATGTCGGATGGGATACGAGGGTAGTGCAAGCTGTTGGGTATGTTGGATAGGAAAGAAAACGTAACTTTGCCTTTGCAAGCTTACAATTGCACTCTTCTGTCAACAACATCTTACACACGTATGCCCATGTCATTTCAACCTCCTCCTTTAAGTTCAGCAAACTCCTCACTTCCTCCCAATCTCTAGTTAATCCATTAAGGAGGAAGGCCACAAGGACCGGCTCCAAAATGAGAGCATCAGTCACCGCGAGTTGGTCGCGTAGTGACTAAGCTTTGTTGATGTTATCTTCAACGCTCGTGAAGCTGTTAACGTTGTTGTGGGAAAGCTCTATAAGGAGATGCGACTTGTAGGTGGAGTCTCCTGATATGTAGGTTTGGAATAGGTAGGACCACGCATGTTGAGCAGGTTTGCTCGATCCTTGAAACATCCTGATTGCCTGTTGGATATGATGGTGGTTTGCATTGTATGGATAGATACGTAATACATTTTTTAGCATCTCGTCCTTGCCACAGTGTCTTAGTGGACTGATTTCATGGCACTTCTCTAAGAATATGTACAATGAGTCATTTATGGGTGGTACAATTGTTTTCACAGAGTTTTCATCATTAGTGAGGTGAATTGAACAAAAAAGGCTTTTTCATACTTATTGAATCGTTTTTAACAGTTTTCAAACACTTTCGTTGGGGTTGTGTCTAGTTTCATGTATTGTTTACAAATGTAAGTCATGAATTCCTAGAACCCACCATAATAATTTACTTCTTTCCTATTCCATTTATGTTTGGTGTGGTCAAAGATGGATTTAGGATGGAATGCAATAGGTTTATTCATGGCTTAAATGCAAAAATTCTGAAGTGTTTGTGTGCATTGTTATTCGTCGACGTGATTATGCTGTAGAAGTTTAAATGGTACTCCTATGTATGAATAATGCGAAAGATATAGAACGTATTATATTCTTCTAAGGTATGATTTAGCTTTGAATTTTTTTGTTTTATGTTGAAATGCATGACTAGCTGTTTGCAATGACCATGGCGTTTGAGGCCATCAATATTGATTCCTTGCCTAGAAATTTTAAAGGCCATGACATATCGCACCATTTGTTCCACCAAATGAAACGTTATCTCCAAGATTAAGAACATCTCAGAACGTCAAAGGCATACTGTCTATTCACTTCCTAATTTGTGTCATGGGTTCATTCGTGAATTTTGAGGTCCTCATGGTTCAACAAAAGCGTCTTAGTGCATGAATTTAGGTACAAAACTAGAACAATGTTTTGATGTCTCAACATAGGTGGGTAATGACCAACCACGAAGCATAATTACATGCTTTGCATCCATTGTGACCCATCCAACACAAAATATTTGGCCCAAAATCTTAATCTAGTTGCAAACAAAGTCTCACTTGGAAAGGTTTTTTAAAAGTCTTCCATGTATAAAAGTTTGTGGACATTTTCAAGGCGATAACTGTGCTCTCTTAGGTTGCAATTGTGCAATAGGATGTCTTGAGGGTAGAGAGACATTCTTAATGGTAAAATGGAAGCATGATGTTTATTCTCACTATGAATTGTGTTTGTATTTCTGGATCAAAATGTCTTGAGCATGAGTTTTTGTTATGTGTGCAATAGGATTTTGTTAATGTTGCGGTAAGTAGAATGGATTTGGTGATAACCATTTCCTTAGTGAAACTTAGAAGAAGTGTATTGCTCCTTAGATTTGGTTAGAACAATTTCTTATTCATTGAATGTGGTAGCAATGATTCATGCGTGTTTTCATTTTTTCATGCTAACAGTCCATAAACATGTGCATTGCTCTTTTCTTCTTCTATTGAAAGAGTTGAAAATGTTGCATCCATAGACATGGAAGGTAGAGCATTGTTAAATCGTCTTGTCTAACCAGAGTTTTTGTTTTGTTATCTTGTGGTAACTTTCATAAGAGGTGTATTTGAATGTTTTTCTATTTATTATATGATTTCATTTGCATTTTTGAGGCACATCTTAATGGTTGATGTCGGTGAAACCCCTTTGAATCATACATGAGTATTTATGGGTAATCATCAGCAAAACATACATTTTTCATAAAGTGTACATACTAAATGTATGCATTTATATGTTTCATTGTAACCTTCGTGCACTTTTAACACAACTTAACATGCAATGTTTGTTAATACACATACAAACATGTTTGAATGCTTGAAGACACCCAACTTCGTGGAAGGTTTGATAAAGAAGAACAAATAATAACATCCATGGTCAAGTTTTTTACAACTCCACTTAAAGTTCCTCATAAATGACTTTCATTTGTACTTATACATGAATTGTGCTAAGATGGTAAGTCATTACACTGCCCATTTTTGGATCAAAAACATGGAAGAACTTCAACTCTCTCCAAGCTACATGTGGTGTATTTGGGGTTCAATCTTTTGCTTGCCTAGGTTCTTGTACCAACTTGCGATAGCGGGGCCCACTAGGTTCCCTTCTATTTTTGGGGGTGGACGGGGTTTTTGGGTCCTTTTAAATCATTTGCAAAAGTACAATAATTCAGAATATTGGATTTTTTATGATACACATCCCATCGTGTCATGTTTATTCATTATCACAAAGCAATTTTGAAACTGTTTACCAACACACGTCAAACATTAGCATGTGAGGATCATTCAATGTTGTTGTGTATTTACTTCTCCTGTCAGATCATGACTGTCAACATCCGTTTTTGGACGGCTTTTGACTTTGTACGGTTCATCATATCATAGTACATAAGTTTTTTCTCTCCATGAAGGACATAACCGGATAGATTGACTAAATGCAATAGATCGATTCACTCCAACCTGGGGGGGGGGGAGCCAAAGACTAAAACAACCCCCATATCATCTAAGTGGTTTTGGCAAGTTTACATGGTGTGTGTTTCTGACAGGCATGTGATAAGATAAAACAATGTACAATAGTTTTGTGAATAAATTATATAGTCACCACAATACACGCCATGATAGACATCCCTTGTATATTGTGTCATTAGTTGAAGGGTGGATTCTGACTCTTGACAACGTGGTGATCGTATTTTTTTAGTATGGATGCCATCGAATGCAAATACAGAAGTGGATTTTTTCTTCATCATCACACAAGATCCATTCTTTGAATATACTCACTTTGCTTATACACTTGACCTGTCTAGGGGAAGCTCGGACTTCAGATAACCCCTCCCTCCCCCCCCCCCCAAAATGGAATACTACACGAGGAAAGTGTGGCTGGTCCATTGACGTGTTCTACATGATGGATGAAAAAAACCACATAGGTTTGTGATAAACCCATGAATAGAGCCAGTTTCTTTACCTTACACGTAGTAGAAACACTACCCAGATACATTTGTTCGTTTGGGGGGGGGGGCTGATTATGTGGTCTCCATTCTGTATTGAGATTTCCTCATCTTTGAACGACTACTCTCTATAGATTATCATAGATCATCCATTGACGATAATTGACTGTTGATCGATTGTTCTCAGTTGTCCTTTTGGATCCTGAATTGTCAATTGTTGATCGTCGATTGCAACATATTCGCGCTTGACCAGAGAAGATAGATACGTGTAGATTTTTTGTTCTTTATATATGAAAGAAAAACACCACCCTTGTTTATGTATTATACACTTTGGAGAGGGGGGACATTAGATCCCATGCTGACTGATCAATCCCAAAAAAGTGAAGTTTTTTTTGGTTAAGTGTGTGTTTTTTATGTATCTTCTTGACACGTACAAACCTGCATTAGTGAATGAGAAGGACTAGTGTATAAGAGTGGCTACTACATAATGCATGCACCAGCTGAAGCACACAAACATAATCGAGGGTGTGGGGGGTAAACATAAATGAGTTTTAACAATAGTACGCTAGATAAGAAGTTTCATTTTGCTCAAGGTCATTGAGTTGGAATGTAAAAATCTGATTTACAAAGAAGCCCAATCAAAATGTTTCAAGACATATGTACATTTACTATAGATTTTACCTAGAATTTCATATCCCTTTTGTTCATAAATTACAACATGCGATTCTTGATGCACAGGGACCATGTACACAAGTTTCAATGTGAACATAGGAAGATGAACTCCGAAGAAGAATTCGTTGTAGTTATTCAAATCTACATACCGAATAAAGTGTTTGTTGGCCAGTATGTAATGAGGATGTACCGTTAAACAAGTGCTGAATATTACTTTCATGGGTTCTTGAAATCTGGTTATGTAGGCCAATGGGAACCATACGTCATCTACATTACATACTTCTAATATGAATAGAAGTTCTTATGCATGGAATTGTTTTGGTATGTCCACTTTTGTGGTGAGTTTTTGGAATAGATGGTTATTGATGCTCTTGATTCCTTATAGTTTATAGATTAAACTTCCATCAAAAGAGGCTTGTCAACTTGTGTTTGTTGCTTTTTTTATTGCTGCCAATTTAATGTCTAGTAACTGAGGTAAGAGATGTTTGTTTCTTTAAAGCCCCATCACTGCATTCCTTGTTTTTCCACTAGTGTTGTGCCATTTGTTAAAAATATTATGATTACATTTGTCTTCCATGCTTAGGGAAAATAATGATTTACTTCTTGTTGTCCCTCGTTGGGTGAAGTATTTCTAGATAAGTGTTGTCCTTAACTTGATTCATTAAGTCTTTTCTGCCTCAATTTTAAGATTTTTAATATCTTTTAGAGGGTAGAGATGCATTAACAGACCTCTATGAGGTCTTACCATAAGATTAAAGTTGTCAAATTCCCTTTAGCCCCATGGTGCTTTCAAACCGAGTGTCCATGTTAGTGGAACGTGCATGGTGAACATGTTGAGCTTTGTGAGGAAAAGATGATTATGGTAAAATGGATGATTAATTTATACATGTCGTGTATCAAATAAAATTGAATAACAAGCTTTGGAATGGTGAAGAACATAAAAACAAGTGCTGAATGAGACATAATACATATTAGGGGTTTTTTGTGGTCCATTGAAATGACGTGTGTGCTATCACATTGAGTGGATTCTGAAGGAAACATAGCCAAGAAGTTGAGGGGTTTCAAGATTATTGAGGGGCTTCTGCATTTAAATTTAGTACGGTAGAGAAGTTAAGAAATCAATGCAAAAAAGATTAATATGGCTTGCAATAATTCCTTTAAAAACTTCACCTTATTGTTGTATGTGAAAAAAATCGAATGTGGAGTGGTAGATAGAGGAGATGTTTTGTGAATTCTCCTTTGCTGATAGTCATAAAGCTTGGTGGTCCTCTTGCAAATGGCCCATCAATATTATGTTCAACATGATCACCTGCAGGGTGTATGGACTTGCGCACATGAGGGATGTCACTTTGACATCGGTTGAATTTTAGAAAGATGCACATTGAAATTTCCTATCTACTTAGGGAATGTTCCTAAAGTAGCCACTTATTTTGCGACATCACATGCGTTGCATGTTTCGAGCACCCAAGACCTCATGTATGCTTTATTCTCGTTTCTTCATGTGAATACAAGGTTTTTTTTGTTTAGGAAAATTTCATCAAAGAATAATTCTATGTCTACTTCAATTCAATTGAGTACACTTATGTCCCAAATCACCATTGTTTTTGCAACTTATACCTGTTCATCAAAATCTGCTTCATGTTCAGCGAAAGCTACTGAAGTATAGTGTTTTATGAGAAGTGAAAGAGACGTGCACAGTGAATTCAGGTTTTGTAGATGGACATGTTTAAAGAATTTTCCATGGGTAATGCTCATACACGGTGAAAGTTTTGAAATCCCTTACATTCATAGCCACGTTTAATTTGTTAGGTTTGATTATACTTCCGTCCACATTTATGTGACCACCGTACTAGTTTGCATGAAGAAGAAATTTGAATTTCCTTTTATCCTTCCTAATCTCAAATTTGACAATTGATGTTCAATTTGGCTTTGATTGTAGCATTAAAAATCTTAATTTGCCATAAATTATAGGTGGATTACTATAGAGTATTAAAATGTCTGATTCACACAAAGAAGTTGGCTAATAGTGCCATTCATTTCTTGGGGAATCATGTAGGCTCTTGATGTAAGGTGATTTCAAGGCCTTGATCGTAATGGATTTCAAGGACCTTTCCTTGTATGGGAAATGCCCATTTTCCATCCTGGTTTTGCCTGTCCAGTGGACTGCGTGGTTGGAAGGGGAAGGGGTAAGGGGAAAGGGGTTGAGGGGATTCCCGATCGGTCCCTTGCGCAGACCCCTACGCTCCGGTTTTCACCTGGCTGGCAGTGCACCGTATCGCCTTCCCCTCTCCATAAACGCTTAAGTGTAAGTAGCCAGGCTTCGTCATCCGTACCTTCCGCAAGCAGGTGGTCGAGTCACGAGCCAGCGACCAAGCTCCCTTCGATTCAGCGCGCCGTACCGCCTCCCGCGACTGTGCTGGTCGGTCCACACGTGCGCCTCGCAGCCTCACTCCTGGCCCCTTCCGCACCTGCTGCAGCTCCATTGGAAGCTCTTGCTTTGCAGAGGGGCTCGGTATGGGGACGGGCGACGACCACAAGAAACCGCAGCTGCAAAAGGAGAATGGCGGTGTTGGTAGGGCGCCCCCCAGGGTTTTGGCGCACCCCATGGAGAGCAAACCCAGCCGGGAGGCTCGCAAGGTGGAGGAGGCGATGCAGCAACAGGTGAGCGAGCGCCGCCGGGCGCCGCCGGAAACGTGATTTGTTCTTGGAGTTGGACGGCTTTTGAAACTTGATGATTCATGGAATTTGTTGGCTGTTGAGGTCTGGCGGCTCTTGAAATGTGCTGGGTCCTGAATTTGGGATGGTGTGGTCAAGGTGGAACTTGAAACGTGAACGGCTGCTGATACGTTTGCGCTCTCATTGCACGATGGCTGTGGACGTGGAGGACACCACTTTTTCGAGAATGCAACCGGGGACACACAAGAGGGAGCAGAAGCTCCGCCCTCTCCTTCCCATCCACCCTTCCATTTGCGGCACATCAACCCTGCCCCAATTGCGTTAGCGGCAGTGCGAAGAAACTCAAGGGGGAGGG
>SZWC01001113.1:0-10501 GCA_023375785.1 Penium margaritaceum
GGAGGCGGCGCGGCACGCGGCGGACGCGGAGAGGGCGAGGGCGGAGTCAGCGGCGACAGAGGCGGAGGCGGGCCGGCTGTGCTCGGCGCTCGAGGCGCGGTTCGCCGCGGGGGACGCGGCGGTGGCGACGGCGGTCGCGGAGCGCGACGAGGCGAGGGGGGAGAGGGACGCGGCGAGGGCCGAGAGGGACGAGGCCGTGGCGGAGCGGGACGTGGTGGCAGGGCAGAGGGACGCGGCGGTGGCGGCGCTCGCGGTGGCGAGGGGTGAGGCGGCACGGTCGGAGGCTGCGAGGCAGGCGGCGCTGCAGGAGGCGGACATGTGGCGGGCTGAGGCAGCCAGGTGTGCTTTGCGCTCGCTTCGCTTGGCTTGGCTCGCCTTGCCTTGCCTTGGCTTGTGTCCCGGGATGTAGGGGGAGGGGAGGGGAAGGGAGGGGTGGGGTCGGGAGGGGGATATAGTGCAGCGCATCGTTGGCAGGGCGAGCCTCACCCTAATCTTCAAGGTGCAGGGTACGCCCTCCATGTGAGCGTTGAGGGTGCCCTCCCTCTCCCTCTCCCTCTCTCTCTCTCTCTCTCTCTCTCTCTCTCTCTCTCTCTCTCTCTCTCTCTTTCTCACCTGCACCGACTGCAAGAGATTGGATGTGGTGGACAACGTCCGCCACAACATCCACCACAACGCCCACAGCACGAGGCTCACTCTCTCCTGTTCCGCCAGTCATACTGGACACATCAGTTGTCCTTTGCCACGCTCACCGTTTTCTGTGTGGCTGTTTGAGCGACCGTCTCAGCGCCCCCCGCGGCCGCGTTCGTGCGTTTAGGCCGCCGCTGGACAGTGCGACGGCTCAAGACTCAGTAGGGACCCTCAGCCAGAGGAGATGGCTCCTGCAGGGAGCCTGATCTTAAACCAGAGGGGCTTGCTCAGCTCTCCACTCTCCACTGTGAGTGGAGCCAAGCAGCGACTCCTCGCTGTCTAGCATCGAGGCGACTTCCCTCCTTCCCCTGTCCCCCAAATAGTGCTGGTAGTTCGATCTCGATTCGATTCAATTGGATCGAAAATCTTCTAGATCGCAGGTTTCGATTTTTTTGGATTGATCGAAAATCACGATTTCGATCACAGATCAAATCATTCTGAAGCCCCTCCCCCCCAGATCAAGATCGGCTCGCAGATCAAGTCCAAAAGTCGATTTAATCGTGAACACAGGGCAACCCCAAGGGCCGGTGGACATGCTTTTTTGCAGAATTTTCAACCCTTGCCATTGCATGTTCTTTTGGTTTTGCACGGGCACATTTCCCTTTCTCTTCACCCAACTTCACTGGGTGAGGACAGGGGTAAGGGGTGGGGGGGGGCAGTGGGGAACACAGTGACTGCTTCATCACCATTCTTAAAGAAACACATTACATCACATGATGAGCACTCAGCACCCATGATTTGCCATTCCATAACCTGCAAACCAAAGGAGGGGGGGGACATTCCCTCACAGGACGCACACATAGGCATAGGGGGACTGTCCCTGGCCTGCACACAAGGCTAGGGAGCCCTCTCCCTTGCCGGATGATGACATCTGCCTGCTACTGACACCATCACTCATCGCCTTCGGAGGAGGCTGCTGCAGCACTGTCAGAGCCCTGGGCGGCAGACTGGATGGCATTCCCCAGCGCTGCCTCCAGCTCAGCCGGGGACACGGGGGGTGGTGGTGCTGTGTCCTGTTGCGCCGCGGGCTCGCGCACGCCGCCGAATCGCGGCTTGAAGCCAAGCTCCTTGAGCTTGGCACGCCAGCCATGCAGGCAGACGACAGAGGTCATTGTGTCCTCTCCCAGCGAGTAGCGGCGATGCGACATCACGTTTCCTGTATGCGAAAGAACACACTCTGGAGATGCGCCGCTCGCAGGGATGCACAGGTAGTCCCAAGCCGCAAGGGCCAGTGCTGGGAACTTATCCTCAAGGCGCTTCCAAACTGCAATTGGACCATGGAACATGCCGATGGAAGGCTCGTTCTCCCACCCCTCGAGCTCATCGCCATCCACGTGGTGCACCGTGTGAGTGCGCCGCTCAAGCGCTGCGAGCAGGCTGCCGCGTGGCTGGGCTGGGGTGCCGGTTGAAGCATTGGTCACTGCTGCTGCTGCGGATGTCGCCTGTCCCACCTTGTTGAAGCAGTCTCGCAGCATCAGGCGGACCTTCATCTTCACGTGATCCGGGCGCACTGCACCGGGTGTGTCTGAAAGAAGGTGGAACTTCTGAATGAGTGATTGATGAATGAGCCCAAGTGGGCTGATGTACTCAGGACAGAGAGGGGACTGATCTGCTACCTAGGCACACTGCAGCAATCTCTCATCTGCCACCTAGGCGGATTCTTGCAATCCATGTTGCTGACATGTTGATTGTATATCTGACTGCAATCACAGTAAAACTGTGATTGTAGTCAGGGAGAGCTGAACTGGACTTCTCATAATGAAAGGGCCTAGTGAAGACCACTCGGCCACAGTCAGACAAGGTGTTGTGTCGTTGGCGTAATGGCGGATGTTGAAGCGCGGATCCAAGACGGTGGCGACGGTGCACATGTCCGATGTTTGGCTGTAGTAGCCTTCCATCTTCTCACGGGTGACGAGCATGGCAGACCCGAGTGGCCCATCCAGGAAGGACGCACAAGCGTCCAGGAGCTAGTTGTACCAAGGGGTACTACAGCTGAGCGTGACGTACGAATCCCCTTCGGCCCAGCCCTGAATCTCCGTGAAAGCCTCCAGCGCCTTCACGACCAGGTCAAGCATGTCCCAGTTGGCGCCATTGAGACGCCAACGTGCACCGCCCTCCTCACCACGCACCGCGCCACCGAAGTCCTCAATGAAGCGCACACCGACCGCCTTGTCCTTGACGAGGGTATGGAGCATGTTGAAAGTTCTCCCCCAACGAGTAGGGCTGTCGTTCATGAGCCCCAAGGTTCTGCTGCTATTGAGGTCGCGCCACCTCTTACGGCGGTCGCGGGAGCCACGGACAAATTTCGCCAAGGCCTGCGCCTTCTCCACCACAGTGCTCACCTCAGGCTCGGCCAGAAAGGCCTGAACTCCGAGGTTCACACAGTGACAGAAGCAGTTGAACCACATTTGGTTGATGTCGTTGGGTTTGACGTGGGCAATGCAGCGCATGGCAGCCTTGTTGGCAGAAGCATTGTCGAGGGTGATGCCTGCCACCTTATCGCCGAGGTTCCAATCGTTCCAGATGGCCTCCATGAGGATATCACTGATGGCCTCCGCAGACTGTGAGCCCGGGACATGCTTCAGATCCAGGATCATGGATTGCAGCTTCCACCGCTCGTCGAACCAGTGAGCTGTCAGCGCCATGCAGTGCTCCAGATTCGGGGCGGTCCAGCTGTCAGTCGTGAAAGCAATCTTGCTTTTCACAAGCGCGAGGTGTGCCTTGATGGCGGCTTTCGCTTGACGGTAGGTGGTGCACATGTCGTTGCTCACAGTGTGCTGCTCCGGAGCGCTCAGGCCGGGGCGCATGCCGGTGAAAACACGGCGGCGCTCAGGTAGCTCCAGCACACTGAAGGGGACGTAGGCCGCACTGAAGAGTTCGACCATGTCGGCCCAGAGATAGTTGTTCGTGTATCTGCACGGTCAAGAGAATGAAGCACGTGTTACGTTCCATCCATCTATGTTCAGCTACAATCGAACAGCCTGCATTGAGCTCATTCTTCTCGTTGACTTCAAGAGAGAACATATAATGCAAGAAATATTGCATTACTTTGCCAGAAATCACCAAACAGAGTAGAAAAACTGAGACACGAATGGGGCGAGGGCGGGTGGAGAGGGTGAGAACTAACGTTGTGTAGCCAGTGGCGGTTAGGAGACGGATGTCGGCGCTGGTGACGTGATTGGCGAGGCGCCCGCCCGAAACAACTCGGTGTACTTCTCAGGATGCTTCGTGGCAATGTGCGTTGCCATGGTGGAGGTTTGACCACCGCTCATCTTGTACTCCGGGTCACAAAGAGTGCACTTGCGCTTGCCGGGTCTGGACTCCACAAACACCTTGTGGACGGGGCTACGTCCACACTTCGCTTCAACAGGTGTGCCCTGTCTGATTGTGGCCCAGTGGTCCTCGCTAGGACCATTTCATCATGAGAAGCCCAGCTCAGCTCTCCCTCACTACAATCACAGTTTTACTGTGAATGCAATCAGATATGCAATCTAACATGTCAGCAACATGGATTGCAAGAATCTGCCTAGGTGGCATGTTACAGATTGCTGCAGTGTACCTAGGTAGCAGATCAGTCCCCTCTCTGTCCTGAGTACATCTGCCCACTTGGGCTCATTCATCAATCACTCATTTAGAAGTTCCACCTTCTTCCAGACATGGTACCAGAGCAACAGACAGTGATCTGAGGGCCGCCTTAGCAACTTCTGCGTTGCCTCCCTCATCAAGGCAAGGGTTTCTTCACCCTTGCCTCCATCACAAGGAGTCCTCTCTATGTTTCATCCTATGTGGTATTCTGCTTGCCACCCAACTCAGATTCCTCTCTGTCCTTCACATCTCCCTCAACACCGCCTTCTATTTCAACATGGCCTCAGTTGCAGCTGTCATCGACGCCCTTGTTGGCATCCCTAAGCTCACCACCAAACGCGACGGCACCAACAACTACAAGCTGTGGGCCTTTAACATCTCTACGCACTTCAAAATGACCCGCTTCGATGATGTTTTGCTCCACAAAATCATCAGAAGTGTGGACACTGGCGTCGGACCTGCCAAGAACAGCCCAGACCACGAAAAGTGGGAGTTTGCCAATGACAACGTTCTTATGTCTCTCTTAGCAACGTGCGACTCTGCGATACACGGCATTCGAGCAATTGGTCAAAGTGCCAAGGCAGTTTGGGACTACCTCAAAGAGCGCTTTGATGCTTGCACTTCAACATCTTGCGACATCAAAATTGTTTCCCTCTTCCTTTTCCCATTGGACACCTTTCCCGACATAGGTGGCTACGTTGCTGCTTACACCACTTTTGCTGTAGATCTCAAAGCAATGAGCATTGACCGTCTTGAAGCTGTGGTATGTGCGGGCATCATCTATGGCCTTCCTTCTCGCTTCAAGGTGATCCGCCAACTGCTTCTTCAACTTCCTGTCGCAGAACTGACAGTGAACAACATCTCTCCGAAGCTCGTAGCCGCTGAACAAGACTACAACACGAAGACGCACCAGCCGGTTGCCCTAGCTGCTGTGCTTCATGCCCCTCTCCCCCCCTCAGCGCTGCCGACCTCGTCCTCTCCTCAGGTTCATCTTACCACAGGGCCCAACAATTTCCCTCCCTGTCAGTACAAGCCACCCTCAAGGCCCCATGCATGGAAGGTCTGTGGTGGACGCAACCACCCTCAAGGTGCCTGCGACCATTTCAAGACAGACCATTGGCTTGCCCAACATCCTGTCAAGACCTATGCTAAGGCGCGCTAGGGTCGTGCGAGCTGTTTCGGAGCACTCGAACGTGGTAGTGAGACACCTGAATCTACACCTAGCTTGAATACCCTCGCCACTCGCATCCCTCCCGATACAAGTGTTGCCACAATGTACACTGCCGATGAACCCGGATTCGACATCTACTCCTTGTCCTTTCCCTCCCCCGCTTTGATTTCTGACTCTTTCACGGAGCAAACCCTTTATTGTGGAGCTACCTTGCATTCTCTCAAGGATGCAGACAACACCACTCCTCTCCAGTCCCCCGTTCCTCTTTCCGGTGCCATTACAGACATGGTTGTTGAAAACCGCGCTCGTGCAACTCTTGCCTCTCCAGCCTCCATTCATGGTCAGGTCACTGGCCTCCACCTTCCTTCACTTCGCACCAACCTCCTTTTAGTCCGCAAGCTACAACAAGAAGCGGTGCACGTCCATTTTCCTGCGTTTGGCACTCAAGCCCATCTCTTTACCTCAATTGGTCGTCATCTTGCCACCTTTCACCTTCACAACAACCTCTACCGCATCCGTGTGCCTCGCATCACGCATCCTTCTTCACATGCACTCACGACCACCACCACCGCTTCTTGTCCATGCCGCAATCTCTCCCACCCTCTCATTCTTCATCATCATCGTCTTTGTCACCCCAATTTCACCGCTTTGTAGAAGCTATCCTCTCACAACATGGTCCTCAGACTTCTGCAGCTTCCTCCTCTCCCACTTCTGTCTGCACCACCTTGTACTGCTTGCGTTCAAGGCAAACTTCGTGCGGCTTCTCACTTTCCCAAGCCCTCTCGTGCTCCTAGGCCTCTCGACATTGTCCACCTTGATCTTGTCGGTCCTATTCGCCCTGTGTCCCGCACGAACCACTCTTTCTTTCTCACGATTGTCGACGATCACTCTCGATTTGGCGTGGCCATCCCTCTCCGCTCCAAATCTGACGCTTACACTGCCTTCATCACTTGGGCCAACCAAGCTTCTGCCCGGTTTGGCCACTCCATTGGCCTTCTGTGGTTCGATCGTGGCGGTGAATTTCTGTCCTGTGTTCTTGTTGATTACTGCGCCAGCTGCGGCATTGATCACCAAGTGACGGTCCCAGAACCTCCTGAACAAAACGGTGTGGCTGAACGTCGTAACCAGACCCTTCTCAATATCGTCCGCACCCTTCTTGCCCGTTCAACCGCCCCTCGCGACTACTCGACGTATGTTCTCCTCTATGCTTCACGCGTGCACAATTTCTACTTCCCTCCTCTCTCCTTGCCAACTGCACTCCCGCGGAAGCATGGACAAGGTCAAAACCCGACGTCTCCAACCTTTGTGTGTGGGATTCCACAGCTTATGTCCTTCTCAACAAACAACAATGCTCTCAGCAAAACACATCCAAGATCGATCATAAAGTTGTTCCGTGCGTCTTTCTTGGCTTTGCGCCACACTCTACTGGGTATCTTTTTCTTCACCCTACAACCGGCCAAGAGATGTGTAGTGTGGACGTTTGCTTTGACGAAACCCGTCCCTACTTTCTCCACCAATAGTCCAATCCCCCGTCCTTTGGCTGGGTGCACTTCGGCCTCTCTCCCTCCACCCTGCCACAAGTCTCCTCACCATCATCCTCCCCTCCCCTTTCCTAAGCTTTGTCAACACCTCCTGCTAACGACCCTTCAACTCCAGTTTCGTCCACATCTGCAGCTGCTCCACCCCCAACTCCTTTGCCTCCTTTCTTCCCCTCTCCCACTTTTCCCAACCTGCCCTCCTCTGATTTCTCTCTTCCACCCTCTCTCCGTCCACCTCCCGCAGACTCTTCCCCCTCATCTGCTCCTCCACCTCCGCCTCCACCTCCGCCTCTGCCTCCGCCTCCGTCTCCTCAACCCTCTCCCTCCTCCTCCCCTCCACCTCCCCCCACATTGCGACGTTCTGAACGCATCCTTGCCAAACAGCTACTCCGCTCCCATGGGTCTTCCTCTTGTCCCCCTCTTCCTCGTCTACCTTCAAGGGGTTATCTTGCTCTTCAAGAAGATACACAAGAAGAGGTTGTAAACATGCTCTAAACACACACTCCCCTCCCTTGGTGGCTTGCCATGGGTCCTTTGGCATTTGACCTCACGCACACCAGTCCTCCTCGCCTCCCTCGCGCTCCACGCACCAACCAACACGCCATTCTTAGCACCACAGTTCACAAACAGCAACAGATTCCAGTGCAAACCACTTTTGAAGAAGCCATGGCTGGTCAACATGCAAAGGAGTGGAGAAGAGCAATCGAGAGTGAGCTCCATGCATTTCAAGTGACCAACACCTACATTGAGGAGCCAAGACCCTCTACAACAAACGTCGTCAAAGGGATGTGGCTCTTCCGCGTGAAAATGTTTCTTTGCAAACCTGTCGAGTTCAGAGCGCGCTACGTCGCAAAGGGGTGCTCTCAATATAAAGGCATCAACTTCTTCGAAACCTACTCTCCAACAGCCAAGTTGACTACGTTTAGTGCTCTCCTCCACATCGCTGCATCACGTGACATGGAGTTTCATGCAATGGACGTATCAACTGCCTTCCTCCAAGGCGATTTTCATGAGGCCATCTGCCTTGAGTGTCCGAAGGGCTACCACCCGTCCTCTCCAAACAATGTTTGGCGCCTCCAACGGCCAGTCTATGGCTTGAAGCAGTCACCCCGAGGGTGGCATGGAAAGTGTCGAAACACTCTCATCAACCTTGGCTTTCATCCAACCCAACCTGATGCAAGTCTCTTCCTTGGCAAGTCCACATCCGGTTGCTACATTCTTGCATACGTTGACGACATGACACTGCCCTCAAGGAAGCACTCATGCAACGCTTTCAAATGAAAGACCTCGGTGAGACTTGCATCATTCCTAAACTCAGTACCTCGGTATAGACGTGCGTCGTGACCGAGCAGCGCGGACCATCACTCTTTCCCAAGCCGTATGTCAACTCAATTCTCACTCGCTTTGGACATGAAGCATGCAACGGCACGATAACTCCAATGGCAGCCGACAACAACCTCACTGCACCGGCTGTTCCAACGACTCAGCCCTCCATTGAACCTTATCCTGAACTTGTGGGCTCCCTCACGTACACTATGGTCTGTACTCGTCCAGACCTTGTGTATCCACTCAGTGTTCTTTCTCGCTTTGTCACCCAAGGTCGGTTTTCAGATACACATGAGAAGGCTGCCAAGAGTGTCCTTCAGTACCTTCAAGCGACAAAGACCTATGGGCTCACGCTCAGTGGTACCAACCCCATCTTCCTACAAGGCTTCACTGACTCTTCTTGGGCATACGATTAAGCTGATCGCCGCTCAACCCAAGGCTATGCTTTCCACCTTGGTTCAAGACTCATAAGTTGGCGCTCCACCCGCTCCTCCTCAGTCTCTCTCTCGTTGTGTGAAGCAGAATTGCTTGCCGGCACCATGGTTGCACAAGAGGCAAAGTGGCTTCGCCACTTACTCTACGAACTTGGACACCCACAATCTACACCGCTCTTATGGTGTGACAATCTAAGCACCATCGCACTCACGAAACAAATACATTGAGCTCCGCTATTTCGTACAAGCTGGTGAACTTCTGGTTCGCCATGTCGTTTCTAATGATAACATCGCTGATATCTTCACCAAGGCGCTACCTCATGAACAACATCAAAAGCTATTGACTCCTCTTGGACTCCATGCCCCTTTGGGAGATGTTCTGAGCCTTCTGGGCTTCTAAGGAGTGTGTCTGATTGTGGCTCAGAGGTCTTCACTGGGAGCATTTAATCATGAGAAGCCCAGTTCAGCTCTCCCTAACTACAATCACAGTTTTACTGTGATTGCAGTCAGATATACAATCTAACATGTCAGCAACATGGATTGCAAGAATCCGCATATGTGGCAGATTACAGATTGCTGCAGTGTGCCTAGGTAGCAGATCAGTCCCCTCTCTGTCCTGAGTATATCAGCCCACTTGGGCTCATTCATCAATCAATCATTCAGAAGTTCCACCTTCTTTCAGACATGCCCGTCGCAGCAGCAGGTGCTGCCCCAGAAGCTGCGGCAGCGGCAGGCTGTCTGCAACGTGGTAACGACAGAGAGTGGGGAGGTTGCAGTGTTGGACGCAGGAGTTGGGCCGTCAGCAGGCGCTGGAGTTGGTGCTGCCGCAGCGGGCATAGTGACGGGGACTGGTGATGTGGCACCAGTCTGCGGGGCCGACGTGGCAGGGGATGCGCTTGTTTGCGATGCAGAGTCAGGCGGAGTGTTGCATGGCGCAGAGGCCGAAGCAGCAGCAGGTTCAGGACTGCGAGATGCGGTGGTGAAGGGCAGAGTCGACGCAACGGCAGCGGCAGGACTGCCCTTGGCGGGAGCAGCGCACTTTGCTTTCTTGCCTTTGCGGCGGCCGTTTTAGTCTTCGTCTTTGACGAAGACTAAAACGGGGTCCATCTGGTCCACGAGCCTCCCAGTCTCCCAGTGAAACGGGGTCCATACGTCGCAAAGGGGTGCTCTCAAAAGAAAGACATCGACTTCTTAGAAACGTGAGTGTTGCATAGGTAGAATCTTCATTCTTCGGCGCTCGATCCCCATTTTTTTAATCGGGTTGATAGAACGGCGCAGATCGAAACTGATTGAACTAGGGCGCCGACGGCAGATCGAGATTGAATCACCGATTAAGTTGGTGCTCGCGATCTGGCCGAGTTCGATCTGGCTTGACCCCCGATTATGCTTTTTTTTATTTGATTCGACTAACTTGATTGAAGAATCGACCTACCAGCCCTACCCTCAAATGAACCAAACTACTGTGTGATTCTCCTTCCAGTCCAGTTCTGGAATCAAGACAATGGTTCTGGGACTGTGCTTTTGGACAATGGAGTATGCTAATGTGTGTGCATGCGGGCACGCTTGCGTGCGTGCGTGCGTGCGTGCGTGCGTGCGTGCGTGCGTGCGTGCGTTCGTGCGTGCGTGCGTGCGTGCGTGCGTGCGTGCGCTGAAGGCAAAAAAGCTCTCCGCTCTTCGCCAGTTCGCGAAGCGGACTGGTGGGTGGTAGGGCGGCTTTTTCACGTTTGGCGCTGGCTGCTCTGGCGGTTGGGATGCGGAAA